>NC_051174.1:29082755-29485276 GCF_013339725.1 Rhipicephalus microplus
AATCGTACACTCTGCAACCAACCTGAGACTATAGAGCATTGTTTTATTCATTGTCGTGACGCTTTATTTGGCACATTCTTAAAAGAAGGTAAGAAAATAACTTCCAATCACAGCTCATAGTATTAGGTTACTTCCGTTCAAAACTAGTCTAACTGATAATACTCCTTACGACTTGTTTATGTTGTTGGGACTTCATTCATTATGGAAAAGTCGCATGATCGACCACCTGGGCTTCTTTTACGTGCACCCAAATTTGGGCACACAGGCCTACAGCATTTCTGCCTCCACTGAAATTGCAGTCGCCGCCACAGGAATTCGATCCTGTGACCTGTGGGTGAGTAGCCGAGTACCTTAGCCACTAGGCCACCGCGGCGGGGCACAGCGCAAAACACTTGTTAGAGATTTTTTCAGATAAATAAGCGTAACAGGAAAAAGTAGTGTTTTTAATAAACTTCACAATTGCAGAGGTTCAAGCAACCCTTTAAAGTAAGCGTTCCAGTGTGAGACTCATAAATCTATCGTGACCTAGTTGGTAGAGATTACCCTTTCAAAGGCAAATGCTTAGTTTTAGGTTACACAGACACAATTAAAATGTGTATGTTTAATAAAAGCTGTGTGGTAAAAAGTGAAAATATGCAATGCGAGAATAATCAAACGAGAAGAGGAATATCTTGATAGCTTTATTTAGAGAACACGTATGTTTATTTGCTTTAATTTTCTTTGTGAAAACACCTCTTTAATCACAAAGCATTGAAGTTAGCCTTGAAAGAATAAAATAAGCATTTAGGTTTCTGTCAGTTGATATTTTCTGTGAGCGAATGCATCAATACAATGTTGTAAAGTACAAACGTCTTGACATATCAGCACATGACGAAGAAATTAATTTCTTTGACGTGTATCTGATGCAATGTGGCAGGTAAGAAATTCTTATTATCTGCATCTTCCTCCTATACAGCGCGCTAGAAGAGTGAAAGAAAGAGGCACGACTGTTTTGGTAAGTTATAATACAAACGCATCCACAGTTCAGCAGCAAGGGTGAAGCAGGTAGAGCAAAAGCCAAAGATGAAAATTTTACACCAAGTGAGGCCAGTCACCAGTTTTCCTTGACAAACGACTGTCGTAAGCCAACAAAAAGGTCGCATGAGTTGTAGCAGCTACGTCATTTCGTCTAGTTGGTTTATGCTTAAGAACGTCATGCTCATGTCTCCGTCGTTTTTTACATGGGAAAGTGTAGCCATTGCAGCTAGCGAAAAAATATTTCTTGCTTTAGTCTAAACACAGTGGTGCACCGCACACGCAGAAAGGTACACACATCTTAAAGAGACCCAGATGGACATGCGAAGCAGCTGGGTGCGACGTTGCGTTTCCGCAAATGCTTTTTGTTAGGGCGGTCAGGAGCATTTGTCTCTGAAATCGGTGTTTTCCGTTTTTTTTGTCAGCATTCCTTGCACGAAGTTTAACACAGGCTTGATGCCGCTACAGTTTCGCGCCAGTGGCTCAATCTCGCGCGACTACCTCGTGCCATAGAATTTATAGAAAGTTAATTAGGCGGGACTGTGGTGCTGCGATCGTTCAGCGACCATGTAAATGATTGGTAGTACACAGATTTGCGTAGGGTTCGCACTTGCGGGCGACAAATCGTAGTTGCGGCTACATTTATTGCTGTGTTTCGGTTTTGTTTTGAAGGAAAGAACGAAGCCTTGTGAACTACGTGACCCTGAATGTAAATGGTAAGCCTAAAAGATTAAGGTGATGAAGCACTACCGCTAAACTTTGCTGATTTTAGTTTTGTCATAAAAAAGCTCCAAGCCACACGAACCCACCGGAGCCAGAAGCAGGCCAAAAGTATTAAGATTAGACAAATACGTGTGGAACCCATCATTCCCGTGCTTGCTGAGGCACCGTGCGTCGCATCTTCCATAGACAATAGCGCCCTAGTTTTTTCTGATGTTATACTAGGAACTGTCTGCCTCGTTCAACCTGGGATCATGGCGTGCGCATCAGCGCCTTCCAGCGTATTCCTCGAAAAATTGCGCACCCCTAGCGGAAACTAGAGCGGATGGGGTCTCGCACAGAATTTAGGGTTGAGGGTCGACCTTAGCTGCCTCGCATCAATAGTATCTGCTGTCCGCTGATGTTTGTAAAGATGGGCAGCCGTACCCGTGCGGCAAATGTACGCAGTTACTGCTGGAGCACCAAAACATACTGTACTGAACCTTTGGGACAACGCATTACACCGTTCGAAACCACACTGGCGTTTTTTTTTTTTCATACTAGCGCAATCAGTGTGACGACAAAAATCGAGGCATATCCTGTCTGCTTAAGCGTGACAGCCGGCGGCTATCGAACGCTTACACTAGCAAAATAACACACAACGCAGAAGTAGACATTAACAATAGGGAAAATTATAACCAACCTGAGTGTGACTGAACTCGAGCGTCTATGGCTGAAGAGCGCTTGGAAGGTCAATGTAATTGATAACGGAGTATTAGGTTAGCGATGCACTTATTCAGGTGCCTTGGATATTCACGCTATCGGACGGGATTCTGCAGCTGTTTTGCCACAGTTCGTGAGCAGTTGCTGCTAAATTGTTCACATTCGAACATTACCTGTTCGAATCTATTTCAGACTTCATCAAGCAATTATAGTGATCCAGATGGCAATGGGCACAAAGTTAATTCTAGAGTGTTTTGTCGTAGTCAATGTTTGAGCACTTTTCATTTAGTTTCAATAAAATGATACCTTCAATTCGCTGTTTATTTGCTTCCTTTTGCTATTGCCTTTGCGGAAAGCTTAAGACCTGATCCTTTGTAGTGAACGCGCAATTTTCATGCTTTGAAATTCAGAAGTTTTCGTGAATATATTCTGAGATTCCTGAGCGCACCACCTACAGCTTTTGCCTTTATAAATAGGTCACTGATGGTATTACATGAACCCAGTTAGATAAGCCCGCATTTTACTCCATGAAACGTAACCATTGCATAGTATTTCCGAACTATCCCGACGCAGAGCTTGTCTGCTTTTCTGACCAGTCTGCGAGCTCACCAGTCTAGTAATTATTTTCTTTCTTTCTTGTTTTTCTCCTCACTTATCTCCTGTAATTATGTATTATTACCCACCACTCAATCGTAGGTTAGCTGACCAGATGCTTTTCTAGTTATATATATTACCTTACACTTTAGAGAAGCATTTACAACTAATTATCATATACTAAAAGCCAATATTCGCTTGAGATAAGTGTGGTTTAAGGACTAGCATATTGCGGTCGACACCACAAACTACATTTATAGTATTTATTCTTTGTTACGCTTCTAATTCTCCAACTTGTTATTCCATTCAGTGTTTCGAGCTTAATTGCAACGGGCCTTGACATTTTATGCCGTATAATTAATGTACTTTAGCTTCTTCCATTTTCAATACCATTTGGCCTTTAGGGTTCCTAAATATATAAGTAAAAATTGAACAAATAGAATGTCTAGTTCATCAATTAGATAGTGCAATCAAATGTTCAAGGTGCAGACCACAATATTCGACGTAGGCGGCAGAGCAGCGTTATTTTGCATGTTGCATGTTAAAATTCACGGATAAAAACACAGAAAAAAATTACCAGCTGCAGCCTGCCAAAGCCCTCAAAGTAACACAATTAGATGAGCGTAAACAGCCTTTGCCACTGTAGCGTAGATTGACATTCCCGATATGCGGACCTGTCATGTCATTCGAAGTTTTTTTTTTTCAAATACAGAAAGTTATTCTATTGAAGGAAAGGAAGGCTTTCTCTTTGGTTCTTTGCACCAAAATAGAACATTACATGGTGAAATTCGCAGTGACCACTCAGGCACACCCGATAGCCTAATATAATAATATCTTCACTGTTATTTATTAATAATATGAATTTTTATCTACAGTTTAGGGCAGTAAAACTGACACCATGTGCTAGGCCTCCTAGCTTACCACCCCCTTTCTGTGTTCTAACTCTGCTGCACATTTCAGGAGGGTGTTAATGTACACTGAGAGCAGAGCTTCAATAAATAAATCAAAATACACCAAAAGGAATGACGCATTGGAACAGCGAAGCAGTTATCAAAAAACTGTGATCTCTGTTCAGACAAACTTCCCTATTTATGGTCAGTAATATTTGTAGGCTATTAGTATAGTATATTCAACATAACTTCATGTGATGTGTGGTTACCGAAGAAAAATAAACGAGATTGCGATTTTGTGCGGTAGTTGAATAATGGAAGCCACTTTCACGTGGATTTTTGCACTCCAACATAGATAACGCATAATTACGCCGAATCTCTAAATCGTGTGCTCGGCAAAGTGTTGCGCACACTAGTCCGCTATGGCGGTATGTCTTCACATGAGAGCAAGCCCAGTGTCCCACTAAGTCCACGCATAACAATGTTCTGTGTGTCATAATATGTAATAAATACTCGCTTACCGCCCCAAACTGCACAACCACAATGGCCAATGTAAATGCTTCTCCCAAATAGAAAAAAACCGCAGCGTTCGCCCATTTCCGCCTGCAATTGACATCTTGGTGCTTGACGTTGCCACACACAACATAGATCCGCTTGGCAATCACTGTTCATAGTGCATCTTTCGCCGATATCTCTGTTCTGAAAATAATTGGCAGAAACTTGTTAGCACTCTTTTACTAAATACGGTAGCTGCCACTACAATTTAATATACATTGATTGTATGCTTAAAGATTTATTTCACAGTGGCCACAAGTTTTTTTCTTGAATCAACTCCGGACAACTAATTCAGACTGAGATAGGGTGGTGCATCCGAATCAGGGCAGTTGAGCGAAAATTGATGAGTCTGAGTCAGACAGTGCCCTAAGCGCAAGATATACTTACTGCGGAACTCTGAACGCGGTTCATTTTGTACAGCCTACCCATGTTCTTATCTACTCATATTAAGCGTTTCTATCAGCCTTACGTGGGCTGATGATTACACTGAAGCCTATTCACACATTTCTACGAAATCGCATTCTTGCTCCGCCAATATTCATTACTCAGTGGCGTCAGTAAGCGAGTTAGTGGGGTGGGCGTGGTGGGATGACCTAACGAGCATACAGGCCTTCACTTTTTTTAGGGGTGAAGGTTCCTATGGCGTCACCTGGTCCGTCAATGATCGGCGGCGCTCAATACAGCGTCCCCCTAGGTAGCCTGTCCCTTATCATTGAATAGATGGCACTGTCCCACTGATATGCATGCAAACTGCCATTGGGTGATAATATATTGGATAGCGCTGTACGCATTCAGGTTAATGCAGAGTAAGCTTAGTAGCTTGTGCTTCGCTGATGACATTGCATAGAAGAGTAGCGAAGGGCATGAATTGCAACAATTGAATTCCAAATTACACAAGCAGAGCATAAAGGTAGGTCTTAAAATTAATCTGCAAAAGACGAAGGTAATCTACGACAACTTTCAAAGAAAACAGCGTTTTCAGATAGGTAACAGTACTCTTGAAGTCGTAAAGGAGCACATATACTTAGTGTAGGTAGTAACGACAAGCCGTACCATGTTATTGAAGTAATTATAAAAATAGAAATCGGGTGGATAATTTTCAGTGGGCATTTTCAAATCACCAAATGTAGATCGTCACTATTTCTCAAGAGGGATGTACGCAACAGCTGTATTTTACCAGTGCTAAGCTACGGAGCAGAAGTCTGGAATATTACAAAGAGGGATCAACTTAAGTTGATGACGACGCAGCGAGCAATTGAAAGGTAATAATAATGTAACCTTATAGGACAAGAAGAGAGCAGCATGTACCCGGGAACAAATGGGTATGAAAGACATCATAGTCAAATTAAATAAGAAATAACCATGGGCAGGGCACATAGCGGAAAGTCGAGATAACCGCTGGTCATTAAAAATCACAGACGCGATTCTAGCAGATGGCAAGCAGGGTAAGGGTAGACAGAAGGTTAGGTGGGCAGATGAGATTGGGAAGTTGGCGGGTGTAAAGTGGCAGCAGCAAGCCCATGACTGAGTTGGTTGGCGGCACATAGGAGAGGCCTTTGTCCTGCAGTAGACACAGTTAGGCTGATGTTGATGACATATTGTGTGACAGATGTTTATAGCTGCACATGCTTTCGTGCAAGAAGTATTGTATGAATACATACACGTGGGTAAGCGTGCCACTTACGAACGCTTGGGGCCGGCAGATATGCATGTCTTTGAAAATTTATGCATTTTTATGTACACGATGCCTTAGGAAAATTACGGGCATACATTCATGAAAAAGTATTGTAATAAGTTGACAACCAACTATCTGGCCAAAAGGCTGGGCAGAGCACGGACTCTCAACAAACTTTAAACAAAAAATTGGAACATCTTAGCACTAGTTGGGCCAAGACTGAATGAGCAGCGGTAGTGGTGCTGTTCTAAGCAACTTCCTGTCCTCCTGTTCCTGACATCAATCATCTTCCCCCTCCCTTCACTTTGTCCCCATTGGTCTACGCGATACATACTTGTGGCTATGCTATGTTTACCATCTCCAATTAACCTTTTCTTGTACATAAACGTTGATGACATTTTGCATCATGCTTGGAATACTATACTGAAACACATACCTATGCTATACTAAGACCTATATGGTCCTTTTTCATGGTCATGCTATGTTCCATCACCAAGCATGCTCTTTACTCTCGTTTTTATTCACCGCACAGTATCATCAGTACTCGTCACTTTTATTACCATTTTGCATGCTCTTGCTAAGCTATACTCTATGAAACTGTGAAGGAATGCCATAGTAAAGTGCTCCAGATAATTTAATCATATGCTATTACTAAATTGCTAATTACGCGAACCTGTAGAACTTCGCAAACATCAAGCTATTGTGGCTGCGGCTGGTATTCGACCTCAGAAACTTCGGATCGAAGTTCAGTACCATAACCACTGGAAGAACCCTGTGGGACTACATTATGTAATGAAGACAAGGAGAAACGTCTCACAGTGCAATGTATGGGGGCTTGTCTAGTTAAGCTATTGCGCAACTATGTACTTCGGCGAAAAAGTAAAGTGAACGATCACTCAATAAAATGTCGGTGAAACAATTGAATCATCATAAAGAGGAAAACAAAATCGTGGTGGTCTTTCTAGGCACCCATTGCAAAAATGTTCGAGAAAACTGAACTTTGAAAGAGTGAATATATCGGTTGATCGAACTTAATTTGTGCACAGAGGCTCATTTTTCAGACGAATTCAACGAAGCCCTCTTCAGCAGCTAGTGTAAATGATACGTGCGGCGCTCAAATCATTCATCTATCGGTGGTGGCTGTGAACCTGCTTGTGCATGCAGAACCACCGATGCAATGCAGTTGTGTGAGAGGCAAAACAACCAACGCCCGCTTCAATTTCGCCCTATGCTATTAAATTTGGAATCTGTTTGCAGAGTTCATCGAAAATTCTAACAAGAGTGCAATGAAGAAGTAGTTCGGCATCTTCGAATTCTGTATCAATATATGGCCGAAGCTGTAGGATATAGTAGAAAGTGACAAGAGTTAGCATCACATCACCAAGGTCTGCCAGAAGCAGTGTACGGAAACACTCTGAGCACAGTTTCGTCTATTCTCGCACTTAAGGCGTGCCAATTCAAATGACCATAAAACGTTTGTTCTTTTTCGAAAAAAGTACAGTTTAGTTGCTTAACTCGGTTTCTGCTGCGCCGAACGCTGTTTTTCATGGTAGTGAATATTCGGTTTAAGGAACCTACAGTTGGTATTTTGAAGTCACTAAAGCGAATGGTCATCGTACAAAGCTCCTGGGGTGATAACAGGCATTTCATTCGAATCGAGCAAAAGGGGTTGCAGTTGTCAAATACTCAGGAAACATTTTTGAGCAATTGTGTTCGCCACTACTCCGTATTTGACATAGGAAGGCACTGAATGATGGCAGAGGCAGAGGGTGAGGAAGAAGTGAGAATGTAATAAAAAAAGTTATCGAAGTCAAGTATAATCAATAAAATTAACATTTCTGAATTTTGGACATTTTCTTTTAAATTGCAAGGCACCGTTCATTTCATGGCCGATCTCCCATGGTGGGTTCCGCCAGGATAAAAAAGAGCAACAACAAACACAGTATATGAGCCAGGCTACGTCTCCCGGTCATCGTAGCGTCACACCAGTCGACAGGATGAAGACCTTCCAGTCCCTTCATCAGTCGCTCATCATCGACGCAGTTCCCCACTAGACGTCCTGACCATACATTCACTACCAAATCATCGAGGAATACAAGGCGACCAGCACCTTGACTGAAACATTGGAAGACCTTGAGATGCCACAATACACCGAATCAGCGGACGACGAACCCATACGAGAATGGTTCAACCTATTCGAGCTCCACGCCACCGCTTTATCCTGGTCGGAATGGGAGATGGTTTCAAACTTGAGCGACTAATTTACTTGTGAGGCATTCAAATTTTACCTCACCCACATATTCTAAAACGACGAATAGTTGGAAAAGACCGGAGAAGAAATGATTGCCCGTTTTAACGACTACGACAAGGACTTCCTCATTACCAGTCGTCTGGAGGCGATCACACTCGGCCGTCAAAGTCCACAATCTTTATTCAATGAAGATAGCTTTCCATCAGGTTTCTCTTCCCGAAAGCCGGTATTTTCCAAGTCCTCGCTCCATAATACGACACGCGACGTATATCACCCACCTAATGCCCTTCATTCTTCGCCTGTCATCTGTCATTTACAACTCGGATTTTCATTACGCTGCTCTTCTAGCACTATTTTACGCTCACCAGTTGCGTCATAAGGACGCCGTCTTCATGAGTCTTCAGCTGACGCATCGGTAAAATACTCTGTCGAGCCATGCTCTTACACCATGCGGTGCAAACACACTCGACAGTCGAAGCAAAACATAAGGCTTAGACGCATCGAACGTCACACGCTGCCAGGTGCAAGATGACTTCGTAGTGAACAGCGCAGAAGATTTTCTGAAGAGCATTCTGCCATCCTGAAGCAATATCTTCATTGCTCGAACTGTCTGACAACAGCCCACAGACAACCAGCTGCCGACTGGACACCACATGAAGTTGTCAAGAAAACCGGCGCGATTTTCAAGGAGGGCTCCCACCCCAACGCGTTCCACGGCAACATCAGCAATGCCAGCAAAATCAAGTCCCAGAAACGCATACAGTCCAATGAATACACCATCAAGGACGACGAGACAAAGCAAGTCTCTTAAAAAAATTCAAGACGTGAAGCATCTTCGCATAAGGGATCGACGCCAGAAACTTATTTGGCACGAAAGATTAAGACTGCGCCTAAGAATACAGCTCCGAAACCTCAGAAAACACAGAGCAAGAGAAGAAGTCACCAGTTCTACCTCACAAAATTCAGGCACCATCCCATCAGTTTACGACTACCATCACGCACGCAGGAAAGAAACAAAGCCTACGAAGACCCATCTACAGAAACTCCGAAGCCTTCCAGCGTCGTCCATTTGTTACAAGAATGGCAGCTATTTCTTCAGTTTCTACGCTCAGAGCATACTTATGCTGTCCCGAACGCAATAGCCAGCCTCGCCCACCAGAGTTCTTGCTGATGTAATTAGAATGCTACCCTCTCCTGTGAATTTGTGCGTGCCAGTTCACAGAGCTGCCTTGTCACAAGGAACTACTTCGTGTTTGAACGCTCTCCGCTTAAAGACTTGGGTTCTTTGTGTTTTGTTGCTTGTAACACGTGCATACTTTCGGGGGGAGCGCGAATCCTGTGACATAGAGAGGCAGTGACCGATAGTAGAGGCAGAAGATGAGAGAGAAGTGAATATAGAATAAACATGGTATTTGAGCAAGGCCACGTCTCCCGCGTCTAGCGTCACTTAGGCTATAATTCTATAACGATAAACTAACACATCAATGAAAGTGTCCTAATGTGTACAATAAGAAATCATAGTATCAGACACAATACATGCACCAGTATTTGTTATCTCTACCATTATTACTTTTTTTCTGAGTATCGTGCGTCATATGGCGATACAGTTGGAAAGTTTCTTCGCTTGAAAACGTCACGCTGTGCACGAAAAAGTCCTCTGAAGTAGGATGAGTGTGGCGCCTGACAGACTCATTAGAAACTTTGGCTCGCCATCACAGCTTTCATTCATTCTTCCATTAATACTTACTGGTGTACCTGTCAGCCTACCAAGAATGGTTTTCCTAGTCGAAGTTAGCCCTCAATGAATTTCCGCTTCATTTTTTTCAACAAGATGGCAACCGTAAAGTGGAAGAAGCAGGTATTATCTGCTGTCATAACGATTATGAAAACTGCTGTGTTATTACCGCAGCATCAATTAAGCGTTGTTTTCACAGGATTTGCAGCGTTGGTGACATTGGCTGTGGGCTGAGCAAATTAGCGCTGTCAATGACTGAAAGGTTGAGAAATATGTAAATCAGACGAATAGTTATATACCTTTCATTCCAGAGAAAATTGAACTCAGGGTGATATCGCGGATGACCGAACATACATGTTCGGTCGGTATTTTGGTTTTATCTGGGACTTCTATATGTTACTTGAGCACATTAGATGTACACAGAAACACACATTTTATTTAAAAAGAAGCTACCAACACATCAAAAAAAGGTTTGAAGGCGACGGCGTAGGCGTCATGTTTTCTTCACCACAATGTTTTCAAAATTGCCGGTCGTGTTTAACGCCAAATACACGTTCTGTCTAAATTAATTTCTGCTGGCTTTATTAGGTCTTATTGCAAATAACATTCACATTTTCTTTATGTTGTTCTTGAAAAGTAAAAAAAAGAATAAATGGCCAACATGCTCTAAATGAGAAAAGCTTGCCAAGTTAGGGACATCTTGGCATTTTTATCAATTGACAAAGAGACATCCAGACTGTGTTAACTATAAAAATAAGTATTTGCAACACTTATGCGGAAGATTATTTGCATAAATACTGCGGGAAAGCAGAAAAAGTGGCTGTAAGTCTTAAAATAAAAAAAGAGCCACTACTAAAAAATAAATGAAAACAACCATGCTCTCAGTCTCGCAAAAATTTTTATCTGGATCTGTGTTTTCCGTTAGGACAAGATTTGAATACATAAAATCTTCATTTGCTTTGTTCACGCCAAAATAAAGCTCCCAATGATACTTGCTGAGTGTTTTTTCTGCTGTACCATTGTGTGGCAATCATCTTCTATTGCACATAGGTCTAGTTTTATGGTTTTAGCGCTGCAAAGCACCCCTATTGTGGTCTGTCTTCACAAAAGCTTCTTCTCCAACTTTTTTATTTTTCTAGCGTGTGTGAGTGTTGGACCGCAATGTGCAATTCTCTTCGATAATGCTAACGTATTTGCTGGAACTTAAGCACTTTGAGGGTGTAAGTTTTGCGGGTATGAAGTAAGAACAGGACCTAGTTTAATAGTGGAACATGTGAAAGGCCTTTGTCCCACAGTGGAGGAGTTCAGGCTTATGGTGATAAATTGATTAAAATGAACATGACTGGTAAGGCCACGACGTGCACACAGCCATTGTACTTACGAAAAAGCGTCGATATACCACGTAACGGCTTAAATGAAAAATATAATTTGGGCAATTACGGCTCACTGTTTCACACGAAACATACTACCACAAGGCGTGCGGCCTTGTTGTACTGGCACATTTAGGCTGTCGCAGAAACCAATAGGCGCTAAAACGCAGTCGTCAGCGTTTCAGTAAAAGGAAAGAGATAATAAAAGGGAATTGCAGTGTCTAAACACTATCGTAGTAAGTGTCACCTAAACTTAAACGAAAATTAAACTGGCAAAAATGCCAAACCAGCAAACCAGCAAAGATGCCAAACCAGCGCTGCAACCCTTATTATCATGCCAAACCAGCAAACCTTCCTCTCGTCCCCTTTATTGGACATTTATTGAATGCAAAACGATGGAGTCGTAGCCAGTGTCACTCACAGCAGTGAAGGAAAACCCGGCATGCTAGTTATCTGCCTGAGGCAGTCGGCTTTTTTGGTCGAATACCTGTGTCAAACTTCTGTTGTATTTACTGCACTACAAAGTAAACTCCAGTAAATAATGTAGATTCACTTTCAGTAAGGCTGTGGGAACAAACAAACAAGTCCTTGAAAATTTTCTTCCAGTCATGCATAATAGCTCTGTGGCATTCATATATTTATTATTTATTTGGTTTGTAATATTTGGTTTGTAATATAGGTTCTTATTTTATGGGAGCTTCTCTCGCTGCGCTGTCAATGTAGGACACACTTAAATGTGTTTTAGGGTCTCATGTGCACCGCGCGACAAACATAATAAACTATCCGCATGTCCTTCACAATTTAAACGTTCGTCCACTATACAGAACCAGCTGTTCGCTTGTAAAATGAGTCTCTGTCACGGCGAGGCGTTCATCGACCACGATTAGGAGGAGCCAACAATCCCCTTGCGACAGGCTTATCAGGGCGCTGTTTTAGAAGATGGTGGTGCAAACGAAAAAAACGGCTGAAGCCCTTGTTCGCACAGCGCCTACGATTAAGGCCAGCCTCTCCTTCGTTGATTCAGCGCAATACGCAGCTTCCAATCGCTTTGTTTCAGCAGCTACATCGTTACGGAAGGAGCTGCTGACATCACTAAAACCTAATAACTTAGATTCCAGCAAAGCCGAAGAGGTGACAGTGGCCATAGCGATGGGCACTACAAACCGTTCTACTAATTTCACGGACTCGCGAGCCGCTACAAGAGCATTCATAAAAAAATCGGTGTGGAATGAAGCCGCTCGCATTCTTTCCGCTGCATCTTGTGCATGTAAAAAGAACCTAATTTGGTTCCCTGGTCACGTGCAAACAAACGAAACCATCCCTAACGCCAGTGAACTTTCAAACTTCTAGGCGCTAGGTATCACTTTCCGTACCGGAAGTGGGCAATAGGAGGCCGAAGGAGGTCAGGGGCGAAAAAATCCTCGTCTCACTTTTAACGACGTCTGCAAGCACTATCAGCTTGGGCGTTGGAAGTTTCCACTTCCACACCCACACTTAAACAGACCGCAGGCTATCACACCGCGAATATCGCAGACGAACACATATCCATCTCCGTCTATTTCCCCAAATTTTTTGAAGGAATACCCCCACGCTCTGCACGCTGTGGTGATTCAAGTTGCTACATTGAACACATGCTGTTACAGTTTTACGCCTTTCGCGATGGTCCGAGGTCTCCCTCTACTGAGAAAGACTGGCTTCAGCTCATCACCAGCTCCGTTAAGGACCAGCAGATAAGGGCTGTCCAGGCAGCTCGATGAAGTCGCCGAGAGCCTGAACCTCGTGGCGCCATTGTCGGTGGGGCCCCCAGATGTTACCACCTGACGGGGCCATTCGCGTCTTCTCAGGCCCAAATAAAGTTCTTCGACGGACCGCCTGGGTCCTAGTAAGGATACTGACGGAAACGCACCTACAAAAATGTGCCAACTCACTCAAATAATTGAAAAATTATCACTTGTGCAGGTCTTAAAAAACTTGTTCTGATTTATGAACATGATAGATGCGTTTCTCGGGATTTCATCCTGCCAAGTAGCCAATTTAGGTTATTCTGAGATATGTGACGAAGCACTGTATAAAAATAAACTGACGAGGAAAACATTCAGCTTCTACATGAATCGTCTCCCCAGTTTTCACAGAAGCCGTCATAAAATTATGCGTAAGTGTTGTGGGAATACTGGTGCCTCGATTTGCACTTAGCCTACTTGTTTTAATGTTAAGTACAGTGCGTGTGCTGGCGAAATCAAAGAGAGGCATGCAGTGAATGAACAGAGTTATAAGCTTCAATAAATTGCTGTTTTGCTTCCGCGCAGCTTAATAGTGGCACAAAGAAGTTTCACAAACGATATGATCAAGGCAGCCGCCGCACCCAGTGCGTGGGCGGAGGACTCGTCAAGCAATTATTGAATGACTTTGCCTTTCGCCTTTCATCATATGTGTTCTGAGAAACTAAAAAATCAATCAATCGATTGTGTGTTTCATGCCCATCGGTGGCTTTGTGTGTCACAAAAATAGCTTTCCTGAATAAAACAACCACCGTTTCTCTAAAAGCAATGTAATGAATGCTACAGCATTTATTACATTGCTTATTCATTACATTCTTACATTACATATATTACATTCATTACATTCCTATGTAATGATTGCGACAACATTCGTTACATAGGAATGTCATGAAAAGTAAATGTTGCGGCTTCTTTCTTCAAGCCCATCTCGCATAAATCAAATATACAAAGCTTTAAGAGAGTAGGGCAGCTCTTCAAACCGAATCATTTTTCATGCTCTCAGTTCTTCAAAGTGGAATTTAGCCTTGAAAGCGCAGCGAGTTCACTGAAAGTCTCCTGGGGTTTGTCGAAATAGCCTGCCTTACAGCGACTACGTTTTTCCTGGGACGCTGCCCTCTCCTCAACTTCCGGCGTACATACATGATCATTTGGAAATACTGTCCTTTCTGCTTGATAATCAATCAACGGGAGGACTCGCACACTGGTTGATGTTGCGTGTCTTTCCGCGCGACATAGACGGCCGGCTCATATCAACGATGGCTCATAACAATCATGGGGGTTGCCAGCACTCGTGATCTTTGATTCGCGTGTACAACACAATATGCATTGGTTGATGTTACCAAATAATGCTTTCCCCCGAACTCGAGAGAAACGCCAACAGCAAAACTGGTCGAGGAGGTCTATATAATTGCTACAACAATAAACACTCAAGTCTAATGATGGCGTTGGAGCAATTTGTGTGTTGCTATGTTCTTCTTTATTTCTTCAAATGCGTACTGCAAATAGCTGCAAAAATTTATGCAAATAATATCCATCGAAGTAAAATACTTTTTTTGGTAATTTTCAACACTCAATTGACCGTTTGTGTCTCTTTAGGTGGTCCACTTGGTATTCAGGCTTTTCCTTTAATTATGATGTGCCAACTATGCACACAATAAAAATATAAAAACATCGTTAAAATGGCCAGCTTTCGTTGGAATGTCATAGCCTTAGATGCTATGAAACCACAATATTTGTTCACACGACTGAAATATTCTCCAAGATGCGAGCACATGAAGACACGTTGATAAAAATAAATTGAACGCAACTACGAAAAACTTACACATCTGCCCCGCCGATTTCTTCGTTCACTTACTACAACGCGTTTTTTCAAGGAAGTGTCGAGCATAAATACCCGTTTTCTTCATAACTAGCTTTAATATGGGCTGGTATGTAACCCAGCGAAGCATAGAAAAGTAATAGGTGGATAAAGAGCAAGCTGCACATTCTTGCACAGTATCTCCAAGAAACGTACTGGCCTGTTCTAGAATAAGAGTTGCAATAGTCTATTCATTAAGTGGTGTCAAAGCAACAGCTGCATACATAGATTTTGTCTACTTGAAGTCAGAAAGTTCAGTGCAGCGAAATGAAAGAAGAGAAAAAAAATGATTGCTATGGCACTTTATAAACTACTCCCTCACTGCGCAAAGACAATGTAGTCCGAACAGATGTCACCGTCAATTCCATTTGTTTAAGATGCTGCAGTGTATGTGTCTTAGGTCAACCTAGGAACAATTCGAACCATGGGCAGAAGGTAAAAAATGTTCGAGGGCTCACACAGGAGTTGATATATATGTTGCGTTAGAGTAACGTCATAAAAGCGCAAATAATGACCTCCTTTGTTCTACACTGCAGCTGCCAGCTGCAATAGAAAAGCAAATACTGTTCCGTCCCTGCCCGTCAACGTGGGGGACAAATTTAGTCAGCTGACTCTTCACTGGTGTAATTTTTTATTCTGTAGACTATGAGTTCTATGCTGAATATAATAAAGCATATTTGGAGCATGTGGTGTTTTCGATATATTTACTCAACAACTGTTGGAACGACAACTCAAGGTATTGGCGTAGCTAGCTGAAGGTAGTATTCATAATAAAGAAAGATTGCAGTAACTGTTTTCATGCACTAGACAAGAACTAGGTGAAGGCTTGCTCGAAAAATTTATTTTTCGCAATAACGACTTATTGGTAGTAGTTGCAATTGTAAGTATTTGTTCATGCAATTTATTTCTCTCACGCATACTCAAAGAAGCACTCACGAAGCATGGACCTCCCCAAAACAAATGAACTGAATGAATTTACTGAGGGCCACCAATATGTGAAATAATATTGAGACGTGTAGATGACTTTTCTCAAAAACTACCTTCACTCTCTATACAAGGCAATTACTCTTGTATTGAAAAATAGCACCCATATTGAAGGAAGCTGATCGAAAGTGGGTGATATGTTCTCCTCGAAAAGCACAAACATGTGTTTGGGAATACATCATACGTATACTTTTAAAATCGATATAGCAGCACGTCAGACCATTATATTCTTGACTTAAGACTGGGCTCGCCGCTGTGGCTGCACAAAGAGTGTTTGCTGGGAAAAGGCTTTTTTTCTGAAGGGTTATCATTCTCCTGCTTGCCGTGTTCCAACCTTCACAACTCCCTAATATCTTGTGAAAGTTCTGTGGAAATATTGCGTACACCACCTCCAAGGCATCCACAACTTCCAATTCGTGTAGAAACACAGACGCGAACGTGCATTGTCCAGCTAATAGCACAGTCCTGATGCTAGCTCTGAAATGTAGATTGTTTCTTCAGAAATCACTAAGACAATGACACAACAGTTGCCATTATAAAATGTGCTTGTATGTATTTCTGACTACTAGTAAAGGTGCCATTTAAACTGATATGTTGATAATATTGTCATGTTCATCAGGCATCGACGTTGACAGCACGGTACCATCATACGTCTCTCTAGATTAAGCGGAGGCCCTCCATCAAGTCATAGAGTGCTATCATGACATTTTCGAATTCGCCAGCGTGTCCTTAAGCCGAACCAGTGTTGTTACTCTTCGCATCAATACTGGTGACGACAGTCTCATTTACCGACGTCCATACAGTGTTATCGCGCATGAGCGTACAGTCACACAACAGAAAGCCAAAAAGATGCTTTCAAAAGATATAATCTAGCCCTCGTATAGCCCTTTGGCTTCTCCAGTTGTCCTGGTTGCAAAGAAAAATGGAAGGTGTTGGTTTTGTGTAGACTATCATCATCTCAACAAAATACGACGAAAGATGTTTATCCGTTGCCTAGAAGCGATGATGCCTTAGATGGCCTTTACGGTGTTATGCATTTTTCCACTAGGACCTTCGATCTGGCTATTGGCAGATTTCTGTCGACGAGATTGACCATGAGAAGACCGCATTCGTCACTTCTAATCGACTTTATGATTTCTTAGTTATGCCCTTCGATCTCTGTAATGTGCCGGCCACATTCGAAAGAAAAATGGACTTATTGCTCCAAAGGTTTAAATGGTCAACCTGCTTATGCTGTTTACACGACGTTATCGTTTTCTCGCCTACATTCGACTCCCATATTGATCGTTTATCGAGGATTCTTGAATTTTTTTGTCTAGCCGGACTTCAATTCACCTTTTCGCAATGCACTTTGCTTGTCGTCAAATAACCGTACTTTGCCACCTCGTCGATGCCGCAGGAGTCCGCCTTGATCCCAAAAAAACTAGCGCTGTCACTGACTTTCCTGTTTCGAGGTCCACAAAGGACGTTCGCAGTTTTGTGGGACTGTGCTCTTTTTTTCCGACGCTTTGTTAAAGGATTCGCCATTATTGCATGCCCAATCACAAACCTCCAGAAGAAGGACGTCCCGTTTTTCTGGGGCGCTGATCAAGCCTCACATTTTTTCCAGCTCACAGCCCTCCTTAATACACCACCAATTTCAGCTCATTTCCATCCATCAAGTTCAACCGAGGTTCGCAGGGACGCTTGTGGGCCCGGCATAGGAGCAGTGCTATTGCAGCGCCAACGCGGACATTACCGTGTTATAGTATATGCAAGCCTACTGCTATCTACCGCAGAAGGTAACTAATCAATCACGGAGCATGCGTGCCTCGCTTTTGTGTGGGCAGTCACCAAGTTTCGCCCATACTTATACGGGCGTCCATTCCGAGTAGTCACCGATCACCATGCGCTATGCTGCTTGGCCTCACCCAAGGATCTCACAGGGTGCCTCGCTCGTTGGACCCTACGTTTACAAGAACACACATTAGCCATAACGTACAAAACAAGGTGGTTGCATCCAGATAAGAATTGTTTATCTCGCTACCCTGCGAACGAAGCCACCCAGAGTGACACCTTTGCAGACCTTCTGTCTGTGATGCAGCTACTCAACCTTGGCCACGAACAACGTCGGAATGCTTCTCTACGAGCCATCATTGTAAAGCTTGAGTGAATACCTCACGACGCATCTCTACAAATGTTCGTGGTCAAAGACGGGATCCTGCATCGCCGTAACCTTGATCCATATGGCTACGACCTACTTCCCGTAATACCAGCACATCTTCGTGCGACTGTCCTCAACCAACTTTATGACGCTCCTTTGGTGGGACCCTTGGGCGTTTCTTGCATATGCGAGCGTTTACGTCGTCGTTTCTTTTGGCCTGATCTTGCCCACTCTGTTCGACGCTACGTCGCCACTTGTGAGCTCTGCCATTACCGCAAAAACCATCTTCCCTCGCTGCTGGATTCCTTTAGGCGATCGACATTCCCCCAGAACCAGTTTTCGAGTTGGCCTCGGCCTACTTGGTTCATTCCCAATCTCCAGTTCAGGCAACAAATAGGTTGCTGTCACCACTGACTATGCGACACGATACGCTATCGCACGAGCACTTCCGACGAGTTGAGCAACGAATGGCGCGAACTTTTCGGCCTACGATACTATTTTAGTAAACGGAGCTTCCTGCACACTCCTCACTGACCGGGGCCGGAACTTCCTGTCAGTGGTCATGGAAAGAATCTAGCGCTCTTTCTGTGCCAAGCACAAGTTTGTCACTTCTTACCATCCGTAAATGAATGGTCTTATGGATTGCCTCCACGGGACCATAACTGACATGATTTTTAAATACATAGCGGAAGACCACCAGGATTTACATGCTCATTTGCCATTTTTGACGTTCACACATGATTTGTCGCGTCACGACGCTGCGGGCCATTCGCCGTATTTTCTTCTATACGGCGGAGAACCCGCCCTACTTTTGACACCTTCCTGTCCTCAGTCGTTGAATATGCTGGTGAAGCCATTGCGTGAGCCAACCACGCACGCCAACTCGCCCGCGGCCATCTGCAGGCATCACAGGAGCACTAAAGGCTGCTCTATGATTACCGTAATTGAATTGTGCACTTTCCACCGGGTTTCCTTGTCTTTCTCTGGTCTCCCACTCGGCGTGTAGGTCTTTCTCAAAAACTGCTGTCACGCTACACTGGACTGCACCGTGTCGTTCGTAAGGTGAGTGACGTTACATGTGAGATCGTTCCAGCCGATCCAATGTTATCATCGTCAACTTCGAGCGACATGGTCCACATAGCTTGACTCATGCCTTATCACCCTCCTTCCACAACATGCGAGTCGCTCAAGCACCGAGACGGCGCTTTTACCACTGGGGGGTTATGAAACAGAACAGCCACCGCAGCTTTGCTGCATGAAAGAGAAAGACGACGACGCTTGCTGGTTGCAACGAACTGGTGCCATCTTGTTCGTCGGGCTCTTCGCATCACATATAGTCAAATAAGTAAATTACTTGTAACATTACGGACACTGATCAACTGTTTAGGAGGTCTAGTATCATCTCTGTGAAGAGGAAATACTTTGTGCCAAACAAAGATAGAGTGTTTAGAGCACAGTATGCTGTAAAAAGTGGGAACAGTTCATTCATACTACAGAGCGACAAATGGCCTGGAATTAGTTGCCTAGGCCCCTAAGACCAAGATTTCACGTCATTGTCATCGGATACATTTTGGCGAGTCCTCCGGAAACACGTTTGAAGTCAACAGCAGCCCTAAATAATTTTAACAATAATATATGTAGTAATAATAAATAATAAGTAATCTTTATAAAATATTAATAATAATAATAATAATAATAATATTGATAATAATAATAAGAATAATAAATATTATTATTATTGTTGTTGTTGTTGTTGTTGTTGTGTTGTTGTTGTTGTTGTTGTTGTTGTTGTGGTGGTGGTGGATGTTGTTATTGTCTGTGGCTTAACGTTTCAATATACCAATATCAATATGAAAGACGCCGTATTTGAACGCTCCAGAAATTGCCAACCTCTGGAGCTCGTTCAGGTGCACCTAGACCTAAGCATAAGGCCTCAAACATTCTTCACATTCATCGAAATTGTCATCGTCGCAGCAGGGATTTATCTGGGGACCTTGCAGTCAGCAGTCAAGTGGGAAAATCACTAGGCCTTTTAGGCAGGGCAGTTTGACTAACATACACTAAAAGCCAGACAGTTGTGTCTATACACACTGTCATATACTTCGGTCCTAGTATACAACACAAGTATCTTTGAAACATCTTCCGCAGCCTGAATACGATTAAAACCCTTCAGCTTGATGAATTGCACCCGGAAAACTCTGACAACTTTCATTTTACTATCGCATATTCATTATTATAGGAGACACTAAAATGTCACAGTCGCATTCTTTAGATATCGCAGCGAAAATATTCGGGCGTGATGTTGTGGATTTTGAAGTGTATATTTCGCGATTTGGAGACATCGGTGGAACGAAATGTCTTTAAGCTTGGCATGTCAAGGGCCAGTGTCACTCAGAGTATAGTCTGTTTTGTTTTTATTGATGAGGAACGACTGTACACGATAGCTGACGCTGTCAAAGCTTATCACGTCACGGTGATTTGTGCTAAACGTTCCAGGTGGCATTGCCACCGCCATTTTCTTCTTACAGTTGTCTGACTCACCAAATATTCTAGCTTTAAGCGTGGCGACTTCGAAACTGCTCGGGTAATTTAGAAATAGGAAAACAATTAGATTATCTTATCGGGATCGAATGGAGTTCATTTTCTATAAGTCTATCTATCTAGTGTACCTTTAAAAAAGCAGCATCATACCTTTCAGATCCGGCGCGTATATTAGTTTGACATCTAGTCAGATGCCTCAAAATGGCCAATATTTGTAAAAGTTTGTGTTTACAAGATGTGACGCCTACTCACTACAACATTACGAAAATTCAGTTTTATTCAAGGATCGCACAAACGCAATTTGATTACGTCCTAAACAACTAGCATTAGGTGGAACAACACGTAAAAATGTCATCGAAAGACTGTTACCTTCTGGCATAGAAGATAGAAGGCTTGGAAGGAATAAAAGAGAACTTAGAAGGAAGAACGTCTTTCTTCTGAGCAGTCTTCATCTACTGCAAAGCCATCGCTCTTCTATGCCACATGTCGAAAAAGCTTGCCCAGTGTTTCACTCCAAGAATGATCTTTTGCCAGCGTTCATTCGTGCATGACATTGTGGTTTCAGTGCACCATTAAAACACTACGCTTTTTATTTATTTATTTATTTAAATACTCTCAATGCCATTTGCGGCGTTACAGAGAGGAGTGGTTACAAGTTAGAGATGGCAGTCTTGAATGATGCATGATCAGGGTTGCTGGCGATGGAGGCAGGAAGGTGGTTCCATTCGGATGAAGTCTTCGGCACGTAGGAGTGGAAGTATATGTTGGTATGGCAGAGTGGCACATGGACTTTGAAGTTATGGTCGATGCGAGATGAAACGTAAGAAGGTGACGAGAACAATGTGCCCTTTATTTCAGGATTCATAAAAAAAATTTTGTGAAAGAGACAGAGTCGGGCCTGTTTCCTCCTGTTAGAAAGGGTAGGAAGGTCTAGGGAATTTTTAATTGATGAGATGCTAGCGGTACGGGAGTAATTAGCGACAATGAAGCGAGCTGAGCGATTTTGGATGGCTTCCAGTGCATTAACAAGTGAACAAGAATGAGGATCCCAGATTGATGAGGCGTATTCGAGTTTAGATCTGACTAGTGTTTTATAAAGAAGAAGTTTTAATGAAACAGGTGCTAATGAAAAGTTACGGCGCAAGAAGCCGAGAGTGCGGTTAGCATTGTTAATCACATAACTGACATGATTATTCCATGTTAAATTGTTATCTATGTGAACACCAAGATATTTGTAAGTATTGACAGACGACAACAGAAAATTAGAAATTGAATAAACAGGGCTAGTGCAGTCAGTACTTCCTCGAGAGATCCTCATTATTTTGCACTTGCCAATATTTAGTTTCATTGACCAGAGTGAGCACCAAGATGTAATGTTGTCAAGATCAGATTGAAGTAGTGATGAATCATGAGAGTTAGTTATTATGCGGTAGATGACACAATCGTCGGCAAATAGCCTGATTGTTGATGTAATGCTGGATGGAAGGTCATTAATATAAATTAGAAAGAGTAAGGGTCCAAGGACAGAACCTTGCGGCACACCAGAGATTACTGAACAATTGCGTGAGTCATGATCGTTAGCTGTTACATGTTGGGTTCTGTTAGATAAGAAGCATTCGATCCATCGTAATGTGTTTGAGTCAATATTTAGCATGCTTAGTTTTAGTAGGAGTAAACGGTGAGAAACGGTGTCAAAAGCTTTTTGAAAATCAAGGAAAATGCAATCGATAATGGAGCCAGTGTCAGAAGCTGAAAATAAGTCGTTGATGAAGAGAAGTAGTTGGGTTTCACATGAGTAGTGTTTCCTAAAACCATGCTGACTGTTGTGAAAGAAGTTATTTTCTTCGAGAAATAAAATTAAGTTAGAATAGATTATGTGTTCGAGAAGCTTACATGGAATACTAGTCAAAGTGATGGGCCTGTAGTTAGAAGGATTAGATGAGTCACCTGGTTTAGGCACAGGAACCACCTTCCCCGCCTTCCAGTCACTGGGCAATGAGGCATTTTGTAATGACTGTGAAAAGAGCTGTGAAAAAATGACTGAACAATAAGTGGCAGTTTGTTTGAGAAATTGGGGAGCGATTCCATCTATGCCAGGTGCCGAGGCTTTCATTTTTAATATGAGGTGAAATAGCCCCAATTGATCAATGATGATTGGTTCCATTCGGGGATATCCAGGATCGGCTTGAATTGGTAAATGATTGGAGTTGTCAACGGAAAATGATTTTTTAAATACGTCTTGCAAAGCCTCGCAGCACCTGTCACTTGCAATCGCCAAACCAAGTTCGTCACAAAGATCAATGTTCTTATTTTTTGGACCATTTACTAGACACCAAAACTTACGAGGGTTAGACTGTAGAAGAGAGGGAAGGGTATCGCTGAAGAAACTATGTTTAGCAACTGCATAAGCTTTTTTGTATTCTAATGTTGCGTTGTGATAAGCCGCCCATCTCTCCGTGGTGTCAGATGATGAAGCGCTGCGGTAAAGTCGTTTTTTTTTATTACGTAAGCGAAGAAGTGCTGATGTGAACCACGGAGAGCGGAACGCCGTTCGAACAGTTCGTAAAGGAACATAACAATCTATAAGTGAATTAAACTTATTTTTGAACGATACCCAGTTCTCCTCTACAGTGTTATCAGCGGCACATGCAATGTATTTTTCAGTGAAAACTTCCAACTCAGTACATATAGATGCATAATCAGCTTTCGCATAATCTTTTATAACTTTAGTTGCGTGCGTAGGACGCTGTGGTTGCATTGCGCTTTTTCAAGTTCCTTATCCAAGTATGTTATAGTAAAATAATACACCAACTAATACTTACGATTAGATGTCGCAGCTGAGATATGTACAATATTTGCTTTTCTATCGACAAACTTTAAAGTGTGAACTCAACCGTTAGTTCGAGATGACTGGCTGCAGCTAGTGCTTAACGTTTGGGGGGGGGGGATGACTGAACTAGCTTACAGACAGCAAACAGACGAACAGGCAGAAATTTGTGCTTTCAAGTAGTCTAGAAATCGTCTTTGAAAATAGTTAGCTATTTCCTGGGTGATAGAAAGTCGTATGGCACGAAAGTATTGTCTTCACAGCGGCATTAGAGCGTTTATGGTACACTTATTTGCCGCCATGAGGAAGAAATGAATGTTACGAATAATGAACGAAGAAACTGTTACGCCGCGCAAAGAGCGGCAAGCAGCTGACAACTTACAGCGCACACCAGAAGCAGAAAGGTCGCACGGAAGGAGCGTTCACGGTACGAGCGCAGAATAACTGCCACAGCTCAGCAACTAACCGCTAAACGCGTGCTGCTCCAACAATATAAATACACAAGATGAGCGCTTACTTCTGTTGCAAACATGGTTGCTGTGGCATGCGAAGGGCTCTTTGCGCTATCTATAACTTGAGGTCAAAACTTTTTGGGGAAGGAAGACGATGACTAAGTGATTCTGGCGTAGAACACTGCTGTCAGTATCTGTTAAATTTTTCTGTGGATTTGTGGAAGACACCGTTTAAACTGTGGCGATGGACGTGGATTCGTATTGGTTTCCTCCGCGACCATCGACGTCGTCTAAAGCTACCACGAGAAAACGTACAGACCACCCGAGTGATGCCGAGAGCGAGAACACGCAGATTTACTCTACGGCCAGCGACGAAAGCTCCATCGAAGGCGATTTCGTACCTGCGACAAGGCATCAGCCAAAAAGAAGACTAGGCATGTCATCTCCATCAACAAGTTAGAATACCTCGAAGACGCGAGAGCCTACGATTTACACAATACTGTTAGCGCCAGTCGATGCGGCTCATAGTGTTCACCGGCTCAATCGTCAAGCTACGTCTTAGTCTCTAGAGAAACTCGCCTAAGGAAAGTTCGTGGACGTGTGGGGCAATTGCCGTAAGAATATCCTCGCCAAAGACTTCACTCAACAAAGCACATTGAAAGTGTTGAGCAACGTCAAGATGTTGGATAACATCAATGTTATCTCATACATACATCATGGCCGCGACTCTACTGCAGGCGTAGTTTATGATGTCGACATTTTCATAAGCGAAAGTGACTTTGCGGCTCTCATCAAACCGGTGTCTGCAGAATTTATCATACTGTTAGCCCATCCCCTTGGCAAATCACACTGCGTGAAGCTCGTGTTCTAGGGAAACAGCCTTCCATCGCAAGTCAAGGTCGACCATTTTCGACACACAGTGCGACCCTTCGTACCGAAGCCCCTTCAATGCCGAAAATGCTATTGATTAGGACATGTCAGTACTGTTTGTACAAACCTGGCTTTGTGCTCGCTATGCTAAGAATCACATAGCTCAGACGCTTGCCAGGAAGAACTTCAAAAATGTCGAAACTGTCGTGGCTCTCAAAAAGCGTCGTTTTTCATGCGCAAGCATGAAAAACGAAATGCGTGTGTTGAGGCAAATGGTCCGGGACGGCTTAACTCACATGGAGGCCTCTGCCAAAGTACGACGCCGGCCATTTTGTCCCCAGAGGCCCTTGAGGAGGTCCAGTGCCGAAGCAAGTTCTTCACCTCACCAAGTGATCGCCAGCATACCACCTCAAGCGTCCAGACACGCTGACGAGAAATCATCCAAGCAAGACAAGAGCATCACAAGCTCGCCTTAAGCATGGCTAGCGCTGCCGAAGATGGACCCACCGTTTCAGTCACCGCATCGCTCGTCTACAATCACTTCGGAACGAGAATGCGGTGATAAACGCGATAAGGAAATGATAGCCATAGTAAAGGCCCTCATGAATACCATTCGTATGCTCCTCACTAGCATTGACAGTCTGGCTGCTAAGAGTACACTTCAGTTAGTGGATGCTCTCAAGCCAGTGCTATCAAGCCTGGAAAGGCATGATGGCTCCTACTCTACAAGCCTTTCGTAAAGAAGTCGAAGAAGCTTCATTTTTTCAATGGAATGCCTGAGGCATCAAGCCCCGTATTTATGATATCCTATTTTTGTGTTTAAAAAGCAGTTTCCAATGATTGTTATCTTCAAGCCACGACTGCACAATGCAATATGACTATTCAGGTTCGCAACCTTCAAGTCCACTACCTGCAACGAACAAAGTAAAGTCATTGTATATATCAGATGCGATCTTACCTATATCGAGCATTGTGTAGCACCTCGCGATGACAACCAGCAAGTCTGCTTGGCAGTAAAACGTACAGACCTCAATTTCATGCTAGTAGGTGCATATATGCCACCTTCAAGCCGTTTTCAACCTGATAGACTACATTCACTGATAACAGCCACAAATGGACCATGGTCATCACCGGAAACTTGAATGTTTACCACCCACTATGGAAAAGTCAGAAGATATACCGTCGCGGGAAGCAAGTATTCTCCTTTGCTCTGGAGCAGCAGCTGCTTTGTGTAAACGACGGAAGCCCAACGCTTCTACAGGGAATGGCATGCAGCAGCTGCCTTGAATTGACATTTGTGTTGCGAAGCCCAAATGAAAAGATAAGTGCTCCGCAGACTATGAAACTCATGAAAACGACTACGTACAAACCTATTTAAAAATCAAGACCTCCTTGGAAAAATCTCAAAACTCCGACACTTCGACTCACATCGACTGGACAAAGTTCAGGTCACTGATGAAAGAGAGGTGTCAAGAAAATGAAGCGCCTCCTCTTGCCACCCTCGGGAATATGATTAGAGGTGCTGCTCAAGAAGTGACTTATCATATTCAACACACTTCAAAATATTGTCAACATGAAGCGGAATTAGAACGGCCCAGAGCGGTCCGTCGTCGTGCAGAACGAAGATATAGGCGCACTAAGTCCATAATCGGCTTGAGGGAGGCAAGGTGCCTAAAGAAAAAAATCAGCGGCGAATCAATTCACTTCAGTCTTTTCGGTAGAAACCTCTCTGCGAATGGTTGGATCCACGTCAGCCTTTGACACAGGCATGAAGATTCTTCATGGCCTACGAACACCACCACATCAACAACACCGCTTTAAGTGTCTGTCACTCCACCAAGACCGCACTGAAATTGAAATAGCAGGAGATTTCTGCATGAAAGTTGCCGGTCAGGTGCCCGTGTGCACCACACGTCACCTAAAAAGCGGCCAAGTCTCCAGAATTCCAAGAATGAACACCTTTTTCTTTGTAGAGGAACTCCAAGTGGCTTTGACACCATGCAAACAATCTTAATTGCCTGTTCCGGATGGGATCACGTACATGGCTCTTTGCAACATCGGTGAAGTAGCTTGACAAGCCCTTCTATCCATGTAAAACGACTCGTGGAGCAGCGCATTATTCTCACATTTGTGGAAATCTAGCCGCCTCGTCTCTGTGCCTAAACCAGGTAAATCTCCTATGAACTTGTCCACTTATCGCCCCATCGCACTTACGAGCTGTTTCGGAAAAAAGTGATGGAGAGGATGATTTTGACTGGCCTAGAGTGGTGCCTGGAGCACCACGAGCTATACTCTGGTGCTATGATGGGCTTTTGGCGTGGGCGGTTTGCAATCGATAACAATATTGACCTCGTTTCGTCTGTGCAGCATCAAAAAAGACTGAAACGTTTATCTGCGGCGTTGTTCTTGGACGTGAAAGGTGCATACGATAATTTATCACATGAAGCCATTCTGATTGTCATAGAAAATACTGGACTGGGGGTCGGGTTTACCAATGGATCTACAGCTATTATAAAGGCAGAACTTTATTTGTACAGATGCAGAATGGCACAACAACGTATCATAGCATCCATCGTGGTGTGCCGCATGGTAATGTTCTTAGCCCCACACTTTTCAATCTAGCGCTCCTCAGCCTGGTTGACGCACTTCCAGAATCAGTTCATCTATCAATACATGCAGGTGACATCTGCATCTGGGCTTCAGGTGTAACACGCCTTCATTTGCGTGGCCGGCTTCAGAAAGCGGCTACACTAGCGACAAAGTACCTGGAAGAACGGGTACTAGAGCTGTCATCAGAGAAGTGCTCGCTTATAGCATTCACGCATAAGGCGATGAGTCCATACGTTATTAAAATTAACGGACACACGATAAACTACGTGAATACCCACTGATCACTCGGAGTCATAGCTGATCGCGACCTCTCCTGGAGCCCTCACATTGCCAACATAAAAATGAAACTCACCATAATCACCCACGTGCTGAGGTTTTTTGCTGGAAAAACATTGGGTGCATCTGTACGAGCTATGCTTCAACTTTACACTGTTCTCTTCCTCGGTATATGCGCTACAGCTTACCCGTGCTTTGTGGGGTCCGAAGAAAAAACAACCGCGTCCTCCAGTCGATACAAGCCCAAGCACTGGCTGCAAATATGCCTTGGTCTCCCGAGATGCCCGTCTACAGCAGCGACCGTCATCATTGCGCGTGATTATTTAGCCAACGCATACATCCACGTATGCGCTTTGAGAATGAACCTAAGACATTTCGCTCGGCTTCTATCACATCACCTCGCATCACTTTGAACTTCTAGGCCCCTCTCAGCGTTCAGCGCAACTGTAGCTCAGAATTGTGCAGTGCTTCCATTGCACTTCACGCATGCAGCACGGCCGCCGTTACCATAGTGGTGCCTACACACACTCAAAGCCTTTTTTTTAGAATTCTCGATATCCAAAATAAGAATAGGTCATCGAATCTAGCCCTGAAACAGGCCACTATACTCCTCCTGCAAGAGAAGCACAACGGACGCCTTCAAATTTACATGGATGGATCTGTGTCTTCAGTACGGTCAGCTGGCTCTTTGGTTATTCCAACAAGGCACATCACAATTAAATTTATGACATCGTATTTGACGTCATCGACAGCTCCAGAACTCGCCGCCATACGTGCAGCTCTGGAGTTCATAGTTGAAAAACCTTCGGGAAATTGGTCCATCTTCTCGGACTCAAAGACAGCTCTTCAATGTTTTATGTCACCCTTTCGCCATAGACATAATGAACAGTGAGTAGCTGAAATAAGACTTCTTCATCACCAGACCATCGAGAAACAACACAGCATAGTGTATAGGTGGATACCAGGTCATTGCGGTATATATGGCAATGACCGCGCAGATGAGGCCGCTAGATCTGCACACGACGGCACCCAATACACAGCCATCCCATTTTCAAGAACCGACGCATCTGCAAGACATCTTTCACATGCACGAAATCTCACACTGGTACAGTGGAACTTAACAGAATTCCCAAACGCGGGCCTGCATAAATTCTCAGCTTCGTCTTCGCTCAG
This sequence comes from Rhipicephalus microplus, assembly GCF_013339725.1. Taxonomy (NCBI): domain Eukaryota; kingdom Metazoa; phylum Arthropoda; class Arachnida; order Ixodida; family Ixodidae; genus Rhipicephalus; species Rhipicephalus microplus. Next base: position 29,111,774 of record NC_051174.1, read on the forward strand.
GAATATCTTGAGCTGAGGAAACTATTCTATGCCGCCTGCGGCTTGGAGTGGCCTTTACGAGCGCATACTCTTATCTCATTGGAATGCCCAGCTCTTCTACATGCATGTGCTGCAGCTTCGATAAAACCATCACGCACCTTCTATATCAGTGCACTCATTTTAGCGATCCAAGACAAGAACTGACTGCAGCTCTGGATTAACTGGATGATCGGCCTTTGTCGGAAAAAAATTCTGGCTCATTGGCCGAGCCCATCCTCAGCCCAGAAGGCTTGGAAAAGCTCTGCTGCGCTTTTTGCGGACAACTGGCCTCAGAGACATACTTTAGTGTTTTATAATCTTCGATGTTGACATTTCTCTGTCGCTATGTTTATTTTTGTGATTTCTTTCTCTCTCTGTTTGCAACACTTCTTTTTATCATCTTTTATTCCCCTCAACCCTTTCACCAGCACAGCGTAGTCAGTCTGCCGGTCTAGAAACTGGCTGACCTCCCTGTTCTTCCGCTTAAACTTTTGTCCTCGTCCTTCTTCCTTCGTGGCAGGAAAACACAAAACGTGTAACCCCCCTCCCCCCCCTTCAAGATATAAACGCGCGCGCACGAGCAACTATGCACAGAAGAGGCACGCGTACGTAGCGACGCTTGGGGAGACGGCTTTTTGAGGTCTTCCTTCGGGACTGTAACGCCATCTTGCTAGTTGTCACTACAACGCACCGCATCCGGTGAGCTCCGCGGACTGCCTATGGTGTATGGTTTATATGAAGTCTCGCTGTTAGTAAGCTCAAGCACTTGGGCTATGTGGCCGAGTAGTTTCGTGCCGCGCGTGGCCGAGTCAGAGGTCATATGTTTGATGTGATAGTTTTTGTAATTTTATTTTATTTTTTTATGATACCCTCCGGACCAAAGTCATTACAGAGGGGAGTGGTTTGAAAGCAAGAAACAAAAAAAACACAAAGACGTTAAAATACAACCTACAATAACATCATTAACACAATGTAATTAAAAAAGATTAAAAAACTCTTGATTATACAATGTTAGCTAGAACATTTCGAAACTGTTGGACGTCATTAATGGATGCAGTGTCAAAAGGAAGGCGATTCCAGTCGTGACTTGTCCGGGGCAAGAAGGAATGAAAGCAATGCATTGTTTTGCACATATCAATTCCAACAATGCGCGCATGGCCAACACGACTTGATTGATAGTGTGGCCTAGATATAGGCTCGTCACGCAGCACGTGGTGGTGATACGGCTTATGAAAAGTAGTTAGTCGCAAAATTTGACGCCTAATGAAGAGACAGAGGAGGGCTAAATCAGATTTCATTCTAGTAATGCTCGCCGTTTGATGGTAATTGCCTAGCACAAATCTAAAAGAAATAATTTGAACAAGTTCTATTGCAGTTATAAGTTTTCGGTGACATGGGTCCCATACTGAGCAAGCATATTCCAGTTTAGAACGAACTAATGTTTTGTAGAGCAATATTTTGAGTGAAGAGAAAGCTGAAGAAAACATACGGCGCAAGTAACCTAACATGCCATTAGTTTAGTTAACAATATGCTCAATATGAAAGTTACAGGTTAAGTTCGTGGTAATGTGAATGCCAAGGTATTTGTAGGAAGCAACTGATTCTAATTGGATATTGTTGAGAGAAAATTGTAATGGGTTGGTTTTAGTACAGAAACGCGCATTGTCTTTCATTTTTAGTGTTGAGTTCCCTTAGCCAAGTTTTCGACCAATTAACGACAGACTTCAAATCAGACTGCAAAATCAGAGGTTATTTCACGGAAAATAACACAGTCATCAGCAAACAAAAGGACAAGATATTTTAACAAATAAGGCAAGTCATTAATATGAATAAGAAACAAGAGGTGCTCAAGTACGGATCCCTGTGGCACAGCTGAATGAACAGGGCTAAATGGAGAGCAAGATTGATCAGCGACCACAAACTGCAAATGATCAGTCAAAAAATATTCAATCCGAGTCAACAAACTTCTGTAAATTTTTAATCGATTTAGTTTTTAAAGTAGTAACTCATGTGAAACCTTATCGGATGCCTTTGAAAATTTTAAAAATATGCAGTAAGCTTGCGAAGACCTATCTAAAATTTGATGTATCTGTGAGTAAAGTAAATTATATGGGTTTCACAGGAGTACGACTTGCGAGAACCGTGTTGGGCTGCTGCGAAGAACGAGTTGCACTCTAAATAGTTAACCAAATTACTGTAGATGACATGTTCTAGTGTTTTGCAGCAGTTACTGGTTAGAGAAACGGGGTGATAATTACATGGAATATTTGGTTGCCGGACTTGTAAACTGGAATCCCCTTTCCTCTTTTTAATTTCTTAGGAAGTGTACTCGTGGCCAATGATTGATGAAGTATTTTTGGTATAATGATAGGACAATAAACACCAGTGTTTTTCAAAAAGTTTGTGCTTAGGTCATCAAAGCCAGAAGATGAGGAATCATTTAGGTGAGTGACAAGTTTAAAGATACTGGAAGCATCGATTTGTACTGATGGCATAGCTGCGCAACTGAGTGCTTGAGTTGGAGGCTTTGCAATGGTAGACGCCACGTATAAGGTTTTTACGAATGTATCAGTCAGAAGCATAGCACAAAAATTGCTGCGAACTGGTTCACCAGAAGTGTCATTTAAGGTGATGGTGTCATCGAAAGGAGGGTTTGTGCTACGCCGAAATTTTTTAAGTCTGAAGAAAGCATAGACGGAAGCACATTAGATATAAAATTCTGTTGAGCGTTTGTATAGCCGAAATATAATCATTGGAAGCAACCTTGTACGCATCCTAATGCGAGTTAGAAGCTGAGCATCTGGCGGTGTGATACAAACGTTTTTTTTTCTTATTTGACAGACGCATAATATGGACGTTGAACCATTGTGCTTGAGCACGCGTGGTGATGACTCGCTTTGGTATGTATTTATTTATGAGTTCGTGAGCTTTAGCTTCAAACTTGTTCCAGCTAACTTAACTTCTTCAAAGTTGCTAATGTACTCAAGAATACATCCGTAAACTCGTGGAGTTCGTTATTGAGTGCATCGAAGTTGGCTCTGTTATAGTCAAGAATGGTTTTACGTTTTTTAGAGTGCGCTGAAGCAGTAGTTTTAATGTGAAAATTGACCAGCAAGTGATCACTAACTACAGGACAGCAAGTAACAGCAGAGATAAGATCAGGTGTTTTAGTTAGAATTCGGTCAAGTGTATTAGATGCAGTCGAGGACAGCATAGTGGGTTCGGTAACAAGTTGAGTGAGGGAAAAGACCGAACACAAATCCAAGAATTCCTGTGCTTCAGTTGAGTAAGGGGATACAATGGGAGGGGTGGTACACCATGTTATATTAGGGAAGTTAAAATCTTCTAGAAGGCTGACGGAGGAAGAAGGAAACTGTGTGCAGATAATATTGATGACATCATGTAGTTCATTTGTAAAACAAGACGACGAAGAGGGGGACTATAGCAAACACCACGATGAACTTTTTATGGTCAATGGTTACCGAGGCCCAGATTATTTCAACATTGCTGCTTATAGAAATGCTTGATGAAAGAAATTCATTCGAAATGGCCAGAAGTACGCTACCGCCTCGAGACTCGGTGCGGTCGCATCGGTAGATGTTGAATCTGGAGGCATCATGGAAAATTTCGGAGTTTTGAATATTATTACAAAGCCAAGTTTCAGTGGTTGCGTCAACAGCCACAGAGCAAGAATATAATGCAGATGACACTAAATCTTTTTTATTAACGACGCTGCACGCATTGGTGAATAATACAGAGATATGTGTTAACATTCGTCCACTACCCATATCGGTTCTCTATGCCGCCAAATCAAGAACAGGCGCAGACGCAGTGACTGGTTGTCGTAAAACAGGGTTTTCATTGCGCTAAAAATCTTCAATACGGTCAGTGTTTGCGTTCAGTGTGTAACGTTTTTTGTTTATGGTGAGCTTGTTGTGACTCAGCAAAAAGAGGGGGGGGGGCGAGAACCGGGTTGATTTTTAGCAAATTCAGTAAGCTTATTCTGGGGAATGCGGGTGGCTGGACAAAAATCTTCGGATAGCGCAATCATTTTCTGTTTGAAAAGCTTACGTGACGAAAGTGTTTGTTCTTTCACTTTAATGTCCACAAACTTCACGATAACCGGACGACAATTGTTTGGAGAAAGACTACCTATACGATGTGCCCATTCGATTGAATCTGAGGGAAGTGAAAGTATGACTTCGTTTAGAATTGTAGTCAATTTTGTTTCAGTTTGTTGCCAGGTTTCTTTTAAGTCAGGCAACCCATAAAACAACTAGTTGTCACAGCGTGAACGTTCTTCGAGTTCATCAATGCGTGACTGCAAAAGAGCATTTTGTGTGGCTAAAGAACCTCCAGTGGACGGCAATTTCGACATTTGCGCACTAAGGCCATCCACAGGACGAGGTGTTTCCCCCAGAGCGTTCAGTCTTTGTTGAATCTTCAAGACATTTGTTTCAATGGTCGTTTGTCCGGTTTTAATACTTTTCATGTCTGCCACAATCTCAGCCTGAAAGTTAGAGCTTTGGAGTGAGTGGGTCTGAGCATCCCTCAGTAACCGAAAGAGAACGCCGATCTGTTTGGTAGGGTTGTGAAGCAAGCTTTCAATGTCAAGAAGTGCTACTGAGCGAGTTGTGGGCGCGGGGTTGGATTCAATGTCACCGCAGCGCTGTATTAGTAACGCCATAGAAAAACACTCCGACAAAGACACTCCGACAATCTGTTAGTTTATGTGTCATAACGTCATACGAATGTCAAAAATTGATCGGTGGAGCTCTAGCAGACCCCAACACAACACACGTTCATCATAAATGGGCTGGACACAACACATTGTAAAGTTTTATTGATGGTCAGATAATTGCACCTCACGTGCAAGGTAAAAATGAATGCGAATTAAAGTGCTCAAGAGGACAAGAGACTTTTCTACCAATAACAAGAAATATAACTCATGCTTCATGCTAATGAGGGCAACAGAACAGCAGAAACGATGTTTCATCAAGATCAAGCGAGCCAGCAATTTCAAACTGCTGTTTGTGCCGTAGTTTTAAGTACAAGACAAGGCTAGAGAGGCATAGTAGGGGCGTGGCTAATCAACTCTATCGCATCACATCGTTACCACGCTTACCGAGGAGAGTGTACAGCGTTAAATGTTATGCGCAATGTCCTGTAGGACATCATGACCTTCCCAAGCTGTACTCAAGATGCTGACACATACCACAATGAAACGCACCTTATGAACCACCATCAGACAGAATTAAATTCTCACACCAATAATGCAGAGAACAGATGTCAATTCGAAACAAGAAAACACATCAGGGGTGGGTTGTCACTGTATAGCTTCATGAGTGCGTTTTTTAAACAACGCTACAACCCCACTAAATAATTATGATGTGCGATTTTATTCAGAATGGTTTAAAATGTATTTCCCTTTAGTTAGGTGCTGTAAAAAATTATTTGAACACCGGACCAAAATATTGCCACATAACTTCCTCAAGTTTTGTTACTATGCCTTTACACTGCCAGTATTTCACAGCGCAAACTACGCCTCCAGGGTTCGAGAAGCTTCAGAACTGTAGTAGATGGATTTGTTAAGATGACGCCCACTTCACGAGCATTACGAATTATTCTGGAAGCTAGGTGCCGCTAGCGACAACTTTAAAATATTCAATGGCACGTGTAATAATGCTGACGTCCTTCATTGCTTCTGAGTTCATCGACGGCCAATGCTCTGTTCGCCGCTGTCATTGCCAGTGTATATCCCGTAGCTTGACCTTAAGTTTGCGGACCACAAATACGGTCAAATAAACGGTTTTATTTCCTACCTACAGTCTGCTCCCTTCGTGCACGTCACCAACCTGCGTCATCTGGTGGAGGTGCTTTCAGGCCCGTGTATCGTACGCTACCCTACAGCCATGGGCCAAGTTCGAACCGTGAAGGTAACTTGCAAGCCAACTCCGGCTTCTGAGCAAACCGTCGGCAACGAGGGCCCAGGTCTTTGCTTGGAAAGAGCCGACAATCCAAGAACTTGACCTCAACCAAGGTGACAATCAGAGCTCCGTGCCTCCTGCACCAATTCTGCTCCGACAGCCTAAAGTACCACCAACTTTTCGCGGTTCTACACTCGAAGACCCGGAAAGCTGGATCGAAACATATTACAGTGTCGCCACCTTTAGCAACTGGAGCACGAGGAGAAGCTACGTGACGTATTCTTCTACACCGAAGAATCCGCAAGAGCCTGTCTTTAAAATCGACAGTCTGCGCTTCAAGCCTGGGATGATTTCCGCAGTGCATTCGTGCACACTTTCAAAAGCTTTTTTCGAAAAGGAGAGCCGCTGCTTTGCTAATGACTCGGGTGCAGCTACCAAACGAAAAGCTTACCATCTTCAGGGAAGAGATAAGTTGACAATGGCGCCTTCCCGACGCACTGATGTTGGAAGCAAAAAACGTTCGTCTGCTTATGCAGGGTGTTCACAAGAATTATTCGCAGTACTAGTACTAAATTGCCCCTCCCTTGATTGTCCCAGAATCCATCAATGCGGCTACGACTTTGCAAAAGACACCTGATATGCGGGCAAAACAGTACAACCAGTCTCAGCTTTCTGCAGACTATTCTCAAGTGCAGTCACTTTCCCGAGCCATCTTGCGCGAAATCATCGAAGAGATTGTGTGGGAGGAGCTATAGAATATGTTGCCTTTCCCGCAGCCGCCTCAAGTGGATTCGATTGCCGACATTTTCATAAGCAAGTTCGGCAATCTCTGATATTTCACGAATAACATCCGCCCCAGCCTAAAGCTATCTGTTATGATGCTGTGGTCAGCCGTCCCATTCTCCCTCCACGACAACGTAATACGAAGCCCGACGGCAGTACTGGCGCCACACGACACCACTGCCCCCATATGGTTCGCATCCTGAGCAGCACAGCAGACCACGAAAAACCGATGTTTGGCGTACCTCTGACAACCGCCTGCTCGGCTACCACTGCGGAAAAGCAGGCCACACATACCGCGGCTGCAAGTACCATCAGATGGGCCTACGTGGATTTGCCGTCAACGCACCGCGTCCACGGCGTGGTGAATGACCACATAATATCGCCGACTACCTTTCGGGAGTGCAGGGTACGCTACGAAGAGCTTTTTTGATAGCCACCAGGCTTCAGAGCCCTTACTCCAAAAACTGAAGGAAGCAACCGATATAGGTCTGGTTGCTATACGACGAACTATTGAAGATCCTCCACCACTGACGACGATGCTGCAACAAAACTTGAAGAGCCCCCCACCCTTCAACCTGAACGTTTCCATGACGTCAAAACTTCGTGGAAGGAAGATCTGATGACGCCTCGTGAAAACAACGCAGCAACGCGGCGAGCTAGTGAACTTGACGTTTGCACTGACAGCCACAAGGTGACTGCTCTCATCAATACTGGAGCTGACTATTCGATCATCAGTGGCTTGTTCGCCGCGAAGTTCAAGAAAGGTAGAAGTGATTGGGAGGGCCCCGATATCACCTCAGCTGGAGGTGGAATAGTAAAGTAGGCTGAAATCGGCACAGAGAGAGGCAACATCAACCACCGGATTTATTTCGCAGACTTCCTAGTCCTACAGCATTGCTCTAAAGATGTTATCCTTGGTATGGACTTCTTTTGCTTCCATGGTACAGTCATCGACCTGAGAATGCAGTCAATTACGATAACCACAGAAGAGGCACTACCGCCGCACACGCTGCTTGAGAACCACGCCTTGTGTGTGCAGAAAGAACAAGTCACCATTCCGCCTTGCGCTCCAGTGTGACTACTTTAGTCGGCGATCGAAAATCAGAAAACTGAAAGGCGTAATTGAAGGCTTGGTAGCCCGCGATATTTACGTCGCAAGGAAAATTGCTGAGTGGTTAGAAAGCACAGCAACAGTTATGTTTACGAATTTCAGCAACGAGTACAAAGATATGAATAAAGACACGAGGCTCGCATGCATCAAGGAAAGCGTAGAAGCCACAATGCTTTCGTTTTTGCCTATTCTGCAGAACCTACTCCGAGGAACGACGCTCCTCACCCAGCTTTGGACACAATCGAAGTCTTCTAAACCATAAGCAAGAACAGCTAAAGACCCTGCTAATGCAATACAAAAAATTTCAGCCATTCCTGTTCGCGAAAAATTTTATTATGATTGTAGAGAATGCCAGACTACTCCGTCAAGGTCGGTAGAGGGTTTTGACGTTCTAACGTGAGGCCGTAAACAAACAAGTCAACCAAATGCTACGCGATGATACCATTGAGCCTTCCAAAGGTCCGTGGGCTTTCCCCGAGGTGTGATTAAACAAAAAATGGCAGCACATTACGGCGCGAATGATGGAGAGTGGGCCGAAGCATCCGTCCATTCATTCGTTGTTGCTTCCGTCCGCCCATGCGTCCATATGCATTACCGTCCATGCGTCCATCCGCCCCTCCGTGCTCGTGTCTATTCGTGCGTCCAAACGCCCATCCGCGCGTCCGTCCCTGCGTTCGTTCATGCATCCGCTCCTGCGTCTGTCCGTGCGTCCATCCGTCCGTGCAGCCATCCGTGCGTTCGTTCATGCATTTGTCTGTGTGTCCGTTAATCCTTCTAGTCAGCACTTCAAGTACCACCATCTCGCATCTTCTCATATATTCAGCATATAGAAGCACCACCATCCATCGAACATTCCAAGGACTAAACGAGAAGTGGCACACGCACACTTTCTTGCGCCTTGCGCTTCATGTCTACATCCCACCTTTAACCCCCCCTCCCCCCGAGCTCATGGTATATACTAGTTCTCTGTATTTATGGCACTGCGACCCAACGCTCGCTACACCTTTTCTAAACCAAGGAGGTTACTCCCCGCGTGTATGACGTACCAACTTCTGTTGTCAGATAGTGTTCAGTGTACATGCCAATGGCTGCTAATGAGGAATGAGAGGCAGCAGAATTCGGCTTTTAGTTAACGCGCACGCTGCGAATTTTTCATTGTTCAAGAACGCGCAGGAGCAACCTTCCACCGGCACCACCTTGCAGGTCAATACATGAAACTGGTTACGCACTACGACTACGACGAGGGACGAACAGGTGCCGCTTTAAGGAGCTTTGCCCTTAAAAGGAGAGTGGAACCCGGCGGTTCTTCGTCCATTTTGGCCACCTGCGTAATATCACGAAGAAAAACGAGTATCCTCTCACAAGTACAGACGACGATATGAATGGGCGCCAGTATACACGAGAAGCTCTTCTTCCTTGAGTATGTGGTTATCTAGTCTATGGTCCATTCCGACCCACAAAAAACAGCTGCAATCGCTGAGTTCCCACCAACCACCGACAAAAAAGTAGTGCGCCTATTGAGTGGTATTATCTCACTAACCTTAGCAGGGCTGACGTAGACTTCAAATAAGAAACGCCGTAGGTGAATGCATTCCAGGAACAAGAAGGACGTGTACAGACGCCACAATTTTATGCAAAGTTCGATGACTTCACTGACAGAAAAATACACCCTGACACAAGCAGGGCAATACTCAACGCCGCACTTGTGGAGAGGACTGCCAGACTCGAAAGGGTTATTAGTTCCGACAGCCAGTCACTACCCAAGGGAGGTGCCATTTTTCACAACAGAAAGGCATCATCACCATCATCTGGAGTACGTCAAAGTTTCTCCCCTACGTCTGGGCTGGGTATTCAATGTTTTGAGCGACCACCACGCCTTGTGTTGACTAGCTACCTTGAAGGACGCTGCAGATCACCTCACACGATGAAGCCTAAGACTTCAAAATTATGCATTAACGTCATTTACAGGTCTGGCAGAAAACAAGCCGATGACAGTTGCCTGTCTTATGCCGCCATCTTTGCCCCTACGCACGGCCACCCGGATGACGACAGCTTCTTGGTAACAATAGAAGCCGATATCTTCGCTGAACGAAAGTGAGCCGACCTGAAACTGAGGGACCTAATTACCTCAAATGCAGAGAGGGCAGGGCCGCAACTGTTCCGAAGGTATTCAAGTGGTCACTTAAGTTGTTCTTGTGGTAAAACGGCCTTTTCCAAAACTTTCTCACCACTTCGAGCCAAGTGCCTTCTTGTGGTGCTTTCCGCTTTGCGGCCAGAACTTCCCCAGCCCTTCATGACGATGCGACGGCAAGACGCTTTGGTTTTTTCCGCGTGCTAGTGAGGATACAAGAAAGGTACTAATGGCGACGACTTACCGACGGCATCACTCATTACGTGAGGGCATGCCGAGACTGTCAGCTACAAAAGTGAGCGCGCACAAGGACAGCAGGCTTCCTCCAGCCAATCAAACATCCCCAGGGACAACTCCAGGAGATCAAGATAGACCACCTGAGGCCGTTCTTCATGTCGACTTGCGGAAAAGAAAGACCGCCGTAGCTACTGACTACCACACCCGGTACGCTATGGTAGCCAATTTTTTGTGGAGAACATCAACCTTCGACACGGTGCCCTAGAGGTTGTCATCACAGACAGAAGTAGGGCGTTTACTGCCGAGCTGACTCAGGCAACCCTGAGACAGAGCCACTGCTGTAAAACCGCGTACCACCCGCAGACCAACAGCCGCACCCAGTGTCTGAGTGTGCGTAGACGTAGAACAAAAGACGTGGGACGCCATCATTGCATACATGACCTTCGCATACAACACGGCCGTGCAGGAAACGACGCAGATGACGCGTTGGTCTCCGGAAGGAACCCGGGAATGACGCTCGACACCATGTTTTCAAACGTCACTGACGAAGAAAACCTCGAAATCACCAGCCACTTTCAGCCTGCCGAAGACGCTCGTCAACTCCCTCGTCTGCGCATCAACAATCAGCAGATGACGGACAGCCACCGTAACAATCTTCGACAAAGCTTCGTGAAATACCAGCCCGGTGACCGCGTTCTGGTGTGGATGCCTATACGCCGACATGGACTTAGCGAAAAACTTCTGCTACGGTACTTCGTACCGAAATGAGTAGTTGGAAGTGTGGGCCCAATCAGGTTGTCCTGGATGGCCTGGCAAACTCTCAACGGCGTCGTGCACGGCCTGATGCCCTCTTATCGTGTGCCTCAAGCTATACCACGTGCGTTAGCGAACATGAGGACTCCGTGTTTTTATTTATAATGTACTTGCTTGTATGTTCTTATTTTTCATTTTACTTTCAACTTTTGGTAAAGCTTCGGTACGATGCCTTTTTCAGAAGGGGGCAATGGCACATTACTTCCTTATGTTTTTTTTACCTCCCCATCATGCTGTCCGTAAGTCTCAGCACAAACCACGGTTTCAGTCTTCAAGAACAATCAAGACTGTAGTAGATTGTTTCGTAAAAGTTACGTCCCCTTCACGAACATTACAGATTATTCTGGAACCTACGTTGTGGCTAGCGGTAACGGTAGCGGCCAGGATAACTCGATCACACGTGTGTAAATGCCGACGCACTTTATCGCTTGTCAGTTCATCAATGGCCGACGTTATGTTCACCACTATGAATGCCACTGTGCATCACTGTAATCTAATGCTCAGTTTACAGGCCACAAGTTCGTCCAAATAAGAACTTTATTCTTCTACCTACAGTATGCTTCGTTACTTGAGGTCATGACGCAGTGACAAGAGTGTTGTCAGAGAAACAATTATATAAATTTTGGAACATAGAAGATAACTAAGATAACTTCGGTCAAAATAAAATCTTTTTAGCAATCAATGTTTGTTGTATACTGGTTTAGTCGTTGCTCAATCGCAGTGGCCGTGGTTTCACATGAAGTTATTATAACCGACCGTAGAGACAAATCGCCGGGCCCAAAAAACCTGCGAATACAAGAGCGAGAACCTATTAATACCAGTTCATTGTTGTCATTTTAATGATATAGAAAATAATTGAGAATAAAGCTAAACATTATACAGAATATTTCAAGTATACATCATAAACACTACATACATACAATACAAACAAAGGAACAATAATGTATTTATGCCTGTAAAAAACTCCCGAAGACTCCAACGGTTGTCTCTGTAATTAACTTTGCGGAGAATACCGCCTCCCAGATTGCACACCAGTGAGGTTATTTCCGGTCATATCGATGACCGCAAATGCTGAAACTGAGCGAAAGACTGATGAAGACAAAGTAGAAAAGCTTTATTGTGCTTTAATTCAGCTTGCTACTTAGAATAAATCTTCGGTTTGCTGTCTGCGTTTGTTTGTGTTTTTCTCTTTTTTTCCGTCCATCTTTTTCACATTTACGCAATGAACCAGTACCAACTGGCCCAACTTACCCCTCTTCTACAATTGCCGCGTTCTAAAGCAAAAAATAAAATGTAATGCGCCTCGTGCGTCGCATGCATCGGCCTTCGGCGAGAGAAAGAAATGACTGAGGGTACTGGTGGCAGTGGAATTCTATGTTTAGGGCCAGGATATTACGACCGTATGTCACACATTGTTGGGAACTGGGATCACGCATTGTCCGCATTGACCAAAACATGGATCGCTGCGTCGCCGGTCGTTCCGAAGGGGCACCGACGTCCCTTAAGTTCTTGGGTACAGCAAATCACTAAGGAGTATTTTTTCACAGATAAGATGGTCGCGGTGCTCGCATCCCATCCAACAAGCTTGAGCCAGCTTGTAAACGTGAAAGATCGCATAGACAGCAAGCGATACCCCAGTGTTGTCTACAGGGTGCCACATGGAGACTGCCGCTGTAGATATATCGGCAAACCTGGCGACTTCATCAGCAGTATGAAGGAACATGAAAAGAATTTGGGCAACGGCAAGAAAGAGTGAAACGCCTTCACTGAGCACACTGATTATCATGGTAGTTTTATCAATTGGAACAACGCTGCTACTATAGCCAAAAAAAAGCTCGAATAAGAGACTGCTTTTGAAATCAGTTTTTATCCCTACGACTGAGTATACTATCAACAGGAGAGATGGTAATCTGCCTAGAAACTTCACCCGTTCATTTAGTAACATTTTAGCAAAAAAGTGGCACAAGGCACTTGCATGCTTCGTATGAACAAGAAAGTCCTATGGATTCCTAAATGTCTCTGCGCATTTTCACCTTAGTCCGGTGCGTGACCCCATCTACATCCTTATCATTCCTGACCACGCGAGGTTTGGTCAAACTCTTGACTACGAGCAGGTTTGTGTTAAGCTTCCCTTCCATAAAATGTAAGAGAAGGCAGGCAACAATAATAAATTTCTTTTTTCGCCATTTCCTCCAACACCGAAAATTCAACTAATTCTTTATGGAGGAAAAGAGCTTCTAGAGTGGCGTACTCCTGTTGTTGCAAAGGAAGAGTCATTGGGAGCAGTGCGTTTGCTGCCCCTTTGCGTATGACAATTTCTTATGCCTTCAATGTTTATTGCACCTCATGGCGAAAGTTGTCTGCTTCCTCTTCCCTGTCAGCGCTTGTAACTAGGTCATCTACACAGAATGACCCAGTTAGTCGGCTGTTCTTGCTTCGGTACTGCTCTTTGTCTTCAGAGAGTGAAGAAAGACCGCCAGGTGTAGGCATAGGCTCCACGTAGCGGTAAAAGGTAAATGCTCCATCTTTCATTCCTGGAGCAGACAACTCCGTAAATTCCCATCGAGAAACGACATGAACCCGAACGACATCTTTGTTTTGTTCCCGTAATAATATTTTCAAAACGGCTTTTGTGTGAGTGAATATTGATGTTGAGTGCGTCTTCAAGCCTATGAGTAGTTTTCGAGAGTATTCTTAGAGGTTGTCTCCAATTTCAACGCACTTACTAAGAGACGTTAGCGCGTTCTAATGAAAGTATCTATAAAAAGCACCGGAATTTTGTAGTCAACGACTATTCTGCGATGCGTTGTTCATTCAATTGCCCTGCAAGCACAACGTATTTGGCTCTGGAGTTAGATAATCAACACTATCGACGTGTTTCAGTCGTATATACTCACCTATGATCTCTTCGTATATCTGCAATGGTACCTTCTACCCTGCTAGGCAAGTGACTTTCGAAGCCTTGTCTCAGCAGCCAGCCTATTGTAATGCTCATTTTCGCCCTTCGAAGACAGTGAAACATATTAGCTAAGGTTGGAATAAATGGTTGGTCCTCCAAAATGCTTAACCACTTGCTGACATCTTAGGAGTGCCATGTGCATCAGATATTCTAACCAGCCCCAGGTCCAGAACGTCTTTAAGTTCACCCGACTCTAACATTGGACGTTTCGAGGAAGTGCAAATCATCTATATCGCTGCGGCAAAGTCTGACGTCAAAAAGATATTATGTTCTAGAAAAGTCTGATTAAATTTTTACTTCATTATAGGTAATCCTACCCGACAGCGTTCATAGTCATGACGATGTTTTTGCAGAGCAAATTAGTATGGCAACCGCAATGTATTATCATTGGTGCTTGCGTGAAGTCATCGGATGTGCCATGTCTTATTTTCTCAAATGAAGGGACGAAAAACATTCGCATTTCGCTTCTTCAATCTTCTGACAAAAATGCGAAAACGCAATGGCACTTAGCCCTACCTCTAAGTCTGAAAATGGACATAGCAACCAGAGCTCCGCTATTCATCGATTTTCTGCTCTTGATCTCCGACACTGGCGAAAGTTCTGAGGGCTATTTTAACTGGTCCGACATAGTGAAAGCCAAGAAGTATTAACAAAGCCTCAGTGACAAAGGTATATTGACCACCACCGTCGAATACAGGTCGCACGTATAGGCTAGTGTTGCCGCTTACCGCCCTAGGCTCAGAACGTTTTAAAAATGAGGCACTCATTGAATTCATTGTTACGTAATAGTTGTCCACCTATTGATGTGCAAAATCGCATAGCTGCATTTCGGTGCACGTGCAACTGTCAGTGTCTCAAGGCATCTTCTCTGGTTCCCACATACCTTAGACTTACTGACTTTAGCACTTCCACCAAGAGATTCCTCTCTTGCAGTCACACACACAGTGAACTTTCGCTGTAGAAAGGCAGTACCATTTACACTATTTTGCGCTTGCTACTTTTCAGCAATAGATATATCGGTAGGACACGCTTCTGTTAATGGTTTAATGACAAATAGATTGTTCACATATAGTTGTAATGCTGAAATCACAAGGCGACTTGGTAAGAAGAACTAATGATCTAAGCTGTTTCCAATGGTACCTGCAGGCTGAAGGAATGAACCACGCGGGAGATGCGGGCTGTACTCAAACCGCTGTAGAAGAAACTAGCCGTGCTCCTCTCTCTCGGTTCAGTCTTGCCTTTTATTTTGCTGGTGACGGTTGCCATTCCGCAGCACTCGGAGAGATTGACGATCTAGGAATTGCACCGCGGTGCTTTGTGCGTAAGCTTGGACGAGCGTGTGCTGCTGCTTTTACGTTTCGCCGCACCCATAAAGTGTGGAGGAGGTCTTGACAAGCCGCAATGCCACGCTATATATCTCTGGGTTAGTTAAGATGGTCACGACAAACTAATGGCACCAATGGTTGGAAATGAACGCCAACATCCTGGCGAGAAGACAGCAGGCTTATCAGACACACAATTTGAGTCTCACTTGGGGCAGAAATCAGCACTGGATTCTTTCACAGTAGTATCACAATGATAATTCTCTATTCTGCGGTAGTTGTTAGGTGTGCGATACAGATTGCGCATGCAGGCAACAGGATTGGTCGTTTTGTATATCGCATGCACGAAATGTATCGTAATTGCAGGCTTCCTGGGCTTTGTAGCTTGCCTGTGCTTTTTGTCAGCCCAAAATTGACCGCTATTGACCTCGGCTGCCCGGACGCTCGCTCACCGAGTGGTTGCCTGTCTTCGCCGCCTGTCTTCAATCCGGGCTGACAATATTGGGCGGAGACCTGGTCGCTGTTTTGCGAGTCACCAAAACAGGCAGCGGTTGCTCGTAACGAGCTTCGTTGTAGTGCGTCGCGCGTGGTAGGTGCACCGGCACGGGCTGGCGTGGCTTTCACTACCGCCGGATCAGAGTCTGTGAAAATCAGTCATCACCACAGTTGGCTTCCCTTTCAATCGGTCACGAGCAGTTCAAAGGCTGCCACGGCAGCGGACTTGCGTTTGTTCGCAGCACTTGCACTCAGTCGAGTTAGTATAAAAGGGCCACATTACTTTCGTTTTTTAAGCACTCGCTCCAAACCAGCCTGGCGCTTTTTGTTGCGGTGGCCCCGAGCTCCGCCCCGGTGGTCTAGTGGCTAAGGTACTCGGCTGCTGAACCGCGGGCCGAGAGATTGAATCCCGGCTGCGGTGGCTGCATTTCCAATGGGGGCGGAAATGTTGTAGGCCCGTGAGCTCTGATTTGGATGCACGTTAAAGACCCCAGGTGGTCGAAATTTCCGGAGGCCTGCACTACGGTGCCTAATATATGATGACATTGCGACGTTAAACACCACATATGAATATCAAATCATCGGGGTGGTGGCCCAGCGTACGGTCTCTCTCCTTTTCTAGGTTCGCTGGCTGCGGGAGTTCCGCGTACAACGCCGTTTCGGTCTTGCGTTAATTAGCTCGATCTTAACGGCGGCACTCGCTTGAAACTTGCCGTTTTTCTGGCGTCACGGTGGTTCGCAGCCCCTCAGAGTCAAAAATGGGGCTACCACACTTGAGCTGTTGCGCTACAAGGATCGAAATGCGTTTTTGAAAATGTATGCTATCACGGTGAAGCTATTTGCATCTCCTCTTTACACGTATGTTTTTTATCTCACCTTAGCTGTATTTCTCATATCCATGCACATTCATCCTCTATCATGTGGTAATAACTCATTTTAAAACCTTATTGTGCACCCATAGGCACACTCCCTGCAACGTGTGCCCATGGCTACACAATAAGAATTCTGTGGCTGTGTGCCACGGTGTCTGCAATGCTTGCAATCGCTCTTGTTGGAGCAGCTTCAGGACCGTAAGAGATGTGAAGGTAAAGATAATTGCGTATCATATCTTACACGTATGTTTTTATATCAACTAGCGTGTACCTGTCATATGCGTACATCCTCATCTTCTGTTAGGTGTGACAAACTGTTTTCACTATTTATTTTACAGCCGTCGGCACAGAACATGCAGAAGGCTGTGTGCGCTGTCCTCTGCGATGCCTGTCATCCATCGCTTTCGTCGGAGGAGCTTCACAAGGGCTGTACAAGATCTGACGATGAGGCGGGGCTTTTACGTTTTACCTCGAATTCTCTTAAAGAATAGAGAAACTTCATGTGTATCGAGAAAAATAAAAGATTTGAATGTCCCACCTTTGCATTTTGTTGTTGCAGTGATTGCGAAAGTAGTACCACACAAATAGGTAAAATAATATTTCGCGTGTTCTTTCTTGCACTATTTGTTTCTCACTGCGCAGAAAAAGAGACAAAAAAGTAGTAGGTCTGGTGGGGAGTAAAAAGAAAAACACTAATTGAACTGGAGATAAAAGTTTCACCTGATAGGAGTATTCGAGTGGACCAACCGTTCGTCTGGTGAGGTGACACTGTGAGGACTGATGGTTGCGTGGTATGGTGTAAATGGGGGAACCAACTGTTGCCCGATAAGGTGAAAATGTAAGAAATAAATTTAAGTCTTTTTAGGTGATTTGTAGTACTAATTGTTACCCGCTAATGTTTAAATGTGAGGACTAAGTTTTAGTCTCTTCAGTTGGTCTATGTGGACTAAATAATACGCAATGCCATTAGTGCCTAAAGAGATGAATGATTGTCGGAGCCTCATTTGTCTCCGAAAGGACCAACCACACACTATTTTAACACACTTTTGCCTTAGAGTAGGGTGTTATAGTGATCTCGATGATTCGGGGTAACGTCTAAAGCGTGATGTGGCATAGCTTCAACGACAAAGACGATCGTTTCACGCCCAGTGACTCTACACTCTGATGTTGACGAGTACCATGTTTTCTCAGTATTCACGTTGTTCTCGGATTTCGTCGTTGAAAACGCGCGCACGACCTTTCGGGGAGCGCGTCAAGACCACCTGCTATGAAAATAGCAAAAAAACAGCGTGGAACGCTAAGTGAACTAGTCATACGACAGCTATAATAAAATAGAGTACCTTTATTTGTACATCTAGACGAAGTAAATATCCATTTACAACTCAGGCTGAAAAAGATGAAGAAAATATTTGGATGGTAAAGTTTTTTGCTTATTTATTGCCTCTACCACAATAAGTTTTGCTGGCTTTCACAGGCTTGCACCTAATCTTTGAAATAAACTTTAGGGTTCACGCATTATTAATTTCTTGGCCCAAAGCTTTTGACAGCTTTTGTTTATTGAGTTGTATTGCACGATTCAATACATTAAAGGCTGTTTTATTTGCTTTATCACCACTGATGTCGATGTTGGGCTATAAAAAAGTTCTGTTTCACAGATGAAAAAAGTGGTATGGCACTGAGTCTGGCTACAACAGCCATACTTCCGTTTACATTAAAACGACCTGGAAATTTCCAGATTGTTTTGCAAAGTTGGCCTATTCAAATGGTTAAAACACATAAATTCTTGCGATTAATTTTTGACCGGAGGCTAACATGGTCGCCTCATGCCCAGTCCCTTGAAATAAAAAGTGAATCAGGCCATTCAAATCCTCCGGCTTCTCTGCGGGGCCAAATGGGGAGGTACTACAGAGTCGTTATTAGCCCTACATGTTGCCTGGACACGCCCCATCGTAACTAACTCACTGCCTTTGCTGCACGGACTTCCCGCCGTCACCGAAAGGAGACCTCACTTGTTATTGGCAAGGAGCTTGTGGGTATGTCTGGGTTAACCACGGTCAACGTCCAGTGCTTTAGTGTATGCGGAGGTTCGAAAGCCACCTTTGGCAGTACTCCGAAGTAAAGAAACTTCTCGAAATTTATTTAGGATTTTCACGCAACATGAAAGTCATTTTTTTATCTGGTGCACTAACACAAAGGACGGCAACGAGACTACATGATACTCTATCATCATTTCAAGCAGTAGTACCTGAATTTAAACAATGGAAACCTTCAAAACCACCTTGGACGCTGCCACTTCTCAACGTTATCCGTGAAATAGACGGCATAGAGAAGAAAGCAGACATGGCACCTCTAGTAGCAGCACAGTTGGTACTTCATCAGATTCATGTAGTGCATAATGAAAAAACGAAGATATATGCAGACGGATCATCCACTGAAGAAGCGTCAGCCTGTGCGGTCTTTATACCCGAAATTCAGAAAAAGATGTACAAATTATCGCACAAATCTTCATCATCGACGACAGCAGACTAAGTGGCTATCTTTAAAGCAGTTAAGCTTATTTGCGAGAATCTTGAGACACAAAAATGGGTGATATGCACTGATAGCAAACCTGCTCTTCAGCTAATCAGAACTGGGAAATAAGCTTACAAAAATGGTGAAATAGCACAATGTATTGCTCAAACTGTGGAATATGCCTCATCGCAGAGTCACAACATCGTATTCCAATGGATACTCAGCCATATTGGAATAAAGAGAAATGAAGAGGCTGATAGCCTCGCGAAGAAAGCATTGAAGGAAGGACGGGATTGCGCAATCTCTATGTCTTGGGCAGATATTCGGCATTTTATATCACAAGGAGCTAACCATTGTTCAATGATGAAGTGGTTTGAGAGCCTTAATTCAAAGGAAACGGTACTTTATGAAGTTGATCCACACAGAGCGTTTTCCATAGTTACAGACCTCCCACGACACCTAGAGACATTAATCTACCGTCTTCGATTGGAAGTAGCATACACAAACAGCTTCCTACAAAAGATACATCAATCCAACTGACCGGAATGCCATTGTGGTCATCCAAAAGAAAATGTTTGCCATATTCTTTTGGAATGCGTTGAATACTCGAATGAAAGAGAAAAATTATAGAACAAATTAACAAGTTTAGACAGGCGGTCCCTCACAATAAAGAAACTAGTTAAACCATGGCCTGAGATGCATCTCCAGAAAAAGGCAATAATCTTCCTGACAGACTTTTTAGTGGAGACCGGACTGGAGAAGCGCCTCTGACAGACAGCCAGAGATGGATACATATAAAATGTGGCCATGTATATACTGACAGTAGAATAGTAAGCTGTGCGTGTAAATAGTTTATGACTGTGTGAACTGCGCGAAGAAAAACTGTGTATTGGCATGATATTTGAAGTGGTTTCAGTGTGCTATTGTGTTTTTTTTCTTTTCCGTATTTTTATATTTTGGGTACCGTTCAGTATTATTATTTTATCTTTCGCTGCAGAACTTTGTGATATAGAGTAGCCGAGGCAATAGGCACCTCAACCTTTCCACAGCAAAACAGTTAAAACAGAACAGAACAGAACAGATGAATTCTGCGGAAATAGTACACATTATGAGAGCTTGACCATGTGCAATTTTCGATACTAGTGTTAGCGCTGGGGGGCAGCTAACACCTTGGAAAGAATCAAATGTGAATGGATAGATGATTGAATGAAAAACTTTACTCGGGTCCTGAAAAACTAAACCAGCGTTTTGAAGAGGCAGGATCGCGGGCCGTTCCAACGTACGGACGGGGAGGCCGAGCTCCAACGCCGCATCCTCGGCCTGCTGGAGGGTCTTGAGTTGTGTAAGAACGAGGGTCGTGAGCATGAAATGAAAAGCATTTTTATGAATTGTTCATATTTTCTCTTTAAAAAGTAGCATCTCCTGAGCACAAAGCTAAAATCACTGCGTTCGTGGCAGTCCTTACAAAGTTATCAAATGTGAGAGTAATGGCTAATGATTACGGGGCTGGACTATATTTTGGTCAGAAGCATGTGAAGGTAGATCGCCTGTGGCCTAGAAAACCTTTCTTGTGAAATTGGAAAAGGCCTACGGCTGAATCGATATTGCTTTGTGATCTCGTTGAAGGTAGTGAAGATGTCCCTAAAACGAAGGCAGGGGGCTGATTTCTCTGCCTGAGCCGTGCAAGTCCCGCCACAGTAAGTGAAGCTTTGTGCTTTGGAGTGGGCTAGCGTATTGACAAATTGAAGGCCCCCGACCTTCCAGTCAAGGTGAGCAAAAAAAAAAAAACAAATCTTAGTGTAGTGGGTCAGTTCTTTGTGAGCGAGAGTTCTAAAAACTTCCTTTCACACGAAGCCAGAAGCGAATGCCCTACCAGAGGATTTAGAGTCTATAAAAATATCACTTCTCTCTGGATCTAAGAGGGCTAGTGCAATGGCCATCTGCCCTGCTTTGTAAGGCGAAGTTGCTTGAACAGACGCTGCGGATATATAGATACTAAGCAAAGTGAACAAAAACGCTCTTTGGGCGGCATCGACAAAACATGAAGCAGACGAAAGGGCGTGAGCATAAGGTAAAAGAAAGCAGGCCCGACTGACATGCCGGCCAACGTTGTACTGTGGGTGCATATTTCACAGGAGGGAATACAATTTGATGTAAGAGCGCATATACTCATAAAGTGATGAATTTTCTATGACCATCTTGGTAGTTGACTTCAGTATCAACCAGAGTATTTCTCCCTGCTGATGTCACCGAAAGCCTGGCAACCTGTGACGTTTGTTGAGCCTCGATGACTTCTTCAAGCATGTTGTGGACTCCAACTTACATAAGGTTCCTTGTACTTGTGTGCATAGGAATGCCAAGAACCTTCTTGATGCTTTTCCTGAGGAGTATGTTCATTTATTCTCTCATAGAGTTGCCACCTGTGCATGGATGCGGCAAAGCTTACATGGCTCATCATGAAGGCGTGGAACTGTCTAGGGAGCTTGTCCACTCGAAGACCATCTCGACTGTTGAAAATGCGTGAGATTAGCCGGATGACATGCTTCCGCTTTGGAAGTCACATAGTCGATCACGCGGCCATTCTGTCTATTAGCATCGACAATGACGCCCACAACGCGTATGAAGTACACCCTCAGAATATGCTACCTCGATGCCATGTGCAGCCCAATGTCGATGTTGGCCAGTGGTTTCCAGTTTTGGGGTATGGCTCCCCTTCTCGTGGGTCAATAGAAGAGAAGGTCGGACTTCAACACAGGAAGGTAGACGTCAACACAGTCGACGGTGTCTTTAAGAGAGCTCTCTATAGAGCCCTCCGTGCCACCGACACTCCATATGGTGATGTCGCCCTCGTAGATGGTGATGTTCATGCCTTCTTTGTTTAAGAGCTTGGCAGCAACACCACACATTGCAATAATAAACAGCTGTGGGGAGGTGACTGAGCCTTGCGGTGTTCGGAAGGAACCTAGATGATAGGGCCTAGTCTTGACATCCTATAGCTGGACAGTGCTTTTTCCAATGTCATGCAATCAGTTAGTGAATTGTGAAAACTGGCTGCTGAGTTGTACGAAAGAAATGAAGGCAAGTATGTGGATAGCACACTGATTGGGAAAGGTACTTTGCGTGAAATGAATTGTTCAGCATTACCTGCCTCTGTTTGTACATAACCAATGGGGCTTATTTTACTTTGGTTATATCTGTTATTTCTTTTGCTGCGTCATCCCGCTTCATATCAATAATGCAAGTAACCCAAGAAGTCCTCTTATGGTACATATATCTCACGTCATCTCCAAAGTGAGCGACTCGTTATCACCAAAGTTCACACTCGGTTTACGTTCTTACTTGAATTATACTTAAGGAGCCATTTATGATCGAAAGAATTACCTCAGCCCTGTTTAATGACCTCGCATGAATGAGCTTAGTTTTTGACTGCCATGGACACTCGTAGCGGTGTGGAATCACCTTGAAATTGAGAGGTTTGTTATGCAAGTCGCCAACTGATTTGGGTTCCTGAGCCACCTGATTTTTGTATGGAATCGCTGTATCAACGCGCGAACTACTTATGAACAGAAAATTTGTGCTAAGAGCAGACGTAGAACTCTCTCTAGCCGCTCCGGTTCCAACACATGAGATGGGGCAAGCATGTGAAGCAAGCTGCACCATATGAAATATGTCATCCTTCTCGATAACTTTTACTAAAGTTTAGCTGAAACTTGTTAAAGGTGGGTTATGCGCTGTGTTGAATTGTAGCTTTGACCTGACAGAATGTACACATTTACACGGACTGTCTATGTAACGGCGTTGGTGCTCTCTGATACTCGTGTCGACGTTACAATTGTTCACCGTGCACAAGTGATGGCAACGGACAATCCTGGCATATACCATAAATCGCTGCTTTTTGTATTCTAGACGAAATCTGTCAGGAATTTTTTGTTAGCAACAAGGATGCGCTATTGATTTTTGTGTTGTTGTATGGTTTAGTTAGCACATTTGAAGATGATGTAGCCAGACGAGTCATCATTGCGTTTAAGCATTGCGTTAGGTTCACTTTCCTTTGATTGTCTAACTTTGTTTATGTAGTCTGCTTATGGAAACTTCCATTCCAATGCGTGCGTGGTGCGGGCTTAGTGCTTTACTCTGAACTGTGCGTTGTTTATAGTATTATTGGCCAAAACTGATGTGTTTGTCACGTCTGTTGAGCAACAGCGCCAAACAGATAGACATTACCGAAACGTTTCTTTATAGTGCGTATTTTGTGGAGTTGTCGTTGTAAAGAGTTGTACAAAAAGTTTGCCCGGAAGTTCAGAAGGTAAACTCAAGAACGTGATTTCATCGCGCCATACACAATCGTTTCTTATGGTGGCAGACCTCTTGAGATGCATAAAAACACCAGTAGTTGCAGTAGTTATAAACACTCAATCTCGACGGCCTTGGGCCAGTCAGTGTTAGTGTCACAGGCAGCCACGTGTAACTGAAGTGCGTCGAATGCGGTGTTCATCTTTCTCGCGTCATTCATGACCTCAGAAAAAAATAGTGCTTTTGAGAACTTTCATTTGCCTATTCCAATTGCGAGTCTCCCCGATAAGAACACAGCGCAGAGAACTCTGTGCAGAAAGTTATGTTCACAACAGCTGGGAACATTTGTTTTTTGAACAAGTCCTCAATGTGTTGGTGTTTGAGTTTATAGGCAGGAACATGTGCATCGCGCATATTTGGAATCATCGTAGAACGCGTGCCGATGCTTCGCTAACACCTATCACTTAAGAGATAGTTGCAGAGTTTGGGGCTGCACCGCGCGCGATAATGTGTTGTGTGTGCGTTGCTCCACGGAACGAACAATACTGACAAGTAACTCGTTGTCAAAGAGGTTGCCGCGCGCCTTGACAGGTCAAAGATACGGTTAGCTTCAATGAAGCAAATTCAATGGACTCGCTTTACCAGGGAAGCTGCAATGCAAGGTTTGTGGTAAGCAGGGAGGATAGATTAGCAATGGAAATGACGTGTTCTTTGCGTCGCCTTTTGGAAGACACGAGAAGAAAGGTGGCCGCTTTCTCTTTCTTACAGTACGTCTCGAGTGCCGCATAGCCAGAGATCTCTGTTTCATTTGCGGACTGAACCGTTCTCACTGTCCTGTTTAAATGCACGAGAATTCGTTCGAACCCCCTTTCTTGAAGACACAAAGCAGTCATCATTATGAAGCAGAAAAACATTGGAAAGACGTTTAAAGGTGGTCAAGCCCTTGTATCAACCAACTCTTTGGCAAGGTTCCCCAAGGTTACAAATATTGAAGTGTCCATCGCCGTTCTATGCCTATGGTTGTAGAGGGCACGCTGAAAACAAAGTATGTTTTTGCAAGCGGAGCAGCAGAAACTTGAAGAAATGGGGTCTGTTTATTAGTGATCTGTGCCAAACTAAATCATAGCTTCACGAGGCAGCCTCTGACACCTCAATCGCCAGGTCCACAGATATTTCTGGGAAAGGAGACATGAAATGAAAGGAAACAAATCTTGTCATCGTAGCCATAATGTATCCCACCTTTTCAAATAAATCACAATATCTTTTTTATTTAGATCAGTGAAGCGATGCATTTCAACGAATAGGACCATTCATTGATTCTCTTGGGCTGTGTTATTCGGGATTTTCCGGTATAGATAGATATTGCTAGAGCGTAATGCGCTAAATATTGTGTGGGTAATTTAAAGAAGAGATAAAAGCGTGCTGTTGTTTTGTTAACCATTTGAGAAAGCTCAATTACGCCGCAGTAATTAGAACAAAATTCAATTTAGATAGGAACGTTACCTAACTATTTTAAACTGAATCTTAATAACTAAGAGTTAATTATTTTGCCGTATAAACTTGAACTGAGATGCATCATAGAATGCTTGTGATATTTCAGACCTCGTGTTTAGAAGTCTGCGAGCAGGAGGCTTTTTTGGTCCTCACGTTTTGAGCGTGACAAACAGAAAGTGGGCTATCCTAGTGTATATATTGTTCTTTTCTTTTTACTTCGTACAATTTTGCAAACAGTACTTGAAACAGGAGGGGATGTACATAAACAGACCAAAAATAAAAACTTTTTTGTAACAAGGGTGAAGAATATGGTATCGAATTCCACTTTGTGATTGTTGAAGTCACTGAACCACCCACGGTCCTTGTGACTTGAGTTATGAGGCACACTAGACCTTAACATAGAAGCAGATAGCATTTAGGCTGTTCGAGCTCTGCTGAAAGCTTGCAGCAACCTTCATTGAAAATTCTGCAAAGCTAACTGTATAGTCTCCCGTTCAATTTCGGTGCCTACAGCCATATTTACACATCATCATCGCTGACTCTTCCACTCACGAGTGTGAAATCGTGAAGGTACTGTTAGTTGTTGCTTGCAGATGGCATTTGAAAAAATGAGCATTTTCGAAAAGCTGTGCACTTCCGCACAAATGCATAAAATGTTGCAAGATACTTTCTAAGAAAATATGTTTTTCGGTGAGGATGTTACTCCATCTTGAGCAAGCAGAAGCACGAGCACCTTTGAAACGCATTCACACGTATTTTCCGCAAGGGGTGACTTAGCTTTGGTGTGCAGTAATGGTGACTTTTTGGCAATTTCATGCAAGATTTATGCATATTCCATATAAGGCCTCAAAAGCATATTCGTTACTGACCACCAATTTGGTCTTGTGTCCATATCGCATGTTCTAATTGTTAGAATTATTCCGTTGACTGCCACTCGGTTTTCAATTTTTGTATACGTGAAAAATCAGGCTCGAGAAACCTTAGGTGTAAACTTCAGAAACTTTCTTGAATAAATGCAGCCGCAAGATGATTGGGTTCCTAAGGTAGACACTGTTATTGATTAGACTCTTGGTAGATTATTGGTAGACTCCGATTAGGTGCCTAGTAGGCTCTGTAGACTCTGTGTTTGTTAACTAGCAAAGAAGTAGCGATGCTGCAGAGATGCGGTAATAATTTGAAGGTAGAACTTGAAGAACTGTCAGTGCCGGAGTTTCATATGCTTTTACATGCATGTCTCCTTTTCTTCCTCTGAATAGAAAATACCGCAGTTAATTCATTAAACTTCCCTTGGCGTTAGTAATTTCGGTGCAGCTAAAACTTACTCAATGTGCACCAAATTTATTAGCGTCTAACTATGAGAGCACTCATTATTATTTCAAAGCAAAATGTTGGAAATCTAAGTAACATATATAACATTGGTTTTAATAAATGTTAAACTTATATTCTTAGAGTGACCGATAAACCCTGGTGCGACTCGGTGCAAGCGGAAATAGTCCATCAAGAAGTGTTATCTTCAGAATGTTAGTAGCATGTGTGAGCTCTAGACGAGTTTAAATAAGACTTTCACAGTTTCCACAATACACTCGCTGAATAAGATGTTCGAGTGACCTTTTTTAGAATCTCTCGTAAGCTCTCTTAGGTTAAGTACTTCGGGTACAGTTATGGGGAACACACAATTTCATGCTCATATTTAGTTTATGAAGTAACCAAGTACCCAATTGGTGTGTATAAGAAGATGTGGAGTACGTTCGCCGATGTACTTATGAACTTTTTATACTTTGGCGGATGATGATGAGTCAATATGGCAGAACTTCACAATATTCTTGTGGGAAGATCCAGAAAACCCACTTCGTAAGCAATACACTTGATTCCTAGTGTGACTTAACATCTGTGACATAACTTCTAATTTGACTTGGCTCCTTATCCCTACAACATATTTATTCTATTATTGTTATTCGGTGCCCAACAGGATGCCTCGACACTGATTTAGTGAAACCCGTCACTGGGGTAGTTGCACAGTACTTTAGACAAATTGGTAGCCGGATATGTTTGTGTTTTCTCACTCTTCTATCTTCAAAAACCAGTGTTGCTTCTATTTTATTGAATACAAAAATTAAGTGTATTTAAGGGCTCAATTTTCATGTCAGTCGGTGTGCGCCTAAATATTGTAATTATTGGCTCTTTCCAAAAGGCTTTCCGTGAACCGGTGTGGCTATGTGATAAATTTTTCAACAGACGCATAAAGTAAGTGGGTTGTTATTTTCGTTCAAAGTTTGTTTTGGTGATGCAATACTGTGCTACAAAAGCGAAAATCGGGCGACAGTGATAAAGAATTGCGCACCCAAAAATTCCATCATGTAAGGAGCTCCAAACCACTCTTTCTTTTGCTCTCAAAAGAGTTCTTCCGGAAATGATTGTTTCATACTCTTATGCACAGAATTGTCCTCTATATGTCCTTTCGAAAGCACCTACCGTTCAACTTCAAACACATGACCTGCCACGCTGAAATGAACTCTAAGCAACAGCTTCTAAGGAAGGCAAAATTAGTGCTTCTAAAACTATAATTACCAAATTCAAATTCCACGTGAGACTGCTAATACGCAAATATTGTCACGTGTCACAAACTCCATCCTTCAAGTAAATAATTCGTGCATCAAAATGAAATAAATGTGGTCTGATTCTTTACTACTCGCCATATTAATTCAACCATTTTTTATTCGAAAAAAAAAATAAGGTCACTATGCCACTATGAAAGACACATAGACCACCCAACCTTTATGTGTCGGCGGAATTGGCTCTGGCCGCTTCTCTACTGCTTCACTTGAGCTGAAAGAGCCACCTAGAAAGCGACCAATGTCGAATATGGGTGCCACAGGCTACTTTGTCTGGCAACGAAAATTGACAACAGCGACGGTGGAAGTGCGCGCCGCGGGATATAAATGTCAGCCTGCGGCCTTCCGCTTTGGGCTCAACACTGCATCGAGGATGCCACGTTTACGGCCCAGGTTTTCGCAGGTCAGTTATCTCAATCATGCTGCCAGCATAAAAATAAGCAATTATTGTGTTTTCGTGGGGTAGTGCCCACCAAAGTGTGGTGATCTATTAAAACACTTGTCACTTTGTCTGTCTTTTGCATGTTGCACTTGGTCCGACCTTTTGTTATTGCTTGCGGGTCATACTGAGGTAAATCCTGGGCCTATGTCGAAGGTGGAGGCTGTCGCGTTCGCCCAGGCATTGGAAGCTGTACGGGAACTCAAAAATGAATAAGCTGCTTTCGTAACTCGACATAAATCAGTCCTCAACGAAATGAAGCAACTTAGGCTGAGGGTCGATGAGTTAGGCAAGGTTCAGGCCACCGGACTTACGGCTAGGGACAGCACAGGACCAGCTCTTCCCAATATGTCTGAAATGTTGAAGTCAACTGAACATGAGAATAAGGGCTTGAGTACAAAAGTGGTGTGAGTTGAAGAGGCGTAGTCTTCGGCAGGTACCAGTTCTAAGGCCACACTTGCAGACGCACTTCGAGGACTTACGAATCAGCTCATGTCAATATCTTCATGATGTGATGAAGTGGAAAATAATGTGCGTCGGTTCAACCAACTCTTTTTCGGTTTGGAAGACTATGCGATTGAGCATTGGGCAGCTTCCGAACAGAGAATTATTGACTTTTGTTCTGAAAAATTAGAGCCTGCAGTCACTGGTACTGAAGCAATTTGAAAGGGTTTATAGTTTAGGTATACATGATAACAAAATGTCGACCAATAATAGCCAAACTTGCCTTTTTCGAAGATAAGGACCAAATCTTGTCGCGTGCCAGAAATCTGAGGGGAACAACGTTTTCAATACGCGAATATTTTTCATTAGCAATGCGAAAGACTTGAAGAAAGCTAATAGAATTCGCCGAATTTGCCAGAACTCAAAATAACCCTTTAGGCTTGTAGTACACAATGTGCGCATTGACAAAGTAATGTCTATGAGGCCGTCACTAAGTCAGTCACTATGGCGCCGTCACTCATGCAGATAGCTTGAAGGAAACTTACAAACGTTTAGGTAGAAGAAGCTGCATAAACCTTCCACTCTCAAATAACTAACAGTATCATTTATTATTATCAGAAGCATTCTATCCGAACGTGACATAGCCTCAACCTATATCGATGATAGCCTTTCTGGTACTCTTGTCTTCACTGAGATACGGCTTAACGCTGACATCAATTACACTGAAATTATTACGAATTCTAACAGATACACCATCTATCATTGCGTTCGTCCAGACAGAAGGGTCGGTGGTGTTTTTACAGCTGTTAAACCTCCATCACCTCTTACGTCATCGCTTTCTATGGTAAGATTGAAATTATATTGTATGTTGCACAATTCATTCTACGAAGGTATCGCTGGGCAGCTGTTATTGTCCCCTCGATTGTCGACATTCCTTCTTAGATGAGTTGCCCAGCCACATTAGTTCTGCCATCGAAATCTGCGATGCTGGCATGGTTTATCTATTCAGTGATTTAAATCTACCCTTTATTCACTGGGAGCAGCTGTTCTTCGTGTAAGTACTCCACTGGCTTCAATAACTTGACTTTAGACTTTAGTTCGGCTCATGTTGTTGCTCACTCAACTTGTGTTTTGAATACACTTGACCTTCTTAAAACTTTACCTGAAACTATAGAACACATAAACTATTTCAATAGATTTAGTGACCACAAGCTGCCGCAAGTAGAACTTTCTATTCTACCACCTATTGCAAGAACCGAATCAAAGAAAGTTAGAAATTATAATAAAGCTGGTTGTGATTCTATTAACAAGAAACCTGAGTCTAATCTTGACAACGTGCTACTGCCTCTTTTTTTCAGTCGCTCAGTTGAGGAAAACTGTTAGGTTAGGTTAGGCTGTCGTAGGTAGCCGGAGGATCAAGCCTTGCATAATTTGGAGGCAATTGCCCCGCCCGCTTTCCTCTTTGCTAATTGTAGCTGATGTATTTTGTTTTTTAACGAAGCATAAGCAGGCTCTTTAAATAAAAATCGTACACAGCACGAAGTAAGCTTTTATAAAACGGTGGCCACTGTGCTATTCCAAATGCAGTATTGTACCGGTACTCTATCTCGCTGCACCATACTCCAAACATAATTCTCACTTATCACCAGTCACATACGAGATCTGTAGCATTCAAGAATTTCGAGAAAAGTCGCGACACCTGTTCCTGAAGATGGAGTAACCCCGCGGAAACGCAATATCAGTCACGCTGTCACATGGCGAGCCAAACCGTTGCAGTTCCTCAAATAAACCTTGCCGTTCCTTCTTAAGTTCACGACACTTAAGTGAACAGTGTTCTATATCACCATTTTCCTAACACTTCGGGCACAAGGGCGTCACGCAAAGTCTGATCTTGTGGAGCCATGCTGGTGTACGCACTGATCTTGTTCGGATGCGATGAAGCAAGCAGGCCTCTTCTATTGATAGTCCTTTTGTAACACATTGCTGGCAAGGCATCAATCATAACGAGTGAAAATGCTTATTGACAGCTTCTCGTAGGATACGCTGATTGTCTGGGCTCTTTCCAAGAATAATAAAAAAGGTGCCGTTGATAACGGTTGCAAATGATACAACTAACTCATTGTTCAACGAACGATATCGCAGACTTAGGAAAAGAGAGAAGCAGCTCTATAGGTCCGCGAAAAATTTACGTTCACAGCCTTCTTGGGAAAGGCACGAGGAATGCCCATGGATATATTGCTATAAAATAAAACAGCTAAATATAAATTTTATTCCTAAAATTCGCCTTTCATCCAGCAATCTAACCCTAAAAAATTTTGGAAAATAATAGGTACTAATCGCGACGATAACTTCATTTCATTGCACAATAAAAATAAGGCATATTGCCATGAAAGACATACTGCCATAAAAGAAAACAGTTAAAATAAATACTATTTCTACAACTCGTCTTCCATTCAGCAATGTAAACCTACAAAATTTTGGAAAGTTATAGGTCTTAATCACGACGATAATAACTACATTTCATTGCACGATGAAAATAACACTCCTTTCGCAGGCACTGATTGTCTTCATGTCTTTCATTCACTCTTTTCATTCACGTTTACTAGCGAACATGACCATCTTCTTGAAATTGTCGCACGTGATTACTCATTTATGTCACTACTTGATATCCCAATCGAAGGCAGATCTAAAATTATTGAAAACCTAAAGTGTTATCGTCTTCTGGTATGGAAGATATCAATTTAATATACTAAAGAACGCTGTTTATTTCTCTAGCACTATCCTGTTTTACATTTTTTGACAGTCGCTCACTACAGGATTGTTGCCTTCTGACTGAAATACAGCAAACGTAGTGCCAGTCCATAAAAGTGGTAGTAAACATTCACCTGAAAATTATCACTCCATTTCGTTGACGTGCATATGTTCAAGATGCTTGAGCATATCATAGCTTTTAACATTTATGTGCATCTAGAATCTAACAATTTCTTTTTCTCGATCCAGCATTGGTTTTGAAAGGGTCGTTCTTG
The DNA here is from genome assembly GCF_013339725.1 of Rhipicephalus microplus. Lineage (NCBI taxonomy): Eukaryota > Metazoa > Arthropoda > Arachnida > Ixodida > Ixodidae > Rhipicephalus > Rhipicephalus microplus. The sequence continues at coordinate 29,143,261 of NC_051174.1, forward strand.
CAAGACTAACCTTTTTGAGTTCACCACCGAGCTACATTCTAACATGAAATGTACTCTACAGACATATTGTTTGATTCTTAATTTTGCTAAGGCATTTGATCGTGTTGCTGACTGTCGCTTGATTTTGAAATTGCTACCACTAAAACTAGAATTACTTATGCTAACATGGCTCAGAAAATTCTTAACTGCCAACTATTCCTTGTCGCCAACAATCACTCTTGATTACTTTGTTACGTTTCTTCTGGTGTTCCACAATGCAGTGTTCTTAGTTGCTTTCTTTTCCTGATCTACATTAATGACCTGCCTTACAACTTATCCTTATGTATGCGTATATTTCCTGATGACAGCAATATCTATCGTTCCATCCGCAAGAGTAGCAATCTAACCCTTCAAAAAGACCTCGAGCGTAATATAGAGTGGTAAAAAACATGACAGATGACACTTAATGTATCCAAACGCAAAATAATTCCCTTTAGTCGCAAACTTGATAACATTAATAGAAAATCCATAATCAGTAACAGTATTGTAGAACGCACTGACCATTACAAATACCTAGGCATTACCTTCTACGCTTTCATGGTCGCACATATAATTTCTATCTGTGCCAACACATCAAAATTATTAAGATTTCTGCGCCGAAACCTGTACAGTGCTCCCTCTGATGTAGGTATACTAGCGAATCTTGTTTTATCCGTCCTCAACTTGAGTTCACATCCTTTATTTGGTCACCATATCAAGAATACCTCATAGATAGATTAGAATGAATACAGGACAGAGCTAGTTGATTCATAGTGCGTATTCACAACCACCCGTCCAGCGTAACACAGTTTAAGCATAGTCTTGCACTCGTGCCTCTGAAAATTCGCCATGACATTTCACTTTTATCACTATTTCACAAACTCATCCACACCAGCATGATGCCATCTGTTCACTTTGACCTAGCACATCGAGCTTCGAGCTGACTACATAACAGCTTTAGTTTATCACGCATGTACAGCAATACTACCGCTTTCCATGAATTGGTTCTTCCACGAGCTATCCTTTTGTGGAATGATTTGCCAGAAAATCTTCCGTCACAGCAAGACTACACAAAGTTCTGCCATACTCTTAAAAATACTTATGTACCAAAAACTGCTGTATCGCATCTTTTTAATCATCTGGTCCTATGGGACTGTTGCCGATGGGTTTTATTTTATCCTCCTTTCTCCTGCGTTCTTCTTTTTCAGTACTTTTTACTGTTACAGTGAACACTTTTGTCAGTGTTCCCTTTATTTGCACGATTGGTAGGTTGTAGTTACGGCCAAAATATTTTCAAGTATGTATTGTGCTTATATCTGCATAGGTTGAATTGCATTTTCTACCTAATCAATATTTGATCATGATATACATATATTTAAATAAATAAATAAATAAATAAATATATATATACATATATATATATATATATATATATATATATATATATATATATATATATATTTATATATATATATATATATATATATATATATATATATATATATATATATATATATATTGCTGCGAGAGAAAACGATGGACAGGAACTCGAAGTGGAGGACTGCTTGATCAGCCACAGCTGACATTCACCTCTTCGCTCTTCTCTTCTACCACTAACACAGCGTAGCACTACCCTCTCTCCCCCAAGGAAAAGACGAGGAAGCATCGCATGAATGCCGCGGCTCCATAAAACAACAAAAGGCAGTAAAAAGTGTCTGTGTCCATTGAGAAGAAAAAAAGGAGATGAGAAAAAAAGAAGCGAGAAAGAAATGTGCAATTGTCTTGAAGGAAAGTGCCACATCACAAAGTTCTTGACTTGTAGTCAACGCGCATACTAATGCTTCACCCTAGAGACGTGAACCAAATCCGAGAAACGTGGTCTACGAGAATGGTGCGACGTGTCTGCTGGGACAACTTCGTAGTTAACTTCCCCGAAGCGATGAAGAACTCCAAAGTACCGACATAACAATTTTTCCGAGCGTCCACGTTGACGTATAGGAGTCCAAATCCCGACTAGGTCACCGGGTTTGTATATTACTGCTCTGGGGTTGGTGTTGTACTGTCCAGCATCTTGATTTCGCCGTGATAAAATGCGAAAGCGCACCAGCGGCCGGACGTCTTCGGCACGCTGAACGAATACATCTGCGTCCGGGATAATCATGCCTGGCAGAGTTGGTTGCAGCATGGCGTCAAGCATTGTGGTGACGTCGTGGCCGTAAACCAGACGAAAAAGAGCAAAGCTGGTGGTTTCCTGCAGAGCCGTATTGTAGGCAAAAGTTATATACGGGAGGAATCCCTCCCAATTGTTCTGATCCTTGGTGACATACATCGAAAGCATATCTGCAATCATTTTGTTAAGGCGTTCGGTTAACCCGTTAGTCTGCGGGTGGTACGCAGTTGCTGTGCGGTGCGTCGTGTCACTCAACAACAGGATCTCGCGGATCAACTGTGCCGTAAATGCAGTACCGCGATCTGTGATGACGACAGCGGGAGCACCGTGGCGGAGAACGATGTCCTTGATAAAAAAGTCAGCCACATCGGAAGCAGTCGCTTGCTGGACGGCTTGTGTTTTGCAGCATCTGGTCAAGTAGTCGGTGGCAACCAAAATCCAGCGGTTACCAGCTGTAGACTTCGGAAAAGGGCAGAGTAAATCCATCCCGACCTTTTCAAAAAAAAGCATGAGCGGGCCGCAAAGGCTGAAGCAGACCAGCTGGTTTAGTTGTTTGATTTTTGTGGCGCTGGCAGGCTGTGCATGTCTTGAGGCACTGCCGGAAGCTTTTCGTAAGTTTCCGCCAGTAGTATTTGCCTTCTATCCGCGCCAGAGTACGGGGAAGTCAAGATGCCCTGACGATGGCTCGTCGAGACAAGCACGCAAATATTATCGCGGAGAGCAGCAGAAATGATGAGGAGTAAACAGTTTTTGTTGGATGAAAGTTGCACTTGTAGAGGGTGTCTTGGCGTAGACAGAAAGAGATTCGATCAGTGGTTGTAGTTCTGCGTCTTCGCGTTGCTGCTCAGCCACGTTTATAGATGTGAGAATAGCAAAGCAGCTGAAGTCTTCATCCTAGTCTTTTGCAGCGATCTCGAGCGAAAAAGACAGTCAGCGTCGATGTGTTTCTGTCCAGACTTTTGAACCATCATTATGTCGAATTCTTTTAGCCGAAGGCTCGATCTTGCGAGACGGCCCAAAGGAACTTTCAGACTCGCTAGCCAGCAGAGAGAGTGGTGGTCACTGACGATTCGGAAGGTGCGTCCGTATAAGTAGGGCCTGAAATTCGTAATGACCCATTATACCGTGAGACATTCTTTTTAAGTCGTCTAGTAGTTCTTCTCCACAGATGACAACGTGCGGCTAGCGTAGGCGAAGACACCTTCCGCGCCATTTTGATATTGCACGAGAATAGCTCCGAGGCCAAGGTTACTCGCGTCAGTGTGGACTTCAGTGTCTGCCTCGGTGTCGAAGTGACCAAGAATCGGCGGCGTTTGTAAGCGTTGTTGAAGGTCGCAGAAAGCGTCGGATTGTTTGGGAACTCAGACGAAGGCGACGTCGTCCTTGACGAGCTGTTGTAGAGGGTCGGCAATTTTTGAAAAACTTGGTACGAAGCAGCGGTAGCACGCACAAGGGCCCAGAAAGCGGCGTACATCATGCTTTGTCCTCGGTATTAGGAACAAAGACTTGCTATAGCCTTCTCAGGGCCGGGGCAAACACCACTGCTGCTGACAATGTGTTCAAGAAATTTTAGTTCCTCGTATCCAAAATAACACCTTTCCTGTTTCAGAGAGAAGCCGGCAGCGCGAATAACCAGAAGAACCGCCTCAAGCCGATGATTGTGTTGTTAAAAAGTTGTAGAAAAAATGATTACCTTCTCTAAATGCACTAAACAAGAGTGCCAGTTCAGGTCACATAAAACTGTGTCCATCATTCATTCGAATGTGGCTCGAGCGGAGCACAGGCCAAAAGGGAGAACTTCAAACTCATAGAGACCGTCAAGTGTAATAAACGCTGTTTTTTCTCGGTCCCGTTTATCTACTTCAATCTGCCAATATCTGCTACGAGATCCATGGATGAGAAGTGACGGGCGTGTCGAAGGCAATCCAACACTTTAAGGCGAAAGTGTGTTAAAAGGGTGTGTGGTTCGTCCTTTCGGGGACTAATGGGGCTGCCAAAACCAATAATCTCTTTAAGAATGAACGGCACCGCGTCTAACAGTTAGCCCCAACAGATGAGCTCAAAGAACTAATATTTAGTCCTCACACTTACACCTTAAAGAGTAACCGCTAGCCTCACAAATCACCTCCAAGGACTAACAATTAGTCCTCACATTCGCACGTTATAGAGCAACTGTTACCCCCACATTTACACCTTACCGGGCAACCGTTAGTCCTCACATTTGCACCTTGCCGGACGAACGGTTGATCCATTCAAATACTCCAATCGGATGAAATTTTGTCCCCAGTTTCAAGAATGTTTTTTGTTTATTTTCCTCCAGGCCTAATACTTTTTTCGCCTGTTTTTCTGCGCAGTGATCAGCAAACTGCGCAGAAAAAAACGCGCGAAAAAGTATTTAGCCACCTATGAGTGAGACAAAAGTGAGACACCGAAATCTTTTATTTTTCAACATACACAGAAGTTTCTCCATTTTTTTAAGTTAATTCATGGTGAAGTGTACAAGTCCAGTCTCGTTGTCGAATCTTGTTCGCTCCTTGGGGAGCTCCTCCAATGGAAGCGATAGATGACCGGGATTGCAAACGCTAGCGCAAGCAGCCTTCTGCCTGTTGTGTTGCCACAGCTGCACGTAAATTAGTATAGTAAAAATAGTTAGACACACGTGACAGAAGATAAAAATGCACGTTTATGACAAGTACGTGCACGTTATTATAAAAACAAGCGTAAAAATATGACACATAAATCACTTTACCTTCACATGTCGCACAGTGCTTTTGAAGCTGCTCTGACAAAAGAGATGGATGACAAGCATCGCAGACGCCAGCGCACACAGTCTTCAGCACGCTATGTGCCCCCGGCTGCACATTAAGTATGTAAAATAGTGAGTCACACGTTAGAGAGGATGAATACAAATACATATGAGAAATACTTGCAAGGTGAAATGAAAACATACGTGAGATATGACATGCTAACAATTTCACCGTGATGTCACACAACGTCAAAGACTCATTTCGATCCCCGTAGCGCAACAGCTTAGGAGCGGTGGCCACAGCCACAACTCCGCGAACCTCCGTGCCGCCAACAAATTGGCGAGTCCTAAGCGAGCGACGTCGTTCAGTCCGAGCAAGCGAACGCGAGACCAAACACGGCGTTGCACGCGGAGTGTCTGCCGCCAGCGGACTTCTAACAGGAGAGGGGGCCACCGCCACGAACAGCACCGAGCTGGTTTGGAGCTAGTGGCGAAGACATCGATGGTGATGCAGCCCTTTTCCAAAAACTCGAGCGAGGGCAGCGTGCAAACCCAAGTCTGCCGCTGCGGCCAGCGGATGGCGCCGAGCTGCTTGCGACCGACTGTAACGGCGACCTATTTTCAGTGAGTTCCCACGCTAGCAAAAGCCCCACCAGCCCGTGCTGGTGCACTTACAGCGCGCAACACACTACAACCAAGCTCTTTACGAGAACCCGCCACGTGTTTTCGACGACTGCCAACACAGCAAAGAGGTCTCAGCCCAATATCATCAGCCCGGAGCTCATCGCTGTGGCGAAGACAGGTGAGCACTCGATGAGCGAGCGTATGGGAGGCCGACTGCAATGGCGGCCAATTAAAAGTCGGTCGCAAAGCACAGGCGAACTGCAGACACCGAAGCTGACCTTCGCGATGCATTTCGTGGTTGCGATATACAACACGACCGAGGCCGGTGCCGGCAAGCGTGATCCGTATCACACACGCGACAAGTAGAGTAGAATAAAGAATGATAACCTACTTGCTTTAGAATCCAGCGCTGTTTTCTGCCCTGAGTCGGACTGAAGTATATATCTGATAGGCCTGTTGACTTCTCGGCCGCCATATTGGCCTCCCCAAATGTGGCTGCCGTGTGTTAATTGTGACTATATTGAAGCCAGATATATACAGCGCGGAGTTCTGACTTGTCGAAGTTTGCTCCAGACTTCATGGGTGCAGCAAAACGTAAAAGCAGCAGCCCACGCTCATCCAAGCGTACACACAAGCACCACGTCGTAATTCTTACATCGTTGAATCCAGGCGGCCGTGCTCAAGCACTCCGAGTGCGATGCAATGCGATCCGTCGCCGGCAAATTGCGGCGAAAGTCTGAGCCAGCAGAGGAGGAGAAAGACATGTGGTCTGTGCAGAAGGAGGGCCAGTCACATTGGCAACGCTTCTCGCACTGCCTGCGATCCCCGGGCGGTTCATCCCTTTGGAGACTAAGTGCTTTCGTGCTGCACGCTGCCCTGTGTGGATGCGCTCAGCGGTCTATCCGTTCATCGCGCACGCCTATTGGGCTCGGTTACTCCTTTCTCAGGTAATTTTGCCTTAGAGTGAAGGAGCCATCAATGTGAGGAAGATGGTATACGTCTTTTTTGTTATATTATTCAGTTTGCGGCAATTGACGTAGAATCGTAGTGAGCCATCTTTCTTTTTAACAAGAACAACTGGTGACGCCCAAGGACTAGTCGATGGTTGAATTACAAATTACAAATTTCAAACTACACATTACATCGTCGTCGAGCATTTCTTTCACCTTATGACGGATGGCATCCTGCTCCTTCTGCGACACGCGGTAAGCATGTTGGCGCACGTTGGACTCAGTGATAATCGTGTGCTTCATTAGAGGCGTCTGCCGGACTGTCGACGCACTGGCAAAACAGTCACTAAAGGATGAGAGGAGACTGAGGAGCTCTGCCCTCTTAGGTTCCTGCAACTGGCGATTGTCATTCAGGCGACTAATCCCGTCAGTATCGCAGCTGTTCTCAGTCGAGATCTTCGTTATCAAAAGAAAGGCGTCCAAAGCATCTAATGCCTCCAAGTAAGCTGTGATTTTGTGTTTCGCAAAATGCCTGTATTTGCCACTGATGTTCGTACCGAAAAGCGTAGTCTGGCTATTTCGGAGTTGAGCGAGACTTCGAGCAATGGCGACTTCCTGATCAAGGAATAACGTCAGATTACTTTCGGTGATGCCTGTAATTGACTGCTCTCGTGGTCACTCAACAAGCACGAAGATACTACTGCGAAGTGGCAACGTGACGCAATCATCGACTACGCGTAAGGCCACGCCACGAATTTTGTTCTTGATGTCGGAATCTGTAGAAACACAGCAAAACTGACGAACAAATCAAGCAGAATAATTATCGCTCCATACTCTTGGAGAAATTCTATGACCTAAACCTCCAGCCGAGAACAATAGGGCAGTACAAGGAATGACTCTACAAAAGCTGACGCACAAATCTCAAGCCTGGCGGTGCACCTTCCTATAGGGGATACAAGGTGCCCTCCAGCGGTTATTAGTTGAAGGCCATCCCACGTTGTCAGCACCTTGTGTAGACTGGTGGCATATGTAGCGCTCATCACTGAGTAATCAGCTCCCGTGTCGACAAGCGCAGTCACCGGATAACAGTCGACGGAAACGGTAATGGCAGTGGACGGTAAGTTGGTGGTTTCAGAAACACGCTTTAACGGTACGTTGTAAGGCAGCGGCAGAGGATATTTGTCGGTTCGCGTGACAGTGACCTCACCTCTGGAGGTCGCCGTTTTCAGTTTCCCGGCGTGGGCTTGCGCCACTGAAACCAGGGGACCCAAAGGCAGGTCGGGCGTGGTGCGTTGAATGCGGACGGACGCAGTAGTGGTGACTGGGATTGTCGTCACGGCGGGAAAGGAGCGTGATGACTACCTTCCAAGTAATTCGCGATTTCTTGGGGGCACTCACCATAGCGTTGACAATGTGCTTCTGGGTGGAATCCGTGTAGGTCTATTCGTCAGTAGTAACCATTGTGGTACATGTGTCCAACTTCGCCACTATAGTAGCGCAAAGGAAGATTGCCGGGTGCACGCCATACGGTGGATTTCGGCGGGCCAGAAAGAAAATCGGCCTGAGAAGGCAATTGATGGGCTGGACTTGGAAAGCGTCTGGGGGTCCCAGCAGGTGGTTGAGCGAAATGTGCCGTCGATGGCGTAGAGACGCGTAGGGCATCCACGTAGGAAAGCGTGGGAGGTTCGACTTGCGATGACGGTGAGGAGTGAACGAACTGCCTGATTTCGTTACGAACCACGTTCGTAAGAGCAGCGCTACCGGGAGAAGACGCTGCATGAAATTTCGAAAGTTCGTATACAACTTGCACCAGTTCTGTTAGGACCTGCCTGTTATCAATTCCTGGTACAAGCGAGCACGCAGCGAACATGGCCGTCCGACGCTCATACTGCGAAAACCGCTGCCGAAGCATGCGCTCTATGAGTGTGGCCTCACGTATGAACACTGACACAGTCGTAAGAAGGTTGCGCACAAGGCCCGCGAAATGTTCCTCCTTTACGCCTCGCATCACCAGGCGCACTTTCTTGTCTTCTGGCATGTGGGGTCAGCCCGTCGAAACAATCGCGACATCTCATCAACAAACATGGCGAGGCTCTCGTTCGGCATTTGAAACCGCGAAGAAAGTGCCTGCTCCATTCTCAATTTCCGTTCGGGGTTACTTAGTGCCTCGTGAAGCTGCCGATATAATTCCTGCCAACTTGTGAATGAAGTTTCGGGGTTCTCATACCACACTCTTGCCGCGTGTAAGAGGGAGATATACACGTTGTTCAACTTACGGCGATTGTCCCAGTAACTGATGGCAGCGACCCGGTCGAAATAGTCAAGCCAGTCTTCGACATCCTCACTGACATCACCAAGGAATGGGTTGGTTGTGCGGGGCGTTTTGATGACACAGGATGCGCTAGCGATTCGGTCATGTTCGGTTTGGGTTGAAGATGTGGCAAACATTGTCCTCACGGAACTTGCCAAGGGGGCGTACTGTGGTGGTAGTCTTTGAAGGCGGCGGCTGCTTCGCTGGGTATCAGCAGACCTGGTGAACTGGCGGTGGTTGATTCTGGTTCTGGACCAGCAGTCATAAGACGTTGCAGTACAGTACCCAGCACGTCCACCAGTTGGTCATGAGAGGAAACAATACACAGGAACTCGAAGTGGAGGACCACACAGGGACCCCTGCGCAAGTAGGTGTTTGGTGTGTAGCGACACCACGGACCCGAGCTAACGGGGGAGCTTTGACTCCCTCCCACGCCTAGCCGTACGTGGCTTTGCCGTGTCCGGGGAAAAAGGGATCCTGGGGGTTTAGCCGACGCTGGGTGATTGGACCTTTGTGGCCCCTCGGCAGAGGCAACACACCCCTTTGGCCCTGGCTTCACGTAGACGGTGCCCCTGGACTGGCCCACCCAGGGAAGATCGGCCATTGCCTTTTCCTATCTGTCCCTCTCTCTCTTCATCTTTGTCTTTGCCATCTCATTTTACCTTTCCTGTCTTCTTGTCACTTCCTTTTACTTCCAATTTACCTGGCGGCGAGGGTTAACCCTGTGCGAATAGCCTACCTTGGTCTAGGCGCATTGTGTTATAGTAGCGTTGAACGGCTGGCGACACCAAGTGTTTAGTATTTACGAACTTGTAGCGTCCCCTCGTTGGGCTCCATGGTGCGTGGTCGCAAACGCTGCTGAATAAAAATAAAACCAGCATGCATAAAGCATCCGCCTCACTTAGCGATCGTACCGGCTTGAAGCGGGTACGCACCGATGACATAAAGTTTTTCAACAGGCCAATAGAAACATTTCCTCACTTTCGTGGTATCCACTGTGAAAAAACTGAAAAGCAAGCCAGGACCGTCTCTCCTTTCGTAGATGCTGGATGTCTTACCGAAACTGTTGGCACAGGATTCAAGGTAACCAAAATGGCTAGCGGAGACCTTCTCTTCGAAATCTGTGACAAAGAACATTTTGAAAAGCTAGACCGTCTCTCAGATTTTGGTGGCATACCAATAACCAGGACACCACATAGAACAATGAACACAACTCGCGGAGTGGTATCTAACATGGACTTACTTGACTTGACTGAGACTGAACTTTTGGAGGGGTGGAAGATCCAAAATGTGACTAATGTACAGAGAATTATCATAAGAAGAGACAAAAATGAAACACCAACGAAACACCTGATACTCACGTTTGCTTCCAGTAAATTGCCAGATACCATTCAAACAGGGTACACGAAAACTTCAATCCGGCTATACATACCAAACACCTGTTGTTCCTTCCAGTGTATGGCCATGGCTCTAAAAGCTGTCGTGGTCGCCAGACCTGTGCACAATGTGGAGCCCTGGGCCACGTGTCTGAGAACTACAAAGAGCAGCCGCACTGTGTAAACTGTGACGGAAACCATGCTGCATATTCACGTTCCTGTACATACTGGAAGAAAGAAAATAAGATAATAACGGTGAAAGTGAAAGAAAACATTTCTTTTAAGGAAGCTAGCAAAAGAGTCTCGTCATTTTATGGCCCAACGTATGCTGATGCGGCGCGTCAGGGGGCACCGCCGCACCAGCCCCCGCAACTCTTTTGGCTCGCGCATAGCGAGCCGGTTGTTGTGGCACCTGCCCACAAGGCGGCTGTAGTCCAAACTACACCGCCAATTCCCGACCACAAACCGGAGACGCCATGGTCCTCCGGTCCCAAGGCCTCACCTCACCAGGCGAGGCCCAGACTTCGAACAACCAGCTCGCACGCGCGGGCATCCAGTGCCTCTGAGGAGGCAATGGATACGTCGATACCCTTGGTACCGAAAGAGCGGCGTAGCTCCTTAGAGCGCGTCAAGAAAACAAAAAAGAAAATAGCGGGGCCTGGTGATGGCCCTGTTACTTGAATTCAAACTTCCCGACTTAACAGCCACTCGCTTTTTGTACTCACAGCACTACTTTACATTCATCGTGAACTATCAAGTTATACAATAGAACGACATCTAAGAACTTTTACGCGAACACTCACCAAAAGTGCTGTGTGTACAAGAAACACACCTTAATTCAAAAGACACAAATTTTCTCCGTAAATACGTTATTTTCCGAAAGGATCGTGATGATGCCATGACATCATCCGGAGGTGTTGCCATCATAGTGAATCAAGGAATTGCATGCACACACTTACAACTCCAAACATCCCTTGAGGCAGTCACTGTTCAAGCGGTTCTTTTTGATAAACTGATCACAATCTGCACTATTTACATTCCTCCTAGCCATCAGCTGCAAAACATGATATGCACTCTTTAATTGATGAACTTCCGGAGCCTTATGTTCTCCTTAGAGACTTAATGCGCATAGCAGGCTATGGGGTGACTCTCGGTGTGACGCGCGAGGTCAACTGATTGAACAGTTTCTTCTCTCGTCGAGCGCGTGTCCCCTAAATCGAAAAGAACCAACCTATTATAATCTCGCTAATAACACCTACTCCTCCACGGACCTAAGCATAGTATCTTCATCTCTTTTGCCTCTACTCCAGTGGAAGGTCGTCAGTATTCTGCACGGAAGTGACCAATTTCCCGTAGTTTTGAGCATAACTACAGCAACTGAGTGTCCACCACGTGTTCCAAAATGGCTCATGAACAGAGCCGTCTGGAAACAGTTTTATACCTTCGCTTGTCTAGGTTGGAGTGACAGATGTACTTTGAACATTGATGTTGCTGTCAACTACTTCACAGTGTTTTTTATTGATGCTGCAACTAAATGCTTCCCACAAACAAATGGACACCCTCGAAAACGGCGTGTGCCAAGGTGGACAAATTGGAGCCAGCCGCCAACACCATCAGGCACGGCACTGCTTCCGCCATGCGCTGCTCACAAATGATCTTCTTCCAGGCCACACTGTTATGAACTGTACACTCTTGGCTGCCTGGCTTTTTCCCGCTGCACTTCAACGAGCCACCACCGCTTAGTCCGGTCCTGCTCGGATATGCGCCGGGTCTGGATGCATCCGCTTCCAACGCCTGGCAACCCGGATTGGGCATGTTTACCGGTGACGCAAGCGGAGCAAAGCACAAATTGGAGCCAGCCGCCAACACCATCGGGCACGGCACTGCTTCCGCCATGCGCTGCTCACAAATGATCTTCTTCCAGGCCACACTGTTATGAACCGTACACTCTTGGCTGCCTGGCTTTTTTCCGCTGCACTTCGACGACCCACCACCGCTTAGCCCGGTCCTGCTCGGATCCCCGCCGGGTCTGGATGCATCCGCTTCCAACGCCTGGCAACCCGGATTGGGCATGTTTACCGGTGACGCAAGGGGAGCAAAGCACAAATTGGAGCCAGCCGTCAACACCATCGGGCACGGCAATGCTTCCGCCATGCGCTGCTCACAAATGATCTTCTTCCAGGTTAGTTACTTGAACCATGCCGTGTGTTACAAAACGAACAATTACTGCCTTATTGCGGTGTCGTGCCTATTAGAGTTGTCTTGCGTTAAAAACATATCTTGAATTGTTCATTATGCATATCTTCTTCCCTTGTTCACTTGCTGCTCCTGCTGGCGGGTGATGTTGAATCGAACCCCGGCCCGATGAGTCAGGCAGAAGGTGTTGCCTTCAAATCGGCTTTGGGGGCAATTGAGAAACTGCGTACTGAACTGAAGTCTGTTTTGCTTGAACTTCAGGGTATTAAGGCGGAACAAGCAACTACTAATGGAAAAATCCAGAATCTTATAGCGAAAGTAACTGCTCTTGAAACCAGTGCAATCGATCCAGCTTCCCCTGAAGTAGTTCCTTCTCAAAATGCCTTGCATGATATCTCAAGTCAGCTACAACAAATAACTTTCAGATGCGACGATACAGAAAACAGACTAAGACGTTCCAACGTGATATTTTTCGGTTTAGAGGACGACGAAAAAGAAATTTGGGCAGCGCCTGAAGAAAAGGTCATCAAATTGTGTGCAGAAAAACTCGAACTTGCCACTACAAGTGTGCAGTATGAACGTGTACACCGCCTGAGCAAATTTTCCATTGAAAAAAAAAACGGCTCATTATAGCAAAATTATCTTCATTCAGGAACAAACAGAGCATCTTGTCTGCAGCTCGTAAGCTTAAGGGAACAACTTTTTCGATTGGGGAGGACTTTGCGCCATCAACACATGTGGCCAGAAGAAAGTTGGTCGCTTTTGCCAGATCATTCGACAAGCCGTACAAGTTGGTCCTTGACAAGCTTCACTTGGATAAGAAGGTATACGTGTATGATGCCGTTAATGACACTGTTGCTCAATATACCAGATAGATAGATGTTAGCTTAAACTCGCACACGCCGCATCTCGTGCCCCAAGCACCCTTTCCACTCTCGGTCGCGTACACGATAATCCGAAGCTTGTTACACAAACGTGACACGTTTTGTTCTTTTCTTGATGATAACGATTCAGATATAGCAGTACTAACGGAGACATGGTTGAATTCAGATATAAGAGATAACGAAGTACTACCTCACAACGACCTTTACAAAATTTATAGGAACGACCGCGTAAACAGGCGCGGTGGCGGCGTACTTTTTGCTATCAGGAAAACGCTTCATTCGCATTGGATTGATTCGAAATCTTCCGTCGAAATTGTATGGGCAGCCTTGTCTATGTCATCTAGTGTGGTATTAATTGGGGCTTGTTACCGTGCACCAGATTCTGATCATTCCTTTTAGGGGGACTTGCGTGATAGCATCTCTCATGTCATTCAGTCACGCCCATCTAACCATGTATATCTTCTTGGCGACTTTAATTTTCCTCTTATCGACTGGGAACACATGTCATCCTCATGTTAAGCGTCTCTAGAACTAATAAAGCTAACGTTGGATTTCAACCTGTTCCAAGTTGTCAAAGAACCCACCCGTGCTTCCAATATCCTGGACTTGGTATTCACCAACGATCCTGACACAATACTTTCAATTTCAAATGTGAGCGGTTTTAGTGACCATAACCTCCTCCAACTTAATTTAAGCATCGCGAAGCCCGTATATGGCAAAAAAGAAAACGAACTCGCGATTACAATAGAGGAAATTACGCTGCCATTAACACAGAACTAGAACAATTTTTTTAAAGAGTTACTACCTACTTTCTTTTGTCGATCCGTAAATGAAAACTGGGTACTCTACAGAGATAAATTAACAGCACTAGGCGATTAGAATGTTCCCTTAGTGTCCATAACCAACGATAAATTAAGCCCCTGGTTCAGCAAGTCCCTTAGCAAACCGCGAAACAAGAAGAAACGGTTGTACAACAGGGCTGAACGCTTGCGCACTGATGGGGCATGGCAGGCATACAAACACGGTTTGAAAACCTACTGCTCAGCAATAACCTCAGCTAAAGACCAATATTACTCGCAAGACCTACCTTCCCTGCTTCAGTCTAATCCCAAAAAATTTTGGCAAACTATATCTCCGGTCAGAGATACTAACACTATTACTTTACATGGAACTGACAAAATACCTATTCCTATCGCCGATTGCCCCTGTGTTTTCAACAGGTTCTTCTCATCTGTTTTCACTCAGGAAGATTCTTCTAATGTGCCTACTTTTCCTGAACTTGACGCTTCCTATATGGAACCCATTACTGTCACTGTTGGAGGCATTGGATCACTCATTAACAACCTAAAATTATCCACATCAGCCGGTATTGACAACATTAATCCTAAGATACTAAAGAACACCCTCCCCATATCAAGCAAAATATTATGCCAAATTTTTGACCAATCTCTAACATATGGCATGCTACCGAACGACTGGTTAATAGGAAAGATAAAACCAATTCACAAAACTGGAGGTGTTCGCTCACCTGACAACTATCGACCCATATCTTTAACTTGCATATGCTGCAAAATGCTTGAGCACATAATCAGTTCACACGTGTACAATCACCTCGAGACGAACAATTTTTTCTTTCCTAATCAGCATGGTTTTAGAAAGGAATTTTCGTGTGACACACAACTGTTTGAATTCACCACCGATTTACACTCAAACATGAACAGCAACCTTCAAACGGACTCTATCTTTCTTGATTTTTCTAAAGCCTTTGACCGTGTGCCCCATTGCCGACTAATCTCTAAGCTATCTGCTCTACGACTTGATTCTTTAACATTAACCTGGATTCGAAACTTCATTTCTTTTCGACAGCAGTTCACTGTTGTTAACAATCTTGCGTCCCCTTTTTCTTCTGTTAGTTCGGGCGTACCGCAAGGCAGCGTCCTTGGGCCCTTACTATTTTTAATCTACATTAATGACTTACCCTCCGAGATTACTTCTTGCATGCGTCTATTTACCGATGATCGTATAATATACCGTTCTATAAACTCCAGTAATGACCACTTAACCATTCAAGCAGATCTCAACCATATTTTTAACTGGTGCGACAAGTGGCTTATGAAACTGAACTTAACAAAATGCGAGGTAATGTCTTTCACCCGTAAACACGTAAACTCTGAATTATCCTATTACTTGAACAATACTATGCTTTCCCACACTTCTTCCTACAAATACCTAGGTGTTCTTCTCACAGAGAATCTTTTATGGGCCTCACATATCGAGTCTACCTGTGCCAAAGCACCACGTTCACTGGGCTACCTACGCCGCAACTTGAGAAATTCCCCTACTAATATTCGAAAACTAGTCTTTCTTACCTTTATTCTGCCAATATTAGAATTCGCCTCAACAATTTGGTCTCCTCATCAAAACTACTTGATTATTATGGTAGAAAGGATTCAAAATAGAGGTGCTCGCTTCATATCACGAAACTACGACATCACGTCAAACATAACGAAAAATAAATCAGACCTTCAGCTGCCGTCATTGGATAGCCGTCGCAATATTGCTCTTCTCTGTCTGTTCCAGAAATATATTACCTCTAATAAACGAAGGCGGCTTCAGCTTCAAACACCTCACGCTTTTTCACGCAGATTGCATAATCAGTTCAGCTTCATGCGCATATACGGGTCAACTAATGCATTCAATTCATCACCACTGCCTCGGGCCGTTCGTCTTTGGAATGACCTCCCTGATTGCTTAGCCTCCATATCTAATCCCGATACATTTAGCCGTCAGCTACTCACTCTGTTCACCATGTGACCCTGTTTCTGTATTCTGAGTGCATTGCGTAACGGTGATTTATATTCCCCTTGTCTTTTGTTTTAAAATGTATCCCTTTGTCGCCATGTTCATAGCAACAAGTGCTGTATTTCCTCAAATTTACCTCGCCCAGTATAGCCTAAAATGTGATTTCATTTATATATATATATATAGTTTTTCGTTGTTCTTGCACTGATCCTGTCTGTAAACTGTTCGTTACATGCCTGTACCATTCCGATTCCTCCCCCCCCTTACCCAATGCCCTGTTCTGGGGCCTGTAAGGTTTTTTTTAATAAAGAATAAAGAATATAGAACTCTGAATGCCGAAACGCGCGCAAACAGCAAAAGATAGCATGGGGGTTGCTTTGGAAATCACCAACAGCCGAAAATCTTGACACCTTCAAAAAAATGAAGTCTTGAGGCAGGAGAACGCTTCGGCAGGCCAGAAGAGAAAGCTGGCAGAAGTTTTTGTCAGGGACCAATTCATACACACTGGAGGCTAAAGTCTGGAACAAGGTCGGTAGGATGGCCAGAAAACAAGTTCACACACTTCTACTGGCATACACTCAGGGTGATACCTAGGAACATCGGGCAATCTTGCTCGGTGCACACTTCGAACTGGGGTGCAGCTCGTCCCACTATACTGACACTTTCCAAAAATACAGAACTGGAATAGAAAAGCAGAAACTCGAACACAAATGCACTAGATACGAGGCATATAACCAAGCTTTCAGTCTAGCTGAGCTCCGAACATCTCTAAACTACTGCAGTACTTCTGCCCCATGTTCTGACCGTGTAGTGTATGAAATGTTAAAAAACCTACCAATGGAAACACAAAAAACCTTACTTTGTTTGTACGATGCTATCTAGTTTTTTGGCACTTTCTCTACCTCCTGGACAGAGGCTATTATTAGTATTATGAAAGAGGGCAAGGACCCTTCTTTAGCTTCGAGTTATAGGCCTATTGCACTTACAAGCTGCTTGTGCAAAGTCTTCAAATGATAAACTGCCGACTTGTACATTTCCTTAAAACAAACAATTTGCTCGACCCATTTCAGTGCGGGTTTCGAGAAAGTAGATCCACCACAGACCACCTTGTTCGTATCGAGGCACAGATCAGAGACGCTTTCGTCCATAAACAATATTTTCTCTCTGTGTTCCTCGATATCGAAAAGGCTTATGATACAATATGGCGTTTTGGAACTCTAAGAGACCTGTCCCACCTTAGCGTGCCCGGAGGAATGTTTCACATCATCGAAAGTTACCTGTAAAAACGGACATTCCGTGTCCGAGTGGGCAGCGTTCTTTCCCAAACATTTATCCAGAAAACAAGCGTGCCGTAAGGTGGTGTGCTTATCTGCACACTTTTTCTCATCACAATGAATTCCTTGCGCTTGTCTATCCCTCGCGCTATGTTTTATTGTAAATATGTTGGTGACGTCCAGCTTCCACGGTGACGTCAATCTACCAATGTGTGAGCGGCAGGTTCAGTTAGGTTTAAACAACGTCTCCAAATGGAGAGAGGAAAACGGATTCCGTCTGAACGCTCAAAAAAGCATTTGTGTCTTGTTCTCCCGAAAGGGAGGCATGCACTCAGAACCCGACATTGAACTGAACGGTCAACGTCTGTCTGTTAATGCGGAGCGTAAATTGTTAGGCTTATTCTTGGGCAACAAGTTGACCTTCGTACCGCACATCAAGTATATAAAAACAAAAATGTTTAAAAGCCATGAAAGTTTTAAAAGTGTTGTCACGTACTACGTGGGGTAGTGACAAGCAATGTCTCATGAATCTCTACAAAAGCCTCATTCGCACCCGCTTAGATTATGGGGCCGTTGTTTATCAGTCTGCGACTCAAAGTGCTTTGAAGATGCTGGACACCGTGCACCGTTTGGGCATCCGCCTTTCTACGGGTGCTTTTCGCACCACCCCCGTAGAAAGCCTTTACGTTGAGTCAAATGGGTGCTCGCTTTATTTGCAGAGAACTTACATGTCCTTTTTTCATTTTATTAAGGTGAAAGCCGACAAGGAGCACCCTTCATACTCTACTTTTTATGATTCGTCGAGCTCCATTCTGTTTCAAAACAGGCCTTCGATGAGGCAGCCCTTCTCAGTTCACCTGAAGGGTCTAGCTGAGGAAACTGGAGGGTCACATGAACACAGTTTAATGGCTTTTGTTGCATACCCGCCACCGTGGCACTGGCACACTATAGACTGCTATGTGTATTTTCTAGAAGTTACAAAACATGCGCCTATTGCCCATATCCGAACATACTTTCTGGAACTTCAACACAAATACATACGTCCTGAGTTCTTTACAGATGCCTCTAAGTCTAACTCCTCTGTGTCCTACGCTGCTGTCGGCCCATCCTTTTCGGATGCTGGCCCTCTATATCCAGGCACAAGTATCTTCACAGCGGAAACTTACGCGATACTTGTGGCAGCTAAACACATCAAACAATTACAAATACAAAAAGCAGTAATTTATACAGACTCCCTCAGTGTGGTAACGGCTCTGCACAGTCTTAAAAAACAAAAAAACCCAGTCCTTGTCTCACTTTACTCCATTTTGTGCACACTCTACACACACAAACAACATGTTGTAGTGTGCTGGGTGCCAGGGCACCGTGAGATCCAAGGCAACGTGAGGGCGGATCAGCTCGCTGCATCCGTCCACAAAAACACTGCCCCTACACCCATATCAATCCCGGCCCTTGATCTTAAGCCGTCTCTCAAACGAAACCTCAGGGACTACTGGCAGAGCAAGTGGGATACACACACACAAAACAAACTACACGTTATCAAGCCACACCTTGGCCATTGGCCACCAGTATCAAAATCGCGTCATACAGAGGTAATACTAACGAGGCTCAGGATATGACACACATACACGACACACACACACATCTTTTGTCCGGTGGTGATCCACCATTGTGTGATAAATGTGGTGACGCATTAACAGTTCTTCACATGTTAATCCAGTGCAAACAGTTAGAAACTTTAAGAAAACAACATGTTCCACTATCCTACCGACAACATATACCTTCACACCCTGCAATGTTCGTCGGTAGGGAACCGCTGTTTAGTCATAAATCATTGTTAGCTTTTTTAAAAGAAATTCATAGTTTTCATTTTCAATACCCGAGCATTGCGTAGCACGACCTCTCCAGAGAGGTTTTTGCTGCGGTGGCTACACAACAAAGCACTTGCCTCACGGCCCTTGGACGCAAAGTAATGAACGAGTGAGGCACTTGTGCTAATGCCGTACATCTCCACTATCGTTTTTTATTATCACCAACTTTTGTCGTCTATTCACACCACACACACCTTTCAGGCATGGTCATGATTTTATTACTTGTATGTTTTTACCCGCCATACCGAGAGGAATTTTATGGCCCGTATACAGCCGCTTACCACAATCATTGTCCATATTCTCAGTAAGATGAACTGGCGCTTTTTGGCCGTGAAATGGCCCTTGTGCCACAAAACATCAAACGTCATCATCATCATCATAGAAGTGGAGGACTGTTTACTCAGCCACAGCTACCATTCACTTCTTCGCTCTCCTCCTCTTCTACTACTAACACAGCATGGCAACATATATAAATATAAATATATATATATATATATATATATAAATATATATATATATATATATATATATATTGTGGGCATTTAGTATACGCATCCTCATCACCGGTACATTATCATCATTAACATGTGTGGCTCATGCATCCTCATTGTTGTCGCGTAGCATCATCATCTTGGCTAATTCATCGTAGCTGTCAGTATTTCAAATCAAAATTAAGTTACAAAAAATTGTAGGAATGACGCAATGCTGAAAGATTAGGGCAAATTCACCTTATAATCGGCCAATCCCCTTCTTTGGATACGAGTCATTTGCACAGGGAAACAACAACAACAACTGTCGGCTGACGGTTCCTCGGGCCTAATAAAAGGTAATCCAAACCAAGACTTCATACCTGGTGGAGAGTGCTGTTAGATCCCCCGCCATCCTCTCGACTACTCTACCCCCTGGAGCTATGTCCAGGTCGCCGCTTGGGCCAGGTGTCCGGAAATAGGTCGCACCAAAGTGAGGCCGGTGCTGCAGCCGTTCCCACTCAACCACCGAGTGCCACGCCTTCTCACGTCATCAACAGCCTCCAGCGTGAGCCCCATCCCTTCGCTGGTATGCGCGGGGAAGATGTGGAAGAATGGCTTGACGATTTCTAACGTGTCGGCGCTGCTAACCGGTGGGATAACCCCTACAAACTCACTCACGTGTCATTCTACCTCACGGGTGTCGCGAAGACGTGGTTCCTCAACCATTTCATCAACATCAGCCTTCATAGATTAGCTTCGCTATGTCTTTGGTACACCGGCTGTTCGTTCGGCTCTCGCATAGGAAGCTCTCGCGACTCGGAAACAGCAAATCGGGGAGTCGTACACATTCTACATCGAGGATGTTCTTCCACTTTGCCGCCGGGTTGACACACCAATGACAGAATTAGACAAGGTGCGCCAGCTTCTTAAGGGGATTGCACCCGTCACATTCAATGCCCTTGTAATCCAAAATCCGGCTACCGTTGCTGACATAGCGACAACCTGTCAGCGCCTCGAAGAACTTGAGTCTATGCGCCTACGACCAGACAGTGACGCGGCCCGTATTACGACTGATCCAAACCTGCGAGACACAATAAGGGTGATTATACGTGAAGAATTAGAATCAATGGGATTCACACTACCTTCAGTGTGTCCCATTCAGTCTTCTTCAACGTCATTGCGGGATGTCATCAGGGAAGAGCTCACGTTCATGACCCACATGGCCAACCTGCAGGCCATTGTCTCTCGTACTCTACCATCGTTCCCGCACACCGCCGCTGCACCAGCAGGCACCGTCAGCTTGACGTCCCCGCCACGAACGTACGCGTCAGTTGCTGCCCCACCTCCCACAAGCTTTACCACGAGCTTTTCATCACCACCGCGTGAGCCGTCACCTGTCCCTCTGACTTCTTTCTCTCCCGGTGCAGTTAGCGCAAGCTACTACCCTCCTCATCGATCGAATCGGCCTAAGTGCTATTATTGCGGCTATCGTGGTCACATTGCATGCTTTTGCCACAAGCGCCAGCGAGACGAGCGCCGAGGGTATGACATACGCGGACGGAACTATACCACAGCAGCCTTGTACCAGGGCCGCCGTTATTCGTCACCGCCGCGTCGGTCTCCATCTCCGCCAGCATCGGGTGAACTGCGCAGTAGTCACCGATCAACCCGACGCCGTTCACCGTCGCCTTACCGGCGCTCTTCTTCTCCTCTTCAGCCTGCTTCCCTTACTTCTGATCGGCGTCGGGAAAACTAAGCGATGCAGTTTTTTGAGGACAAACTGCATTCCAACACAGGACTCCAATTCCTCCTGCGCGCCCCTACAGTATGATTGCGGTCACAGTTGAGGGAGTGGACGTTGATGCTTTGGTGGACACTGGGGCTGCGTTTTATGTTAATCGTGCTGATTTGTGTGCTCATCTTCGAAAAGTAACGACTCCTTTTGATGGACCGACACTGGTTACAGCCCAGGGAACAATGATTCACCCTTCCGCTCTCCGTACTGCCCGTGTACCAATCGACCAAATTCTTCATCATATAGAATTTGCTGTGCTATCCCCGTGCTCCCAAGAACTCATTTTTGGCTGGGAGCTTCTTTCCTCTGCTTCTTTGGCTATTTGCTGTGCACAACGTGTCGTACATCTTACTGACACGGACCACTTACTCAACGACAAAACCTACAGACCACTCCGACTCATCGCTGCAGCAGACATCGAGTTACCACCAAACGAACATCAATTAGTTACAGTTTTGTCCAACGACGTTGACTCTGGAGACATTTTGTCACTCCTTCCCCGTATTGCCTTAATAAAGGCATATCTCTGGCATCAGGTGTGGCTCGCTTCAACAATGGATCAACTGTCCTCGCTGCTACCAACACCACAGAAGATAAAATTTTACTCCCATGGGGCACTACTGTCGCGTGCGTTGCCAATCTGCAGCCTGTGTGCGTTGTGCCTTTTATCCCTGTCTCATCTAAAGGCCATCCTGCCGATCATGCTGCTTCCTCGGCCTTTACAGCAGCCATCAACAAAGACTTGAATGACTCACAGAAGCAGCAGCTGCTTGATTTGTTGGAAAAGCTTGCAAATTCCTTTGACGTTCATTCATCCACCCTGGGCCAGACAACTGATACAGCACATCGTATTCAGACCGACGGAACATCCATTGTGCACCGCCGTCTGTACCGCGTCTCTCTAGCCGAACAAAAACACATTGAAAAAAACGTAGACGATATGCTCGAACGGGAGATAATCCGACCCTCAACCAGTCCTTGGACGTCGCCCATCGTTCTGGTACGTAAAAAAGACGGCTCCGTACGATTTTGTGTCGATTACCGAGCACTCAATAAGATCACTAGGAAGGACGCATACCCCATGCCACGCATCGACGACGCCCTAGATTCCTTGCAGGGTGCTGAATACTTTTTTAGCCTCGACTTGCGTTCTGGCTATTGGCAAATCCCCATGCACGAAGATGATAAAGAAAGAACTAGGTTTGCAACCCCGGACGGCCTATACGAATTGAATGTTATGCCGTTCGGTCTATGCAAGGCGCCCGCAACTTTTGAGCGCATGATTGACACCGTGCTGCGTGGCCTGAAATGGAAGACTTGCCTATGTTAACTCGATGACATTGTTGTCTTTTCATCGACGTTTCCTAAACATCTGCAACGTTTGGACGAGGTCCTGACTTGTCTTGCGGGCGCTGGTCTTCAAATTACCACTAAAAAGTGCCATTTCGCCAGCAGATCTATCAAGATACTCGGTCATGTTGTGAGCAAGGACGGAATTCGTCCAGACCCTGATAAAACTGCTGCAGTGTTTCGCTTCCCTCGCCCTGACAAACCAAAAGATTTGCCAAGTTTCCTTGGTCTACCCTCTTACTTTCGGCGATTCATACAAAACTTTGCCTCCATAGCCGCACCACTTCATAAGCTACTTGCTTCCGGTATGCCCTTTCAGTGGTCCCAGGAATGTGAATCGGCTTTTTACAGGTTGAAGAGTGCCCTCACGACCGACCCTGTACTTGCTCATTTTCACGATGATGCACCGACCTTCCTGCACAAAAATGCTAGCGGCCGCGGTATAGGAGCCGTGCTCCTGCAAAGCGACAACTCTTAGCGAGAGCGAGTCGTTGCATATGCCAGCCGCGTCCTCTTCGCAGCCGAGAGGAACTACATGATCACCGTACAGGAGTTCCTCGCCATCGTTTGGTCAGTACAGAAATTTCGTCCATATCTGCATGGCCGCCATTTCACCATTTTGACCGACCACCATGCTTTATGTTGGCTTTCGACACTCAAGAACTTGTCGGGACGCCTCAGACGCTGGATTCTATGCCTCCAGAATATGATTTTGAGATTGTGTACAAATGTGGCAGGAAGCATAGTGACGCCAATGCTCTTTCTCGCTGCCCACTACCAGCGACTCCACTCGGGGTTTCCGCCATCAATTTGCACAACACGCCCTCGGAGTCCACGTCTACGGCGGTTTCCTCTCTCGCCTCTATGGAGCAGCTGCCTTCGGACGACCCACACGATTTTCCTTCTCGACAGTTGGCTGACCCATTCTGTCGACGTATTATAGGCTACCTCACTGGCAGTTCTCGTCCACTTTAAGCAAGGCTCCGTCGCCAACTCTCGCAATTTAAGCTGGACAACTCGGTGCTGTACCGCAAAATTTACCATCCTGATGGTCAGCGCTGGGTTCCGTTCTACCCCGATCGCTTCGGTCCGAAGTCCTCAGGGCACTTCATGACCATCCGAATGCTGGTCACCTGGTCACCTTGGTTATCATAAACCTACAATCACCTTCGAAGTCGGTTTTATTGGCCAGGCATTACCACTAGTGTAGCTCGGTACGTCGGGTCCTGCACTACCTGCCAATGTAGAAAACTACCAACATCTGCTCCCGCCATTACACTACCGCCTCTTCCGTGCCCAGCCACACCATTCGAAGTTGTAGGCGTCGATCTTTATGGCCCCCTGCCAGTCAGTGCTGCTGGAAACTGGTGGATAGTAACAGCCATTGACCATTTGACGCGCTACGCCGAGACGGCTTCCGTTACTACTGGTTCAGCTTCTGAGATTGCCCATTTCATCCTCCGAGCCATTATACTGCGTCATGGAGCTCCACGTGTGTTGCTCAGTGACCGTGAAAGGGACGTTCTTTCACAACTAGTGAGCGAACTTCTTCACGCCTCCGGCAAAACTCACAAGAATGCCTCTAGTTATCATCACCAGACTAACGGCCTCACTGAGCGATTCCACCGCACTCTTGCTGACATGATCTCCGCCTATATTCAACCAGACCACAAAAACTGGGACGTTGTTCTACCATTCGTCACTTTCGCCTACAATACGGCCATTCAGCGAACAACCGGCTACTCGCCATTTCACCTAGTTTATGGACGCTCCCCAATTTTTTTCCTGGATGTCTCTTTCTTTACCTGCCAAGCGAATTCATCTCCATCCTCTTCAGAAAAATACGTTTCACGACTCGCACAGTGCCGCCAACGAGCTCGTATAAACACTGAAGCCCGCCAGCAAGACAGAATGCTAGTTCAGGATGAATCGCATCGCGCTGTATCCTTCCAACCAGGAGACGAAGTGCTCCTTTTGACGCCTGTTCGCACACCTGTTTTGTGTGACAAATTGCAGCCTCGGTTTATCGGGCCATACACAGTTCTTGAAGAGACTTCACCAGTGAATTATCGCGTGACGCGACTTGTAGCCCCAGCAGATCGCCGTTATCGAACTACAGAGGTCGTCCATGTCTCCCGTATGAAGCCCTTTATGCGACGTTCTTTGTCCCCTTGACTTGCCGCGGCAAGGCTGGCTGCTTTCACGTGGGGGGAATTCATGTGGGCATTTAGTATACGCATCCTCTTCACCGGTGCATTATCATTATTATCATGTGTGGCTCATGCATCCTCATCGTTGTCGCGTAGCATCATCATCTTGGCTCATTCATCGTAGCTGTCGGCTGCTGGTTCCTCGGGCCTAATAAAAGGTAATCAAAATCAAGACTTCATAATATATGTATATATATATATATATATATATATATATATATATATATATATATATATTATATATATATATATATATATATATACAAGAATTTAGAAGTAGGAGTGACAGTCAGCGCCATCTATAAGCCGAGCGACGAGTGTGAAAACACTCTTATTCGCATGTATTGCGGCACGTAGCACGTGAACTTATTATGAGCGGGCAGCTGATTGTCTCTCTTATACAACCTAAACACACCAAGTCTGCCAGTACGAGACCCTCGTTAAATGAAATAAGGGAAAGAAGTGTATACCTAAGGGCTCGTTTTTCCGTGTTTTAACACAATATTAATGAGATCTAACAGACAGTAATGCCAAGGAATGTACAGAAAAAGTTATTAGAACCAATCGAATGTAATTAGGAAGAAAGAAAAGTGGATAAAAAAATAACCAGCCGTGAGCAGGAATCAAACCTACGACCTTCTAATAACGCGTTCGATGCTCTAACCACTGAGCTATCACAGCGGCCTTCCCTTAATCCACTTTTTTTAGGGTTTATATGTGAATTTAGAACTAGGAGTGACAGTCAGCGCCAACTATAAGCCGAGCGACGAGTGTGCAAACACTCTTATTCGCATGTTTGGCGTCACGTAGCACGTGAACTTATTATGAGCGGATAGCTGATTAATTGTCCCTCTTATACAATCTAAACACACCAAGTCTGCCAGTACGAGACCCTCGTTGAATGAAATAAGGGAAAGAAGTGTATACATAAGGGCTCGTTTTTCCTGTGTTTTAACATCAATAATAATGAGATCTAACAGACAGTAATGCCAAGGAATGTACAGGGAAAGTTTTAGAACCAATGGAATGTAAGTAGGAAGAAAGAAAAGTGGATGAAAAAATAACCAGCCGTGAGCAGGAATCGAACCTACGACCTTCGAATAACGCGTTCGATGCTCTAACCACTGAGCCATCACAGCGGCCTTCACTTAATCCACTTTTTTTAGGGTTTATATGTGAATTTAGAAGTAGGAGTGACAGTCAGTGCCAACTATAAGCCGAGCGACGAGTGTGCAAACACTCTTATTCGCATGTTTGGCGTCACGTAGCACGTTAACTTATTATGAGCGGACAGCTGAGTAATTGTCCCTCTTATACAACCTAAACACACCAAGTCTGCCAGTACGAGACCCTCGTTAAATGAAATAAGGGAAAGAAGTGTATACCTAAGGGCTCGTTTTTTCGTGTTTTAACACAATAATAATGAGATCTAACAGACAGTAATGCCAAGGAATGTACAGAAAAAGTTATTAGAACCAACGGAATGTAATTAGGAAGAAAGAAAAGTGAATGAAAAAATAACCAGCCATGAGCAGGAATCGAACCTACGACCTTCTATTAACGCGTTCGATGCTCTAACCACAGAGCTATCACAGCGGCCTTCCCTTAATCAACCTTATTTTAGGGTTTATATGTGAATTTAGAAGTAGGAGTGACAGTCAGCGCCAACTATAAGCCGAGCGACGAGTGTGCAAACACTCTTATTCGCATGTTTGGCGTCACGTAGCACGTGAACTTATTATGAGTAGGCAGCTGATTA
This sequence comes from Rhipicephalus microplus, assembly GCF_013339725.1. Taxonomy (NCBI): domain Eukaryota; kingdom Metazoa; phylum Arthropoda; class Arachnida; order Ixodida; family Ixodidae; genus Rhipicephalus; species Rhipicephalus microplus. The sequence goes on from NC_051174.1 coordinate 29,170,067, forward strand.
ATTGTCCCTCTTATACAACCTAAACACACCAAGTCTGCCAGTATGAGACCCTCGTTGAATGAAATAAGGGAAAGAAGTGTATACCTAAGGGCTCGTTTTTCCGTGTTTTAACACAATATTAATGATGCCCGCTCATAATAATGCCCGCTCGTAATAAGTTCACGTGCTACGTGACGCCAAACATGCGAATGAGAGTGTTTTCACACTCGTCGCTCGGTTTATAGATGGCACTGACTGTCACTCCTACTTCTAAATTCACATATAAACCCCCCAAAAAAGTGAATGGAGGGAAGGCCGCTGTGATAGCTCAGTGGTTAGAGCATCGAACGCGTTATTCGAAGGTCGGAGGTTCTATTACTGCTCACGGCTGGTTATATTTTCATCCACTTTTCTTTCTTCCTATTTACCTTCCATTGGTTTTTATAAATTCCCTGTACTATCCTTGGCATTACTGTCTGTTAGATCTCATTAATATTGGGTTAAAACACGAAAAAACGAGCCCTTAGGTATACACTTCTTTCCCTTATTTCATTGAACGAGGGTCTCGTACTGGCAGACTTGGTGTGTTTAGGTTGTATAAGAGGGACAATTAATCAGCTGCCCGCTCATAATAAGTTCACGTGCTACGTGACGCCAAACATGCGAATAAGAGTGTTTTCACACTCGTCGCTCGACTTATAGATGGCGCTGACTGTCAATCCTACTTCTGAATTCACATATAACTCCCAAAAAAAGTGCATGGAGGGAAGGCCGCTGTGATAGCTCAGTGGTTAGAGCATCGAACGCGTTATTCGAAGAACGTAGGTTCGATTCCTGTACACGGCTGGTTATTTTTCCATCCACTTTTCTTTCTTCTTATTTACATTCCATTGGTTCTATTAGCTTCTCCTGTACATTCCTTGGCATTACTGTCTGTTAGATCTCATTATTATTGTGTTAAAACACGGAAAAACGAGCCCTTAGGTATACACTTCTCTCCCTTATTTTATATATATATACATATATATATACCCTTATACAGCCGCTTACCACAATCATTGTCCATATTCTCAGTAAGATGAACTGGCGCTGTTTGGCTATGAAATGGCCTTTGCGCCACAAAACATCAAACATCATCATCATCATCATCATAGAAGTGGAGGACTGTTTACTCAGCCACAGCTACCAATCACTTCTTCGCTCTCCTACCACTAACACAGCGTGGCAATACATATATATATATATATATATATATATATGTATATATATATATATATATATATATACATATATATATATATTTATATATATATTCATATATATATATATATATATATATATATATATATATATATATATATATATATATATATATATATTCTTACAAGGAAACGTATATTCGCGGATATTTGCGATGTTCACACGCCACAACAATGGCTGGCACACTGGTGGGCTGGGGCCAGTCTTTATCCACTTCGTAGTCTTGTCTTCCAGGCAGAGACCCTCTACCGCTATATGACCCAATCCCACTACTGCCTTGTGGCACTGCCCCACGGCGTAAAGCGCCGACGCGGCACTCACGAATGCGGAGTGTTGGGCGACAAATAAGGGTTGAGTCTTGCGACGTGCACAGGAGTAGATGGTGGTGGCATTGAGTGCGCTTTATCGACGACTCCCTGTATCTTGTAGGTGAGGTTCATGACCTTGCGTAGGACTTTGTATGGCCCGTCATAGCGAAATAAGAGCATTTCTGAGAGAACGATGTGACAAAATGGAGTCCACAACAGTACCTGAGAAGCGGGTGCATACGAAACTTCATGGTGGTAACGATCGTACCGATCTTTCTGAGAGTGTTGAGAAAGTATGAGTCGTTCTCGGGCAATCTGCTGCACTGAATTGGCTCGTTCTATAGCATCGCGGACGTATGTTACAGGGGAGCTTGAACCAGGAGGATAAGGTGTATCAACAGGCAGAGAGGGTTCACGTGCATAAAGAAGGTAGAAAGGGTAATAGCCGGCGGTGTCTTGTCTAAAGGAGTTGTAAGCGAAGCTGACGTAGGGTAACATTGCGTCCCAGTCGCGGTGGTCTGGAGAAACATATATCGACAACATGTCGGTGATAGTGCGATTCAGGTGCTCTGTAAGTCTATTAGATTGTGGATGGCAAGACGTTGGGAACTTGTGGTTTGTGGAACAGGAACGTACAATATCCTGGACGACGCGAGATAAAAAATAGTGGCCTTGGTCAGTAACGAGCTGTCGAGGAGCACTGTGATGCAGAATGATGTCGTGCGGCAGAAAGTCGGTGACATCGGTAGCGCATCTAGTTGGGAGAGCGCGGGTGATCGCGTTAAGTGTCGCGTAGTCGGTCGCCCCGGCCACCCATTTGTTCCCGGATGCAGAAGTGGGCAATGGCTCTACCTGGTAGAATGGTTGAGCAGACATTTCAATAGGGTGAAGGAGGCCAGATGAAAGCGATGCTGATCTCGGCTGCTGACCCGCAGGTTGCGGGATCAAATCCCGGCTGTGGCGGCTGCATTTCCGATGGAGGCGGAAATGTTGAAAGCCCGTGTACTAAGATTTGGGTGCACGTTAAAGAACCCCAGGTGATCAATATTTCCGGAGCCTTCCACTACGGCGTCTCTCATAATCATGTGGTGGTTTTGGGACGTTAAACCCCACAAATCAATCGAAGGCGATGCTGGTCGTTTTCGGCATTGACAAAGGTCGCAGCTGGCGACATACTTTTGCACAGAGTGATATAGGCGTGGCCAGAAAAAACAGCGCCGCACGCGATCATAAGGGCGGGTGACTCCTAGGTTACCAGTGGTAGGTTCATCGTGAAACTGTCAGAGAACATCTACACGCAAATGGAAAGGCACGACAAGAAGGCGGTCATGACATATAGGGCGCATGTTGTGGCGGTAAAAATCTCCTTTATGAAGGGAATACAAGTTCAGAGGAGTGGGTGGAGTAGCAGAACTCAGGCTTTCTATGATTGTAAGTAAATCTGGGTTGCAGCGTTGCTCAGAAGCGATATCAAGAAAGTCTGATAATGATAAGACGCAAGCCTCAGTAGCTCTCTCTGTGGCGTCTGGCGGATCCACTGGATACCGTGACAGGCACTCGGCGTCCTGATTGAGGTGACGAGATTTATACACGACTGAGAAGGCGTATTCTTGGAGGCGGAGAGACTAACGACCGAGATGTCCCGTGGGATTTTTGAGCTACGGAAGACAGCAGAGCGCATGATGATCAGTTACAACAGTAAAACCGCGGCCGAACAGGTACGGGCGAAATTTAGTGACAGCCCAAACAAGAGCAAGACACACTCTGTCGGTTATGGAATGGTTCTTCTTGGCAGGGGAGAAAAGGCAGCTGGCGTAGGCGATGACGCAGTCACGTTTATATGGACGCTGAGCCAAAACAGCATCCATTCCGTGGCCACTCGCGTCAGTACGAACTTCTGTCGGTGCGGTCTGATCGAAGTGGGCTAATATTGGCGTAGTCGTGAAGGCTGCAATGAGTGCCGAAAATGCAACACTTTGAGGCGAATTCCAAGTATATCGGACGTCGTTTTTAAGAAGCTCGGTGAGAGGCTGCACAATATTGGTGAAATTCCGCATAAAGTGGCGGAAATAGGAGCACAAGCCAAAGAAGCCACGGACATCCTTACCAGAAGAGGGTACAGGGAGTCGAGTCACTGCGCGAATTTTGGCCGGATCGGGCTGTACCCCAGATGCGTTAACGAAGTGATCATGTACAGTTATGTCGCGACGGCTGAAACGGCATTTGGAGGAGTTAGAGACCAGCGTTGCGGAATACTTGGAGAATACTAGACAGTCGCTCAAGATGGGTCGAAAACGTCGGTGAAAAAACAATTATATCATCTAAGTAGCACAAGCAAGTAAACCAATTGAAGCCACGCAAAAGGGAATCCATCATGCGGTCAAAGGTAGCTAGCTGATTGGAAAGCCCAAACGGCATAACTTTAAATTGATATGACCCATCGGGGGTTTCAAATGCGGTTTTTAACGGTCCCGTGGGTCAACAGCGATCTGCCAATAACCAGATCTAAGGTCAATGGAGAAAAAAAACTTTGCGCCATGAAGGCAGTCAAGGGCGTCATCTATTCTTGGTAAGGGGTAAACGTCCTTCTTAGGGACCTTATCGAGATGTCTATAGTGGACGCGAAACCGCAATGTGTGGGCCCTCTTGACAAGCACAGCTGGGGATGCCCTAGGACTAGATGAGTCTTCGACGACGCCTTTGGCGAGCATTTGCTCGACCTCTTTCTGGATGACAGAGTATTCGGCAGTGGAGCCATGGTAAGAGTGGCGATGTATTGGGTTGTAAGCGCTGGTGTTGATGTGATGGATCACAACCGATGTTTGGCTCAAAGGTCGGTTGTGAAGATCGAATATGTCTGCCTAGGATGTCAAGAGACGATGGAGGTCTTGTGCTTTGAAGGGCGAAATCTCTGGCGCTATCATTTTGGCATTGGCAATGCTTAAAAGGTTAAAATTTGTGTGCCAGTGTCTATGAGGGCTGTAACAGCCACGTCATCTACCAAAACGTCCAAAATATTTGGCATGTAAGAATCGTCAAAACGGATTTGCAGACCGAGTCGTTAATGCAGCTTCACCTCGGGAAGCTGCGTGGTCCAGTTTCCCGAGGTATAGGACGCAAGTAGTGCAGTGGACCTGGATCGAGGAATCATCGGTGAGAGAGATCAGCGGCCTTGGGGTGATGATGACCGGCTGAACCTTCGTCCCTGAACGTTAGTAGAAGCAGGCTGGGGATCATACAAACTAAAAAACCGACAAGAGTTGCCTTCAAAGCGATGCTATGACCCAATGTTCCAGGATGAATTAAACGTCCAACGACTGCCACAGTAGCGCAACGTATCCGGCGAGAAAGCAGTGAAAGCAGATTGGTCAATCATCCGACCTCCTCCATTTAGCAGGCTTCCGGTAGCAAGAAGGGTAGCGTGAAGGGTACGCCGGGATCTGGTTAACCGAAGCCGAACTCTCGGTAGTGCAAACAGCGCAAACAGGTGCGATGCCAAGATTGGCTATTTCTTGGCGAACGACGGCTTGGATGAGAAAGACGGTGGACGCGTTATCTTGAGGGCCGTCAGAAGCGATGGCTGAGGAGCCATTGCAACGAATTCACGGCGAACGATCTGGGTGTCATTTTCAGATGACGTAGCTTGCGTAAACTTGGGGCAGACTTCGCAGGTTGAAGTGGCTGCAGTATTAAGCAGGCGCGCAAACTGGCTGGTTATGCGACGGTTCTTGGCGGGCTCGAAGCGCTGACATTCCTTCACCACCGCGTCGACGGCGGCACATTCTTTAAAGATCAACAGAATAAAGGCATCGTCGGCAATGCTGTTTAATATGTGGGCGAGTTTGTCAGTTTTGCTCATGTTCTCGTCCACCTTTTGACAGATGCCCAATACGTCCTGTATATAAGACACATTGGATTCTATCGATGTCTGCACGCGACTTTCCAAGTCTTTCCTTGCGGCCTGCTGTCGCCCAAATGGCCTGCTGAAGAACTCGACAAGCTTCAGTTCACAAACGTCCCAGCTAGGCAACTTCGACTGATGCGTCTCATACCAGGTGAGTGGCGTATCCCGCAAGTAAAATACAACGTTGGCCAGCATCAACGTGGGGTCCCACCTATAGTATTCGCGCACGCGCTCGTACATTGCGACCGTATCTTCGACATTCAACTTGTCCTTGCCTGTGCCCGAGAAGGTTCCGGGGTCTTGTGGAGTTAGGAGAATCAGAGGAGGCAGCTGCTGTAGCTGCTGCGGCGGCTGTTGCTCTTGTGGGTTGGCCTGTCGAGCCATTGCAGAAAGATGATAATGGCGACCATTCCGAAATTTCGTGTTGGTTTGCCTGGAGAGCCAGGTCGGCGTACCTTGCACCTCCACCAATATTGAAAAAACGTATATTTGAGGATATTTACTATGTTCACACGTGACGACATTGGCTGGCACACTGGCGGGCTGGGGCCAGTCTCTATTCACTTCATAGTCTTCTCTTCCAGGCAGAGACCTTCTACCACTTTATGACCCAATTCCACTACAACCTTGTGGCAATATATATATATATATATATATATATATATATATATATATATATATATATATATATATTTCGAGCGTATTGTTTGTGCCGCCCCCTGTACACAGTGCTCCTTTAGGGCTCTGTATGGTACTGTATATAAATAAATATTTTTGAATGTTCTTGATTCGAAAAGTATAATCTTATTGTGACGTATGCCGTAGTGAAGCACACCATAGATTTGAACCATCCACCGTTCATTAACCTACAGAAAACTCTTAGAGCACCAACCTTGAGCATTTACCTTTGTCGAAATGGCACGAAAATGGCAGGGTTTTTAAGCCAGGGCCTCAGCGGCTGCTATCAAGCCATATAACCTCTATGCCATCGTGGTAAGTGACACATAAAATAGTAAACTATGCGAACATAGAGTAGGCACACCAACTTTAACCTTATTAGAAAGCCGTTTCTAACACCAGTGGCATACCTAAATGGCCACGTGCCCGGATCGCGCCCCCCTAGCCGATTTTTTATCAGCCACGGCATACAGAGCAAAAACGACCATTTAACACTCGCCTTCACCTTCCCAAAATCATAGACGCACCCCATCACAAGAAAAAAAATTTCTGCCTACGCCCCTGTTCCTAACTAGTCTTCTTTCGTTTCCTTGATATGTTGAAAAAGTCATTTGTCGTTTTCTAACAAAAGCACTTCGTCAGCCGTTATTATGAAAGCTGCAGCATTGATAAGGCACCACTTTCATGACACATGCGATTTAGAGCCTGTCGTGGTGTCTGTGGTTGGAATTTTAGCACCCGTTCTCCCTTATTTCGTGGCTTAAGAGTCGGGCTATTTCTAAATAAAATAGCCATAGACAAGGAGGAATCCTGTGCCATTGCTGCTAGAGTCTGAGCTTCGTTTAAGAGCTACAAATTGAAGTTGGTACAGGCCTGCATACTGAATTTCAGCGATTACCATACGCTAGTTCATAGCTTACACATTATAGCACACTGTCCATAGGAAAAAAGTGAATGAATGCACAAGTCATCTTTTACAAATCTACAGCCGCGGCAGTGAGCGAAGGGATATTTTGGCTCGGTTTAACCCCTGAAGCTTCAAAGCGAACATCAATGAACAAAACGTAAAAAGCTTCAGAATCACTAGATAAGCGCATTCGCACTATTGAAAACTCCCTGGGCAGGTGCGTGCGCATCGCTAGGTGTGGGTTGATGACCTTTAGTGTACAACTAAAGAGTGGCCTCTGCACCGATTTCTAACTGATGACAGGCATGCGTGTCAGTTTGTGAGCTATGAGGACTGACAATGGTATATGACACATATAGCTAGTCATTAGCCATCTGAACGTGGTAATTTGTGTAGGTTAGGATTTGCTCACCTCACGCTACGCAGTGATATGTCGTGGGATTGACGCCCAGTGACAAAAAATTCTGTTGGGTTTTTTTTTGCATTGTGCTTGTGCGTATTTCACACCGTTATATCCGTGACAGAATTATCTCAGCAGAGCCGTAATGGTCTTTGGCATGAAACGCTTGTGTTAAACAGCAACTAGCTACTCTATATTTTGCCTAGCTTTCTCTCGTCCTGGTTTGAATCAAATTTTTATATGCTGTAATGTTGCAGCACTGGGTCTACAAGCACGCTTTGTGAAAACAGCGGGAGCAAGTTTTGAATACAGCTCGCGAAAACCAAAGTGAAGTTTGCATTACATAAAAGAAAATTGTTTCAGAAAAGTGAAAATGATTCAGTAGACTGCTGTTGGAATGCGCTATATTTCGCAGACGACCTATTGCTGAATGCGACTTTTCAAAGCGAGTGGAAGGGAACAGAGTAGCTGAATGTGCTCTGCATCCACCACTCATTGACATTATTCAGCCTTTTTCGTTGTCTTCGGATTATATGCACGTGAAGTGCGAAGTTGTGTTAAAGTAATAGGCACTCTTAAAACTCACAGAACAACGAGGATGTAAAGCACAATGTCTTCAGGTCGACCCACTATTTTCCAAATTAGTCATGCGTCATCCGCGGACTATCCAGAGATCAACGGACACCTTTCACCGCATAAGACCTGACTCCGCATACACACCAGCTTGGTCTTTCAAGGGTGGTCGAGGTCCTTCCCCGTTTTGTGCCTTCTGTGGTGATATCAGTGACATAGAATATTTCATATGGCTGTGCCCATGGTTTGAGAAGGAAAGAGCAGCAATGGCACGCAGGGTACAGGCAAAAACGTTGTCGCAGGCATGGGACAGTTGGAGACGTCGTGTTTTGAGAAGGGCCCCCGGCAACTAGCGCGCAACATACTCTGATGACTTTCCTGTGAGACCCTGGGATGTGGGACAGTTGGTGACAGACTACTTTTGCCAAGAAACCCTTAGGCACTTCAATTCCGGCCATTTAGGGCAAGCTTATTCCGCCTTTTGCAACACCAGCACCATCACCACCACAATCACTGTCCAGTGGTATAGACGTTTCAAATATAGAAGAATGAAAGTTTGTCCTTGTTCCTTTACAATTTTGGAACGAGTTCCCATTACAGGTTCCCAAAATGCAAAAAGAACTTGTTACAATTACATGTGAAAGCTTGGAACTTGCCTTTAAAATACCGTTACATTTAGATTTTTGATCTAAATATGGTGCACCATAATCTTCAGGTAAAAGAAAGTGAGACATGTACTCTTCATATTTTACAAATTTAACATAGACCGCGACAGCTTGTAGGTAGATAGGAGGAGTGTAATGTAAGAATCTTAGATCCTAGGCACACAAACGTTTTAGAAGTCACCAGCCATACTATATATATGCTTACCTGCAAATTTAGTGCTCGTCTATTACAAGTGAAACACATATGGCACTTACGATGTTATCCTTCAAATGCGTAGTCACAATATTGCACTTCAGATATGAACAAAATAGTGTGAAAGAGCTTGTATCGCTGACATTCTGGCGTGGACATCGGCATTCCTGGTTGCGAGCGAAAAAAAAGGGTTCCCTGTATGAGTGAGTTTGAGATAACAACAAATCAATCAATACTAAAAAGTAGATTTATTGCGAATTGAACTCAAGCCTTTACGTAGCAAGCAGCTGGCTGTTGTAGCAAAAAGCCAGGTGACTGCTTGAAACTGTTTCGGTAAAACGGTATACGTAAGATATTTTGTAAATAGACCAGTCTTCTTCACCTATATTGTGATTGATTGATTGATGTGTGGGGTTTAACATCCCAAAACCACCATATGATTATGAGAGACGCCGTAGTGGAGGGCTCCGGAAATTTAGACCACCTGGGGTCTTTAACGTGCACCCAAATCTGAGCACACGGGCCTACAACATTTCCACCTCCATCGGAAATGCAGCCGCCATAGCCGGGAATCAAACCCGCGACCTGTGGGTCACCAGCCGAGTACCTTACTACAAGACCACCGCGGCGGGGCTCACCCATATTGTGGTGCTCGTATTAGCGTACAATCACGAAAGGTGTGAACGCCTTAGGATAACGCAATGAGTGGGTGTTTAAAGGCCCACCCAATACAAAGCACTCACTCCAGGTGAACAGCTGCGTAGGTTCGTGTTTGCCTAACCGACGGGTAGTGGACTCTTCCCTAGTCTTGAAAAGGAACAAAATGCGGCGTGGTCGGCTTTTTGCAACTGTATTTGCAGTAGATATTCTAAAAAATGGTTGGAAATGGCCAGTGTTACGCATGCTAACGCTCGTTTTAGAGGAGAAGATCCTTACGCTGTGGTTTTTGCGTCCCGTGTTTGTAGTAGTAGCAGCCAGCTCTCATTTAGTTTTTAGAGTGCCCGCTGAATGGCGGTACTTGTATATCATGATTGATGAATGTATATTGAGAAGGTGTGAGACAGCAGTACTTGTGGTGTTCACTAGATGTACTGATTGATGAACGGATAGACAGATAGACAGACAGACAGACAGACAGACAGGCGGGCGGACGCATGGACGGACAGGCAGACCCATAGACGCACGAACGAATGGACGCAGGAACAGAGGGACGGACGGATGGATGGGTGGACGCATGGGCCCACGAACGCATGCACGGATGCTTCGCCCCATTCATTATCATTCACTTCGTTGATATGCCTTGATTTTTTTACACCTTACTTGAAGCATCCACCGAGAACCAATGTCACGCTATAGCAATTGATTAAAAGACGCGCATGGAGCCCGACTACGCTATCGCGTTCTACTCTTCAAGGCAGCCCCTAGGCGTCAATCAAGTTTCTTTCAAATGGAAATTCCTCCACATACACTAATAAAATAACTTTCATGCACACTAAACACCCCAAAAGGAATAATACGGAGACTTTAAATGAGTGTTGGTAGAATATTGCAGTGCGAGTATATAAAACAATGTGCAAGAGACAAGTCGCTTGTTCGCACTCAGCAAGGGATCCATCTTAACGTTGGTATAGAACAGAATAGCTTTCTTTTGGCGTTAACTTTTCATTCGCAATTTCGAAAAGCCATTCCGTCATGCACTCGAGATCTCTGCCATGTTATACACAAGTAGGAACAATGTTTATCGAGAAAAAGAGAAACGAGAAAGAAGAAAGGCGGGAGCCAGGTTAACCAGATACTAGTATGCAGAATGCTACCCTACTCTGGCGTTTAGGAATAGCGGGTTGAAAGAGCGGAATAAAACAAATAAGAACAAAACATGGACACACACGCACACAGAGAGTCAATCCACTCAGAGCCGTTCCCACAGTCCAGTTGATCGTAAGAAGCCCTGTAGCGTTTGCGCGGCCTTCTGAGATAGTTGTTCACGATGATGGCGCACTAAACTTTTTTCTGACAGTGGCTGGTCGTTTTACTTGTTCATTTTGTATTAGAAAATGTATTGTATTTCTAGGATATATACCGGGCAGCCACACAGGACGTGTAAATTGTCTCCTACTCACCGCAGTGTGCACAGGCCGGAGGTGTCGGCCATTCTCACGGGGAACTCATACGCCCAAGTAAACGTGAATCCGAACCATAGGCTGCACAGAATAGTAGCGTCACCTCGTCGAAGTTTTGTTGGAAGCCGTAAGCTTAACATAGAATCAAGGGATCGTAATCTTGCATGTGCGAAAACAGGCTCCTTCCAAAGTGACGCGGAGTATTGGCGAGCAAGCATGTGGAGCTTCATAGCAGTGTCCGTTCTAGAGTGGTGTATTGAAAGTTCGTGGTCTTCTTTATGGGTTGAAGGGGCAGCTTGATCAGCTCATTCATTACCAATAATCCCACCGTGATTTGGCAACTACTGCAATATAACGTGTGTCACGCAGTTTATTCACGTACAGACCTACTGGAAGGCCGAGGAACGCCAGAAGAGCGAGGAACGCCAACAGGCCGAAAATACAAAACAAACGCAAGCTCGGGTCGCGCGTGCACCAACGCTGTGGCTTGCCGTTTCATGCTGCTTCGTCGTCGTTCGCATAGTTCCCTACATTGGCCCCCGGTGAATAGCGTAGCTAACCTGGCGACTTAAGGCGTAGTCACTATAGCGGGGTCGTAATATGGCTTCAGGCGACTCACATGCACAATTTCTCGGCCACGACGGCGTAAGTCATGAGACTGTGTCAATGGCTCAATCTCATAATTGACGGGTGACGTACGGGCAAGAATGCGGTAGGGCCCGTGGTATCGTGCCAGTAATTTCGACGAAAGGCCAGGAGTGCTCGGTGGAAACCAGAGCCAAACGAGAGCACCAGTCGTGAAAGTAGAGAGATGTCGGCCAGTGTCAAGCCGTAGCTTCTGGTGGCCTTGGTCCTCGGTTGTCAGAGAACGGGCCAATCGTCTGCAATCTTCTGCGTACCTGGCAACATCAGAAATTGCAGTGTACTCAGAGGAGTCGGGCGTGTATGGGAGGATGGTGTCCAGCGTGCACGATGGTTCACGTCCGTACAACAAAAAGAACGGGGAGAATCCTGTTGTCGCGTGCGTAGCGGTGTTATACGCATACGTGACGAATGGAAGGACAGTGTCCAAATTAGTCTGGTCTGAAGCTGTGTACATCGTCAACATATCACCGAGAGTGCGATTAAATCGTTCTGTGAGGCCATTCGTCTGCGGGTGATATGCTGTCGTCAGGCGATGAACCATGTTGCACTGAGCGAGCAACACTTGAATGGCGTCAGACAAGAAAACACGCCCCCGGTCGCTCAAAAGTTCACGGGAAGCACCATGGCAAAGAACAAAGTTGCGCAAGATGAAAAACGCAACTTCCCTCGCGGTTTCTGCGGGTAGTGCTGCTGTCTCCGCGTAACGCGTGAGGTGGTCCACGCCGACAATTATCCACCTATTTCCAGAAGACGACGTGGAAAGTGGTCCGTATAAGTCGATACCGACGCGGTCAAACGGACGCGCTGGACAAGACAGAGGCTGAAGTGTACCGGCAGGGCGTTGAGGTGGGACTTTACGTCGCTGGCATGCAGTACAAGCACGTACGTACTTGCGGACAAATGTGTACATGCCGCGCCAGTAGTACCGCTGACGTAGACGGTTGTACGTTTTGAGAGCGCCAGCGTGAGCGCTTTGCGGGTCGTTGTGGAAAGCAGTACAGATTTCCAAGCGCATGTGGTTGGGTATCACTAACAGCCACTTCCTACCTTCAGACGTGTAATTCCGCCGATAGAGTAGGTCGTCTCGAATAGCGAAATGTGTGGCTTGACGGCGGATAGTTCTTGACACTAAATTAGCTAACGGATCAGTCAAAAAGGCGAGGAGTTGGGAAATCCACACATCTTTGCGTTGTTCCGATGCCATGTCTGTGAATTCGATTGGTGTTATGACAGCTGAAGAAGGTGACGAGGAGGCTGGGTCAGCCGGTAGTGGCGAGCGGGATAGCGCATCAGCGTCGGAGTGCTTGCGGCCGGATCGGTATACAACACGAATGTCGTATTCCTGTAGGCGAGGCGCCCAACGACCAAGGTGCCCCGACGGGTCTTTGAGCGATGATATCCAGCATAGAGCGTGGTGGTCCGTGACGACTTCGAAAGGGCGGCCATAAAGGTATGGGCGGAACTTCGTCAAAGCCCAGACAATTGCGAGGCACTCTTTCTCCGTGACGGAATAATTACACTCGGCTTTCCTGAGGGTTCGACTCGCGTAAGCGACCACGTATTCTTGGTACCCTGGCTTTCGTTGAGCCAATACAGCAACAAGACCGACACCACTGGCGTCGGTGTGGACCTCCGTAGGCGCATCAGGGTCAAAATGTCGTAGAATTGGAGGTGATAATAATAACCGCCGAAGCGCGGTGAAGGATTCGTCGCACTCTTTTGACCAAGCAGAAATGCCTGTGGAAGTTGTCAACAGGTTGGTAAGAGGCGCGATGATGGAAGAGAAGTTGCGCACAAATCGACGAAAGTATGAGCACAGGCCGATAAAACTTCGAAGCGTCTTGATGGAATTTGGCTTCGGATAGTCGGCCACGGCGCGGAGTTTCGCCGGATCCGGGAGAACACCCTCTTTGCAGACGACGTGACCCAGTATGGTGAGCTGACGTGCGGCAAAATGGCACTTCTTGATGTTAAGTTGAAGGCCAGCAGAGGTGAAACACTTGAGAATAGCACGAAGACGAACAAGGTGAGTGGAAAAGTCGCGAGAAAAAACGACGGTATCGTCTAGGTAGCAAAGGCACGTGTTCCACTTGTAGCCGCAAAGGATGGTGTCCATCATCCGTTCGAAGGTAGCTGGGGCATTGCAGAGTCCAAACGGCATGACGTTAAACTCATACAGCCCATCAGGCGTTACAAATGCAGTCTTCGATCGGTCAGGATCAGCCATTGGAACTTGCCAATATCCTGAGCGTAAATCTAAGGAGGAGAAATATTCTGCCCCTTGCAAGCAATCGAGAGCGTCGTCGATGCGTGGCAACGGGTACACATCCTTCCGAGTTATCTTATTGAGCCGGCGGTAGTCGATACAGAATCGGATAGACCCATCCTTTTTGCGCACAAGTACAACAGGGGACGACCAAGGGCTCTGCGATGGCTGGATGACACCACGCTTGAGCATATCGTCGACTTGTTCGTTGATAATACGGTGCTCTTCCGCTGAAACTCGATATGGTCGTTGGCGTAAGGGAGCATGAGTACCGGTGTCAATGTGGTGCGTGATGTTCGCTGTGCGACCCAAAGATGGTTTAGCGCAATCGAAGACAGAACGGAACTCTCGAAGAAGGGACAAGAGTTCGCTTCTTTGTGTCGGTGATAGCTCAGTGGCAACAGAGGGCTGGAATGAGTCTGGCGCGGGCACTGTGGCCACAGGTGGCGTCATAGCATTAAGCTAGAGGTGAGGTGCGTGTTCGGCGAACTCTAGAGGGCGCAAGAGGTCAACGTCTTGTATGTTATCTAAACATTCTCCGCGAAGTAAGGTAACTGGCGACGATAGCGAGTTCGCGACGAGCATGGTGGTAACACCGGATTCCACGGTGAGTACGGCAAAGGGCAGGTGTAGGCTACGGCGGCGGGTAAATACGTCAGACGGAGTGAACAAAACAGTTCCGGCAGGAGCGGCCGTACAGGTCAGGGCTACAAGGGCGGATGTTCTCGGTGCTATTTCCGTGTCTGCAACAACGACAAGTTTGTAAGGTTCAGGAAGAGAATCCACAAAACAAGAGGTTGGCAGCGGTGTAAGGGCAACTTCTGCACGTGAGCAATCTATGATGGCCCGATGACGCGAAAGAAAGTCCCATCCAAGAATGACTTCGTGGGAGCAGGATGCCAGCACGAAAAATTCAATGGCATAAAGTTCACCTTGGATAATGACACGTGCAGTGCACACAGCTGTAGGTTCTATGCACTGCGAGTTGGCCGTGTGGAGCATCAGGCCAGAAAGAGGCGTCGTCACCTTTTTCAACTTGCGGCATAAGGGCTCACAGAATATGGAAACGGCGGCCCCTGTGTCGATAAGCGCTTGTGCGGCGGTCCCCTCAACATTGACGTCAATAACGGTTTGCAGCGAGAAAGATGGAGGCCTTAAGCAGTTCGAATTGTATGCAGCTGTTGCCTCCGGAGCTGCAGCGATCAGTTTCCCTCTTCCGTATCAGGTCGGCGACGCATAGGTGACAGGGAGCGTCATCGTGGCGATGGTGACCGATGGTTTGCGTAGGGTCGAGGACCGTCAGTGGTGTACCTTGATGGCGTCCTAGACGACGACGCCATTGGCCGGCCCACGGCGTCGACTGGAGGGGGATCTCGGCGACAGTGGCGGGCGACGTGTCCAGCGATACCACAGGCGAAACAGATGGGCCTATTATCTGGCGTCCTCCAAGCGTCTGAGCGACGGTAAAATGGAGCTGGAGATCTCGCGTAGGGATACGGCGCCGCAATTGGGGTTGTAGGCACGACATAGGGTGGCGTGGCAGGTTGAGCATACGGCATACGCTGTTGCGTAGGCCGAGCAGCGACGGCGGCGTACGTGAGAGGCGTTGTGACTGGTGGTTGCTGATGCACCGGCGGAAGGGCTTCAGCGACTTGGGTCCGAATGACGTGTTGGAGGTCCGGTGCCAAAGCTTGCGTGGGCTCATGTGTCAGTGGCAGCAGTGACAGCTGGCGCGCTACCTCTTTGCGGACGAAGTCCTTGATTGTCGAAAGCAGCGGCTGCTGGTCGGTAGGATGGGCAGCTAGGTGCAAGCTTGCGAGCGTGTCTGGCGTCGTGAGGGCTTGACGAGCAATTGCGCGCTGCCTACGCAATTCATCGAAGCTTTGACAGAGGGAAACGAGGACAGCAATGGTGGGGGGATTTCTCGCGAGCAACATCTGAAAGGCGCCGTCGTCAATGCCTTTCAATATGTGCCTGATTTTTTCTTCCTCAGGCATGGTAGAGTTGATGCGGTTGCATAGATGCAACACATCTTCAATGTAGCCTGTGTAGGTCTCGCCTGGTTGCTGCGCACGGTGACGAAAACGGTGCTCGGCTTGAAGCTTGCGTGCCGCAGGTCGTCCAAAGACGTCCGTAATAGCCGTCTTGATTGCAGACCACGTAGTAATGTCAGCTGCGTGGTTATTAAACCACAGTTGCGCGGTGTCCGCAAGGTAGAATGTGACGTAGCCAAGCTTACATGGGTCGTCCCATTTGTTACTTGCGCCGACTTTGTCGTACCTCGCCAACCAATCTTCGACGTCCGCCTCCATGGAGCCCGTGAAGATAGGAGGGTCTCGTTGAGGATACACGGCACCGCAAGTGACATGGATGGTCGAAGGTCCCACCTGGAGAGGCGTCTCGGTGGCCATGTTCGTGTCACGTAGAGGGGGAAGCTTACGGGAGCGAAGTTCCAGGTTTGTACGGGAGTCCACACACCTCCACCAGATGTCACGCAGTTTATTCACGTACAGACCTACTGGAAGGCCGAGGAACACAAGAAGAGCGAGGAACGCCAACAGGCCGAAAATACAAAACAAACGCAAGCTCGGGTCGCGCGTGCACCAACGCTGTGGCTTGCCGTTTCATGCTGCTTCGTCGTCGTTCGCATAGTTCCCTACACGTGGCATGCCCTTTCTCAGCTAAATGGTGTAGCATTTATGCCGTCTCAAAAACCAATTGTTTGCGCTTACAACGGCATAGTTTTGACGGAAGTGACTGCAGTGCCGCCTTTCCATCGCAGTAGACCATCCAACGTTGCGTGCTTTGGTCGTTAATGAAACGTAGCATAGCGCGTAGCCCTGCAAACTATGCTGCCATTGATCTGGTTGCATCAGCTGTCCTGAGTTTGATGGATATAACGTGTGTTGAAATAACGAACGCAGCTGTTGAGCTGTTTTGCAGAATGGAGTCGTCGGTGTAGATGTGGGTGCAGTCTTGTTACTTCTCGTACAGTGCAGGTAAGAAGAGCTGCTTAAGGGCTGGTATTGACAAATCACGTTTTTTTGGATGCCTTGTATTGCCAAGTTGATGACTGGCTATTTCAGGCACCATGTAGGAACTGAAGGTCTCGCTTGGAGTGTGAAAGCAGTTGGTGAAGGGTCACCATGTGCAGCTGCAGTTTTACGAAAGGAAGTATGAGGCCTATTTAGTGGTAAAGAGGCTAGGTCATGGTGGGCAGTCTGGAACACATGGCTTATGTGTGTCTCCAGAGCTTCAATTTGATTATAGGCCTTCCAAGGTGGTCCTTGGCGAAAGCTATGGTTACTACTCTTAAAGCACCCTGAGCTTCAGGCAATAAAAAGAAATCACTGCATTTCAAGCTGCTTGAAGATAATTATGGGGCGAAGCTTTCGGAGGTAATTATTGTGATAAAAGTTGAGATAGTACTGAGACTGATTGTCGTTGTGATACTTGATATTTTTGAATGATATTTTTCATTCAAAGAGATAGTGCTGAGACTGATTGTAATACAGCGGTAATTCTTCTTTGTAGCTGATATGAGGTTCCGAGTTCCGGGTTACACTTTGAATTCATGATCACAGCTTTATTAGCTATCGTCTCTGGTGAAGAATTTGCTTGTCGGTATTGCCGCCTTGCATCCGCTTCAAATTGTCTCAAGTGCGCATCAGCTTGGCGCTTTTCCCATTTAGCCCTTGCTTCCTTAGCCCTAGTCTGTGGTGTAGAACTTTGTTGTCGCCGTCGCCACTTTGCATTCGCTTCCTTCTCTTTTGTCTCCGCGGTAGCTTCCCGTCGACAGCGACGTTGATACTCAGCACGTCGCGCTTTCCTGCGTTCATCTTCGTTCATATGAGTGAAGAGAATGCGTGGTATGGAACGTGGTTATATATATATATATATATATATATATATATATGTATATATATATATATATATATATATATATATATATATATATATATATATATAGCGTTGACAGCTGCGCCATCACATCTACAAGTAATCACAGCACCCTCTGTTGCTTATAGGTTGAAGGTTACATGCAAAAAGGTTACCAGCAACGTGCTATGTTGCTTAAAGTTGAAGGTTACATGGTGTTACGGACAGGCGGGAAACGGCGGAGATCATGAGGTTCTAAGGTGCTTCGCCCCTAAAATTGAAGCGCCTGTGCCTGAATGATTTGTATCTTGTGTCGACCTGTTTTGCTGGTGTTCGATAATGCGGGCGAACTGTAGAGCAGGAAGCCAAGGCAAAGCACCCTGTACAGTCTTAAAATAACATTTGGCTGCATTCCCCAAGTATCTCCAGCGAAAAACTTGAAGAAATGGCATATGCCCGTAAATCAATTTTTTTAAATACGACACATTAGAGCTCCATGATATGTCTCGGTACATTATGACTCCCAGAAATTTGTGAGGTTAGCTATATGGTACACTTTGACCAAATATTGACACACTGTAATTCATCATGCGTTTTCGCGTAAATTGCGGAAGAGTTCATCGGGCGATAGCAGGAGAGTTCCTATGGTGACCTGCCAGGTTTTAGCAGTGGTACTGGGTGACTAGTATTCCAACGTAAGGGGACAGTGCCCTCTCACCAACAATCATTATATAGCTGAAGCACATTTAATCTCGTGTGCTCATCCAGAGGGCACAGGGATTTGTAGGAGATTTTGTCACGTCGTAGTGCTGAAGTATGTTTGCACGAAACGAGTGCTGTCTTAAAATTCACACTGGTGAACGGGAGGTCCATACAAGAATCACGTGGTGGCGGACAACTCCTCGAAAGCGGTGTGCTGTCAAGTGCTGTAGTTTTCTCTGATAATTCGGTGCAGAATTATTCAGCACCGTCAAGATCTGGTTGATTTTGGTGAAGTTCTAAGGCTTAGGATAGTGATTTCTTAAAGGGGAGTGATCGCAAAGCCTCGTACCATCTTTCATAACTGCGATGAAAGCTTACGAGGGTCGAGTGATTCACAGAAAGTACCTCAGTAGTAACATTTCAGCTTGTATAACCGACGTTGGAATTTTTTCTGGATACGTCTAGCAGTCAGGAAATCTTCTATGTCTTTCGTGCGCCGGTAACTTCTTTCAGCACGTTGTCGTAAGGCTCGCAGCCACTTCAGCGCTATGTCTATGTCCATGACTTTTACGGGGCATGTGACCTTACACACAGTCCCTTGTTCAGTGCTCTTGATGGCCTCTTCTAAGTCTGATATGTGTTCATGGCATTATTTTCTATAAAAAAGTTAATTTTTTTCCAGTCCACTCTTATAACCTTGTCGCGAATTTTAGGAGAGGATAATCCTGTGATCTCGACGTGTGCTGGAATATGATCGATTGTATGCGTTTCTGAATTTGTGAGTCATTCAGCATGCTTTATAAGGCTTCCCGAAACTAAAGCCAAGTTGAGACAGCTGTTGCATGTGGAGCCACGTAAAATTGTTGGTCTGCCATCGTTCTGTAACCAAAGTTGATCGTCGGAGGCAAAAGACACCAAATTTCTGCCCTTCATGTTGATCTTCTGACTTCCCCATGATGTATGATGAGCGTGAAAATCGTGCATACTAACACACGGGTCAGTAGTGAATGCAATGACGTTTCGTAGTCTTTTGTGATCGAACCAACTTGATGGTGATAGGTATGCGCCAACCACATAGTTGTTGAGGCTCCTCTTCTTTACTCTTGAAAATATGTACTAATTTCTGTCACGAGGTGGTACAGGTTGAACGATGTAAGTGAGGTCTCGGTGAACACCAGAAGCATGCTGCTTACAATAAGAGTACATTACATAACAGGCTTGTATCCCGAGAATCCTATTCGACTCCATGAGTTCGGCTCACAGGTGATAATTACGGGAAATTTTGACGTACACAAAATGACGAAACTCAGCAATGCTTGATCTTAGTCCCCTGCCATTAATTTCACAGGAGTATTGCTGAGGTTTTAGGGATGACGGCAGGTTCAGTGGGTGCCGCAAAAAGGTGTCGCCTAATATACGTCCATTGTTTTTCTATGACACTCGTTATTGGTGCGGTGGTAGCTGAAATAACTGACATTATAAGTTATAGATCGATAAGCACTGAAATAACTGGCATGCTAATTAGGTGTCTGGTTATGCGGAACCATCACAGGCACCGCTCAGGTGCCACTGCGGCACCGGCTTCCATTATATTTCGGTCCTCTTCCCTGCCGTCAACACAACGGGGTGTCAGGAGACAGATTGATAGCTGCGGGCTTCATGTAGGAGTTACTAAATGGACTATTGAGCCCTAGAGAAGCTAAAGTACATAAAACAAAAAAAACTCCTAGGCATTAAGTCTCAGTTTTGTAGTTCGAGAGCGTGAACATAAAACATACACGTATATGCATTAGAGTCCTAGTTATCGTACCAACACCCTGTTTCTACAAATTATTTTTTTCTATTTAGCAATTGACGAGGATCAAGCAGTACCTAATGCGGCTATTGCCTGGTTTTCGTGATTTGTTTTGCGTTGCTTCATCACTGCCGTACTCTAGAGCATTTGTAGTTTGACTGTTTATGCAATGCAGTTTTCCAGTTCTTTTTTCTGGTATTCACTTTCTCATGTTGTGTTTTTCCTGTCCTTGTTTATTGTTTTCGCTGTTATTGTTTTCGCTGTTTATTGTTTTCGCTGTTATTGTTTTCGCTGTTTATTGTTTTTGCCTTGTATGCCTCCTCATACGTGAAAAATGGCCGACTGCTTCCTGCGCTGGTGGCATCAACACGTGACGAAAATTGTTATCATCTCATGACGCATTCATATCAAAAATTACATTTCACACTTTACAGGTCGCGCACGTTTGTGCTCCTTTTTGGTGCAACCACACTTGTGCCATCATTCTATAGCATGTTTCTATTGGTAGCACTGAATTCTCTGTTCCATGCAACGGATGTGTGCCTTCAATGTTTCAAACTGTGAGGATCTGCATGTAGCTCCATCTGTTTGGCATATTACCTTTAAACATCCGGTCATATCAGTGCTGTGTGAATGAAAAGAGCGAGCATTTCAAAAATCAAGCTTCTGCATTGTCTACTAGCAAGAAACAAGGAAGAGCTGGTCAGTATGCCCACCTTATTTAACTGCATCATTATCCATTGCATCTATGTCAAAAGGGCTCATGCCCAGTGTTCATGCAGCTTCAAGAGTCTGCAGCTCACCTGGACACTTGGTAGGTGGGTATCTCTGCATCTTTTTGCTCTATTTCATTATGCCGGAAGGCCGTGGAAATTTCTCGGCACAGCGTCGGCAAAAGTTCCGGAACGTCGCGCGGTGACTTCACAACACCTCCAATTAGCCACTTGTCTACATGAGCAATATCACTCTCATCGAAGTGCTTTTCGCACACGCATACAGTCAAAAAGTTAGGTGTGAAACCCACAGTTTCTTGTCGCAACATTGCGCGCTTCCACTTTTCCGGCCCTTCACTCTTTCAAGGCAGCAAAAAGTTGAGATTTTTGTCATTTTTCTAGCAAATGTATCGACATCCAGGTATACCGCAAGTACATGACATCCTTCCCGACCCTCAGGCGTAGCACAAAAGGTACAAGAGTAATCATACCGTGAAAAGTGTGTGGCGACACGCCAATATGTGATGCAGAGACCTCATAGTGGCACTTGCAGGTAGCTTCCCTCCGGTATGCTCGATGCTTCACTTGGGAATGCAGCACCGCCCCGCGGCATCCGATCGCAGCACACGAAGCTCTCCCATAGAGTTACGGCAGTGTCACGAACAGGAAAAATACCGAAGGGTTCTGCTTACGTATCTACCCGATGAATCATATGTCACGCATAAAAAAGAACTTTTTCAAGTGAACCCCGTTCAAGACAGCCATCATACAAGTTTTCTAAAACCGGATGGAAATCAACAGAAATCAATGCCTGAAGCCCTGCGTCGTGCACATTATGTTGCTTTATTATGCGGTCTTACATTTCGCTCTGGCTCTCCGTAGAGCAAATCCACGCACCCGCGTGTTCACTCAAAGCATTGCAGCGAGTGTTACTGCGTCAGTTGTGGCGTTATTTATTGAGCTTTAAGTGCCTTTACGACAATGAGTTCCACTGTTACTCGCAGTGCTCAGTAGATAGAGCTGCGGAGCTCACCCCACCGGTAAATTGTTCACGCGGGAGGAACTAGAGAGGGGCGGGCGAGAGTTCATGGACGAAGTGCTCAACCGGGACCTGGCCTTCATGCGGGGCGTAACCAACGCGGTTTAACACTGAAAAAAAAAACGCTGCAAGGAACTCTGCCATGATTTGCCAGCTGGGTAAACCACAAGCATTCTTCAAGCATTCTGCCGCGGAAGTATACTAGGAGAGGTTCCTTGAAACTCTGAAACGGATGCGAGTGGTATTCATAGTTTACAGGTGTACGTCCAAAGCTTCGCCCACTCATAATCAGTGACTCCATGGATGTGCTTTGATTTCTTTCTTAATCAATGACCTTTCAGTCTCCTACAAGAAATAGATGAAGCAAACGTTGGTAAAACTTTCTAAAATTGATCAACTTTGCCGTATCTGAAATCGTAGAGCGTAGATCTCATTGTATAGTTTTTTGTCAGTATTGCAAGTTCAATAGTAGAATTCAAAGGGCTATTAGACTCGATTTTGTTCAGCAAGTATTACCCACCTAGAAAGGCAAGCTATTCGATGAACGGGGAAAGCAACAAAGCCACAAAAGGCCGAAGGAGAATAGTGATCTGTGTGTTTCAAAGTTTGTTCTATATATCGACTATGATGCGATTCTAAGAGCGTACCATGTATCCATTCGAAAAAAAAAAACTTTTTTTGGGCTGAAGTGAAATTGGGGATAAACTTTGAGAAGACAAAAAGAAAGAAATGCAATTGTTCCAGTGTATTTTTTTACCTTGACGACTGACAATCATTTCATAAAGCAGTCAATACTGGATTAATCCTACATATCAATGCCTTGACTGAACGAACAAAGTGTGAATGTTTGCTGAACCACTGAAAAAAAATGAAGAGTGCGATTTTTCTCCATCTCTTCCTCTCATTAGTTATTGACACATTGTCTTCGAACAAACGGTTCTTTTAAAGGCGTGGTGAAAGTTGAGTTATTGCTGTCGATGCTGAGACTACTGAGCTATGTGGCATTAAAGCAGCTTCCTACGACGCAAAGGCTGGGAAGACTTAAATTGCAGGAAGAGAATAAAGAAAATATTTAGGGAACGGCGCAAATTTTTCGAAAGTGTTTGGACAAGCGTTGTGAGGGTGCTCGTAATTTCGATAAAGTTTTCGGGTTATGCCTTTCGCACATCGAGTTCTTGCAGTCGATGGCGTTGTTGGCTCAATCATCACCTAGCCAAAGGTGGAGCTGTCCTCCCATATTATCGTCAATGGGTTCACCTGGTGAGCAACCTTCCACCACGTCATGAGGAGCATGGCCTTTCTTATCTTCAGACATTGAGGCATTCTTTGATGCTCGTCTTTCTCAGTAAGTTTGGGGCACGATGGCACGCCTCATTCCCGCAGACCTTGCAGTCACTGTAAAACGCATTTCTGGTGTGTTGTGCTCGTCATATCATTTGTTTGCGTTATATTTGTGCTTTGATTTGTTACTTGTAGAGTTATGGGCCGTATTTGTATTATCACAATAGCGGCCTCACAGTTGTGTAAACTTTGTTTGCTTTCGTTTCACTGCAACGCGTCATATGTGCCAGCTTGCGCGAGCGTTTTTCTTTATACTCCACAAAGTTGCGAAAGAAATACATGTTCATACGCAATGTTTTTACTTTATCAACTGGGCTTCTTGAGTATGTGAGATAACTGGAGTTTACTAAGTTAGAATCAAAGTTTCTGTTAAATAGTCATGGTATGCGACCTGACGGAAACCCTCTTAATGATGATTCGGCAGGATCCCCGCACAATTGGGAGCGATGTCATGCGATGCATGAGCAGAGAAAGTGACTAGAGTGTAATTTTTTTACCCAGACCTGTATAATGCTACGTAGGTGAAATCAGTGGATGCTACCCAAATACAATTGATCCTAACTTTACATGACACCTTCACACTGCAGTACATTTGCCATGTTTAAAAAGTACAAATGACAGCATTACAACAAATATTTCTCTTTCACAACATTGCGCCTGTATAAGGTCTTTTCCCAAAAGAGTACCGAGGCCTTGCATGGCTAGGTGATAGAATACGTGACTGTAAGCAGCGTTGTTGGGTTGGATTTCTGTCTGAGCCATGGCATTTATTGTTTGCATTTGTCAGGCCAACGATGCCGCTGCCAGATTTTCTTACAGAAATCGCATTTAGTTTACCAATGTCTGTTCTCACCATTCCTCAGAATACATATTCAGTTTTACTAATGTGGCGCCTATTCGGACACCGTGGCCGATGGTGCGCATGTATGAGCCAAACGTGTCTGGAGGAAGTGGTTTGAGGTGATAAACGATAAAAGTTTCACATTATTCATGTCAACAACAGACATTCATGATTCTCAAACCCTCTTACGCACTCCTAGAAATTTTTGTATTCTCTAATTTAAGGAAGTGAAGTGGCTACTAGAGTACCTAGATGTGGTCTGCTAAGTAGATTCTCAGATACGTAGATAGAAACGCCCAGTATCTGCACTATACGCTAGAGAGTGTGTCGGTTTTAAAACAATGCTGTCACCGATAAAAATGCTCGTATAAAGCCTAAAGGTATTGTAATTGCTAAAAGTATACTATTCTGAGCCTTCTACGATGGTAAATCATGGTGAAATAAAGCACTCCCTCCACCCTACCCCGTTATTGACGATAGGAGAGTGTAACTCGACTAGAACAACAATGAGGACTGGCATACGGCAGCAAGGTGTTCATTGCCCTTTAGCACTTTTAAGATGCTTACCTGGGTGCAGATTGGCTGATGACGTTTGTTCTCTGCCGCTTAACAAAGCAAAATAAAATAGCAAGTCCAGGAACTCCTGGATATATAACCCTTCCGTATTAATAACTCATGAAAGGCAAGCTGCTGCCTTCGCACGCTCAAAAAAAGGCTGTGTTTAGAAGTTTAGAGCAGTTAAGCGAACCATTTCTGTGACCCTAAATGTTTCTATGGGATAGCTACCATCTGTATGGCCACTACGCAGTAGATGTTCATATATGGAGAACACAATGCGGGCGCATCTTTAACTATGACAATATTCTTTGAGATATAATGAGGATCGTGAATTTTATTGCGCTATATTGGTAGAGCAAGTGTACTGAACATATAATCATTGAAGTTGCTTTAAACCTACTCAATCGCAGCGATATTCTTGCAAAGAAATGCCAGTGCGGCCTCCTCAAAGGACAACGTATTGTTACAGGGTCGCACGTGGACGAAGAAAGCACACTTTACATTCAGATGAAAACAATTTATTCGGACTAACTTGTGGCCAGGAAACTGCAGGTCAGATTGCAGCAACACACGGGCACTGATAGCGATGAACAAAGCGTCGGCCGGCGATCAACTGACAAGCGGCGAAGCACGTTGGCATGTATTACATGTGTGATTCCATATTCAAGTCTTATTTCTTGTCTTCTTGCAAGCTGTGGAATGGTCTCGAGTGTTCACGTCTTGCAAGCAGTCTTAACACAACGATCTAGAATGATTGTTAAGGTTCTAGAACAATAACACGCAGTTTGCGCTGAGCATTTATGACCAACGCTTTGTGGGCGAAAAACAAATCGAACAAATGTGAGCAAACGCACGTGACATTATATATTGTTAGGTAAGTTGTTGATATGTGGGGTTTAATTTTCCAAAACCACCCTAAGATTATGAAAGACGCCGAAGTTGAGGGCTCCGGAAATTTTGACCACCTGGTGTTCTTTAATGTGCACCCAAATTTGGGCACGCGGGCCTACTATATTTCCACCTCCATCGGAAACACAGCTGCCGCAGCCGGCATTCAATCCCGCGACCTGCGGGTCAACAACCGAGTGTCTTAGCCACTAGACCACCCCGGTGGGGCGTTAGGCAAGTTGTAACCACCATTGCAACTACGAATGCAGATATGTTAGTTGCAGCATAATGTTGTGCCTAATTGGTTACTATAAAGACTATATTTCAGCATTTACAGCACAAATAGTTATCTGTTTTGGCTGGTTTATAAGTCACTCACAGCCAAATAACAAAACCTTCTTAACTTATAATAATAATAATAATAATAATAATAATAATAATAATAATAATAATAATAATAATAATAATAATAATAATAATAATAATAATAATAATAATAATAATATAATAATAATAATAATGGTATTACTACCAATTATATTATCTTGTGTTTCACGTGCCAAAACTACAATGTATTTACAACGCACTGCTTGTTGGAGGCCTCTTGGCGTCTCTCATAATCATATGGTGGTTTTGGGACGTTAAACCCCACATATCAATCAATCAATCAATCAATTGTTGGAGGCCTCCTTGAATCACCACCAAGCGAGGTTTTGAACCGATACTCACGCTGCATAAGACCACCGATGCTGCGTAACCGAGCACCGTAACCAACATTTCTATGAGACAGAATTACCTAAACTGAGTATGTAACTCACATTCACGATAAGGCGAACAGCTGAAACATTTCTTACTGATGGCCTCTTTGTGAAGCGCTCTCCTGTTATACCTTCGGAGAGATTTCGGTAGAAGTTTTTTTACATTCGAATTTTCCTGGCTCTGAGCCAGCTCTTTCGATAATTGCTGGCCTACACAATATTTGCTGGAGCATGCGCACTGTCGTGTGCCTGCTAAGAAATGAGGAAACAATACTGGGCTTGAACTGATAATAAAGAGCCATCGAAGTCTGGCTGACACACTTGCTATGGTTTACGCGCATGAGGTGTGCTTTCCGAATCTCGGGATTGATTCATTATTTTTGTACCCTATATGTGTTTCATAAAACATTGACTCGCGATCGCACGTTCAGCAATGCGCAGCTAGTTTCACGCTAGCGGAGCTCTTGACAGCGGTGTGGTGCTCCTGAGAGAAGCATTCCCCCTGAATCACATGAAAGCTATTTTTTTCAATCATGAGATCCAATGGCACCATGTCATGACATGTACGTGCCACGGGATCATTTGTTTGTGTGACTGTGAACCACATGTGTGAATAGAACCAGTTGTGAGTCAAAGTTTGTCTGTGTTCGTTCTTTTTAGTCTTCCGTTCGGGCACCGCCAACCACAGCAAGATTTTGTTTAAAAACCAATTCGCCCAACTCACCGTTAAGATTCACTTCATTTTTACCCAATCAAGGAGAGGTCCTATGTAGCATCGTAGAGGTTCAAGTGGCGGTTTGTTGTACTACTCGCGCCAGAATGGTTGTATTTCGGGTTAATGCGTGATAGGAGGGTGGAATAACATTGAAATGACTCTTCAAGCCACGGCTCCTTGATGCAAATGCACACTGTGCAGGCTGCCTTATATCCTCACAACACCGTCTGGGGGTCTTTTTTCCGGGCCAAGTACTGACGTGACACCGGAGGAGTGAGGACGTCGTGAATGGCGGTAGGATGAGATACATTAGAAGGTAATTCCGTTTATTAGAACAAATATTAGGATAAGTTGATGCTACTTCAGCAAGTGCAACTCTCTAAGACGCGTCAAATCTTTTTTTATTTTAATGCATCTAGCGTATATCATCGTTATCATTATCATTATCAGCCTAACTACAACCATTGCTGGACAAAGGGCTCCACCACGTTCCGCCA
This sequence comes from Rhipicephalus microplus, assembly GCF_013339725.1. Lineage (NCBI taxonomy): Eukaryota > Metazoa > Arthropoda > Arachnida > Ixodida > Ixodidae > Rhipicephalus > Rhipicephalus microplus. The sequence goes on from NC_051174.1 coordinate 29,197,691, forward strand.
GTGACCACGGTCCCGTGTTTGTTGCTGCTACTATATATCAGCAAACTTCCGAATCTCATCTGCCCACCTAATTTTCTGTTTCCCCCTCACCCGCTTGCCTCTCTGTGATCATTAATGACCAGCGGTTATACTGCCTTCGCGCTATGGGCCCTGCCTATGACCGTTTGTTCTTCTTGATTTCAAGGATAATCTTTTTTAACACACAATTTTACTTTGACCCAATCTTCTCTGTTCTTGTCCCATGAGTTACTTCAATTTTTTATATGCATTGCTTTCTGCGTCCTCCTCAAGTTGAACCCTCTTTGTAATCATCCAGGTTTCTGCTTCATAAGTACGTACTGGTAAGATGTAGCTGTTATTTGCATTTCTCTTAAAGGATAACGGCAATCTACCAGTTACAATTTGAAAATGCTTGCCGAATGTGCTCCACTCCATTCTTATTTTTAGTTCCTTGAATCCGGTGGTTCGGTTCCGCTTTTACTTAATTGTACTGAGGTACTCTTTTACAACTTCAAGTGCACTATTACCTATCTCAAAGCGCTAATCCCATATGTGCAAGATGTTTCAGCGCGCGAACAAAGGATAACGGACAGGGTAGACAGAAATTTAAGGCAAGTTCTTATCCTTTATCCTTTGTTCGCGCGCTGAAACATCTTGCAAATATGACTACGCACCAAGTAGCCCAAGTTTCCACTCTTGTGCGCTAATCTCATTTGAGCTTCCTGTACATTACTTTCGTTTTCAGTAGAAGAACTTCAAGTCCTTCCTTTCTTCTATCCTTGTCTAATTCCGTAATCAGAAGTTGCAATTATCCCCTTAGTTTCTAAGCAATGCATTAGCATCGGCGAAGCGTAGATAATTACAGTACTCTGCATTAACTATTATTAACTATTCTAGGCCTCTTAACTCACTAACTTCTTATTAACATTTCTAGGCCTCTTAGACCCTCCTGTAAGAGCACGGTAAATACCATTCGGTAAAAGGTATACACTTGACTTGTTTTACACACTTCTTTGCTGGCATCCATTCGCTTTCCAAATAAAATAACACGGTGGCAGTTCACCGACTGTAGATTTATTCCAGTGTCTATATATATGCTTTGTCAAGGTCTTGATTTCACAGTGTCTGCGGGACTGCTTTTATTTATACTGAACGAAATGCCTTCTCGTAATCTATGAAGAATATGCATAGTGTTTGTATGTAGTCGGAGAATTTCTTCATCACATAAATGATAGTAATAATGTGATCGATTCTATAGTAGCCTGTACAAAATCTTTCTTTATCTCTAGGTTGACTGAATACAGAACTTGTTCTAATTCTGTTTGCAATTTCCTATTACCTTTGTGACTAGCTTGTGTACGACAGAGAGCAAGCTGAACCACCTGTAATATTTCAAGTCCTTGTCATGCTGTTTCTTGTGAATTAAGGTGATGTTACCATTACTTCAAGATTCTGGAACCTTCCCCGTCAGAAGGCACTTTGTAAAGAGGGTGCTCAGTTTTATAAGATATTATTTCCTCTGTTTGCCGGAGATCTGATGTTTTCTGATCCTCACCAGCCGCTTTGCCTCTCTGCATTCCCTCCAAGGCTTTCTCGGCCTTCTGCCATCAGTGATTAATGTCACCAGTGTTACTGCTAGTGCGTACATTGAAGTCGTGGTTATCCCGGCTGCAGATAACTGTAAAACATTTCCGCTCATTTAACTATCCAATTTATAATGGTAGATAATTAGCCTTCCTTGTCCTTTAGCGCATACATATTCCAGTTGCATATATATCTCAAGTTTCATCTCCGAAAACTCTGATCATTCTATTTTGTCTTGTGTGTATAATGCTTTCATGGTTGGACGTTTTTAATAAGGTTCTTCGATTCCTGTAGCAGCTTGCTAGCATCCTGTCTAACAACAGTACCTTCAACTTCCAGTAATTACTCCGTGATAATACTTGTTAGATTATTATTCATTGCGTCAATGCAAAGGCCGGTTTTTTAGATAAGAGCAGAGTATATGTTCTAAAGCGAGACTCTGAATTTCTGCCATTTTTATCTCAGTGCTCGCTCATTGACTGTCTTTTTGCGTATCAGTTCCTGCAGTTCCCTTTTCATGTCTAGGTGAATTCACGACCTAAGTATTGCATTGTCATTGCATTGCATCTTGCCAAGCACTTCCACATCCTGTGCAATGCCTGGGTGCGCGCTCACTATAAAAGTCTATTTAGTTTTTACTTTGACCATTAGGGCCACACACGGTTCACTCGTTTTCGGTAGAAGGTATTCAAGATCCTTAAAATATTGCGATCTACAAACTCTATCAATAACTTTCCTCTGGAACTTCTAGTACATAAGTCTTCATTCCCATTTTGTCTGGTCTTCCGCCGAATTTATCTTTTCCTTTGCGTTAGAGTCACTCATCTTTAGGTTTAAAATGTTTTTAAATTACTCATTCCAGTTTCAACGTCTCCGTAGAAGTTTTGAACTAAAACGTCATCATGGCTGAATGTAGGCGTGTAGCCCATGTATCTGTTGAAAATTTCCTCTGCCTATCTAATTTTCTGTTTCCGTTTCTTGCTCTTGCCTTCTCACTTTACAGACGTAAGCTTGGCGGTAATATGTGGCAGCTGAAAGGACGAAACCAGGTTGATCAGCGGAACAGGACAAAGGCCTTTGCCCTACAATGAGTGTAGTAGGTTGATGATGATCATTTATCGGTTAAAACTAATGCTTCTGAAACACAGCTTTAACTATTTGGCAATGTTTAAGCTATCATGTCTGATTGGCAATGCCACGCAATTAATAATTTGGAAGATTAAAATATACCGGAAGTACTTTGTCGGCGCTAAATATGGACAAAGCACCGGAATCTGCAGGCGTTCTCATTTTTACCCAATGATGAAGAAACTTTATTTAAACAGCAGAAAGATCTCCCCTTTCAGACTAGGGAGGAAGGACCCAGCCTAGACGAGTCCATGATCCTTTGGGCTTTGGCGGCGTATTCAGCCTGCTGTGTTAGGCGGGCATGCAATAGCTAGCCAGAATTGGCAAGCGTGGAAATGCAGCCCCTCCCGTCTGGGAATTCACCTCTCACGAAGGTCCGCGGGCACTGGCATAGAACTTGCCTTAAGTCCGCTCTATTATTACAAAACATACACTTGCTTGGGTGAAGATACGGAACGCAGCGGCTGATTTTTACCGGACTAGAAAATGTATGGTTCTGAAATCAGCACCATGCCACCGCCAATCCTTTGCTGAAATATGAGTGTGCAGTTGGCGTTTAGCAAGTAATATTGTAGTTTATCTTTTTAAGTTGTCATCCGCGCGAATCCTCGTCGTTCTCCCAGCTTGACCAGGGCCACCGTGAGGCTTGGTCTGCGAGTCTTCGAGCTGTATGATGTGCAGCCTCATTGCCGAGTAAGAAAATGTGAGCGGGTACCCAGACTATATCAAATATTTGCTGACCTTTGTGTGCAGCCAATAGTTATAAAGCTATTTGCGGTATTCGCCCTCTTGGAAACTTTCTCAGAACCGTCTGAGAGTGTCTATCGATTAGTGATGTCGAGGTGGATGCTATGGCTAGTGCATTAGCTGCTTCTTCGCCTCTTCTGCAAAGCTTCATTTTTCTTATGTAGCCACTGACCTTAAGATTTTCTTTGTACTCCATACCTGCCATAGTAATGTGGTCATTTCCATTGTATTTAGCCGTTTCTACGCATGTTATTCACGGTAAATATTTTTGTAGTTGTGTATATGATTCGCTCTTTCAGCTCTCCTTGCCTGGTCATGGTCAGGATGCATGTTTCTTTTTTTGGTATCGGCCAGACCACTAAGCATTGTGTGATCTAATCAAAAAATAATTTTTGGCGCTAAATTGATTTGTGTAGTTTATGCCCAGTAGGAATTTGTCTGTTTTTATATGTGTTATTTTTAATAATCTGAATTTTTGTCATCTTTGATAAGCCTTTATTATGTGTTATGAAGCCTTATTTCAAGTAACTTTTCATTAGGATCAGTTATCGGAAATGCAATCGCCTCTTCAAAAACTCGTTCAATGAATCTATAAATCCTTTTTTCTCGGTCATTTGCAGTCTAAATTACGCAATACATATACAATACGACTGCTGACAAAAGCCTATACCTGTCTTGTCATGATATTTTCCTTCATACTATAATGCTGGTCTGCATTTCGTTTGAGAAAACGCATAATTTGCTGCGCACTGGTTTCAAGTGGTATAATCGCCTTCGCTGCTGCCCGTTCAAGCTAATTACTATGCCCAGATCTCCTATGCTTTCAATAGCAGCTATTTGGGTTTTTTCAAAAAAAGTTTTTACAGTTTGGTTTTTACCCATACACGTCGATTTGTAGAAAAAGAGTTCCGTTTTTTACACAGAGCATTGCAATTTCAAATGGGTGGCGTATTCGTGTACAATATTCACTGCGATTTGAAAGTTTTCTTCATGTATTGCTCACTACCTTCTGCCATCCATAAGATAACGTCATCTGAATGGCGGCTAAGATGGAGTCCTAGAATTTTCATCAGTCTGTTTAGTCTGGAGACCTATCATGGCGACGTTCAAAAGAAAGGCGCGCAGGACTGACTGAGCCTAGCAGCGTTTGTCTGCTGAGCAGACTAAGCTCTTAAAATTCTTGTTTGCCTAATATTCTTCTTGCGTTCCAGTCATTTATAATATTTTGTATAACCGTATACTCTTTTTCCTACCCCTAACACTTGAGGACTGTCAAGTATCGCTTGATGTGATGAAACATGTAAAGTCGTTTTTTAGGATGGAAGCCAACTACAATTTTTGTATTTTGTGTATTGAGACCCGCATGGATTATTTGATCTTTATTCCTAAGCCTAAAGTCCTTTGTAGACTCTCTATCCAAAAAATTGCCAAGGTGGATACTAAAAAACTAGGTGGGCGTATTGGAAATAATAGTGGGCATGGTGGAAATTATGATGGATTGGTGGAACGTAGTGGAAAATATGCTGGATATGCCGTGACATACTGGGTGGTTTGGTGTACAGATGATGGGCAAAATGGAAATAATGGTAGAAAGCGGAGGCTAGATAGTAGGCAATATGAGACACTCTGCCCAATATTGCGATAATGCTGGGAAGCCCTAAGCATATGGTGGGTGGTGCTTATTATGGTGGGCCACATGGTGTAACAAGTTGAGAAACTCTTCCCGCCATTGCGATAATGCTGAAGAGCACTAAGCAGATGACGGGTGCTACTTGTTATGGTGGGCCACATGGTCTACCAAGCTGAGAAGATCTGCCCACCATTGCGATAATGCTGGGAAGCAGTAAACAGATTTTAGGTGGGCTTATAATGGCGGGCAATTTATATAGTGTACCAAGCTGGGATCTGTACACTACATGTTCTACCACCATGATTTCCACCAAAGGTTATGCCTACCGACCGAGCCCGTACAATTGTGTTATCCGTGCTTCCGGGTTTCAGAATACACAATTTCGACGATTAAGTATGACAATACAGCGCAACCATGGCATCAATGAACCTAAACGAAGCATTTTTATTGTGTATGGTTGTCACACATGTCCCGTAAATTAGGGAAGGCGATCGCCGGGCTAATTCCAAGGGCCGAAGTATGGGCCCCCGAACCGCACCACGAAAGCGTGGACAATTTAAAAGTGGTCCTTTTTGGCGCGCCAGCGGGCGCCGGCTGTGGCCCAAAGAACAAGTCAGAGCCGAGAGTTGATAAACAAAACAAATACTATATTCTCAAAAATGGCAGATCGAAAACAATACACAAGAATGCACACTCCACAATAGTTACATACAATACGTCACCAAACAAACAACGTACTACACAGTACAATCAACCACACTTGAAACAACGAACACAGACAACAATACGCACTACAATGCAGTCGCATGCATTGAACAACCAAGACACCTAAAGACTAAAGAGATATAAAACCTATTCAGTCCAAAGTCCTTGGAACAAAAGTCTGAATGATACTCTTCCGAGAATCACTTACTCAAGTCCAGCGTTGTTGTCGTTCCGCGCCCTCGAAGTTTCTCTTCCAGGAAACCTCGCGTCTTCAATTGGCCACTCTCCAAGCTCCAAACTTCTTCGCCCGAACACGTCGGCTTCACACACGCAGCTGTCGCCACGCGTCCTCGCTCGATAGCGGTAAACACACACTCTTGCCTGTAGCTCGGGCGTTCACCCCTCAGGTGGAAATCCTCTTCTTCTCCTGCTTTGTCCCTACGGACCAAACCTTCGCCGACCACACGGCGGTATACCCTACGCGCTCTGGCGGTAACTTCCGTCTTCTCCTGATCTATCATCTCGGCTGCTCGGTTAAATACCTTGCGCGCGACATTCCAGACGGTTCTCGTCATTTCGTCGGCGCGATACGCAGCGAAGGCTGAGAAGAGGGCGAGACGGTTGGAATGCCCTCCGCGGCCGATGACTGAACTCGGTATGACCACGCCCCTTTCGTTCTAGAACTTTCGCGGGCTATCTCGGCCGCCGATGTGGGGTGAGGAGGTTCGTCGGCGAAGCCACGCTTCCGAGGGGAGAGCGCGCGCCCCGGGGAGCCTTTAGATGTTTGTTTTCTTTTTCTTTTGACCTCGCGGCGCCACTCCGGCGTTTCGTCGCGACAATTTGGCGGCACGCCCATTTTTAGCGCTCGTTCTGTGACACTGCCCCCACTTTAAGAATATTACCTCATAATATTCAAAACCACACAAACGAGCGCGAACAGTCACCACACACTCTCACAGACTGTAACATAGTCCGTCGCCCATGACACTTCACATTCACAATATATCACTCAATACAATCGGTCATTACAATTCAATCTCACACACATGAAATGTAATCTCAGGTACATGACTAAAACACTTCATCACACATTCCAAACAATACAAACGTACAAAGTTCTCTCATTACAACAAATATACAACACTATACATCACATCACAGCACAGACACTTCGACACTTGTGACACAGGATAACACAACTTCAACACAACATATGGCACTCAAAACTGCCAAACACATTCGGATTCAACTTCAGCACTTATCCTGTGTACTTTGAGCGGCGCTTGCGCCCTTTCTTGCGGTGGTGCTCGCTCGATCTCTTCTTGTGTTTCCACGTTCTTTTTCGGCGAGTCCTTTCCAACGACGATATCTGAGGCGGCGCCTCAGCCATTGTTGTCACTTCCGACCCTGCTAACGGGTCATAACATTCAATGGCTCCTGTCTGTTTATTTGCCAGCTTGATCATGTCTCTACATTTTGCCCGGCTGGCCAACTCCGTCTCCTTTACACTGTCGGTCGGTTGAGGTCGTGCCGACGTAAGTCCAGTTGCTCGGCCCGTGAACTCATTCAACACGATCATCTTCTCATTTACGGTCTCTTGTACCGCGGCTTCACCTTGGGCTCTAGTGAGGCCCGTCACGGGTGGCTCCTCCCTTGTATCTCGCGGTCGCTGGGTTGGCGAGGACTCTATCTTAGGGTCTTCTCCCAAACATTCCGGATCATTCGGTCCTCGCGCCCCGTCGATGTTTCCGATGACAAGGTCGTACAGGGGGGTCGTCATGCATAAAGCAGTAACGTTCCCGCTGAAATACGGGGTTTCAACCTCAATTTCTGCTTCGGGAAGCATCCGAACCGTACGGTCAATTAGGCAAACCGGTTTCGTTCTACCTGTCAACTCACTTTCCCGTACCAAATTTCTCCGCACGATAACCGTGGAGCTACCAGTGTCTCTTAGAACCGTAATCTTCTTGCCTGCGACCTTTCCAGGCAGCGTTGGCATTCCCTTCGTAACACCGGTTGGCTGTTTTGACATTACAGCACCCACAATAGGAATTTTCTCCCCATTCTTCAACTCTACGAATCCATCGGTGACGGCATTATTATCAGATTACGGTGCCGCTTGCACACAGGACACCTGGTGAGTTTGACTCACTCCGTTTCGACATGCGTCTGCTTTGTGCCCAGTCTGACCACACTTAAAACATTTTACTGCTGTAGGGCTCGTAAAGATCGTTCGACAGTTTTTCGCGCGATGACCCACTCGGTTGCACAGAAAACATCGCGGAATGCTCTCTGGTGCACGCTTCTTTTCTTCGGGAGCCAATTTCCTCGAATCATCGGGACAATCCTTCTTGACCTTGGCCAAATTAGTTCCACCTTGCGCTTCCAAGAATTGATCAGCCAATTCAACCATTCCTTCAAGTGACTTAGCCTTCCTCTCTTTCAAGTGCAGTGACAGGCTTGGGTGGCAATTAGTAAGAAATTGTTCTCTAATTAGGAGCTCTCTAACTTCATCGTACTCCTGCGCTGTCCCTGAAAGTTCAATCCATCTGTCGAAATAATGGCTAAGTCGGGTGGCATACTGCGTAGCCGTCTCCACATCAGCTGGCTTTCCTGTCCGAAATCTGTCCCGGAAACCTTCTACGGTAAATCTAAATCGCTTCAGCAAAGCAGCTTTCACCTTTGCATAGTTGGCTGCATCGGTCGGCGTCAGCCTACCGTACACACTGAGCGCTTCACCGCTCAAGCAAGTACTCAAAGCAGTTGCCCATTGGTGTTCCGGCCAATTCTGGCTCTTCGCAATCGTCTCAAATCGGTGAAGGTACGCGTCAAGGTTGTCCTTCCTTTCATCAAACGCCACGAGCAACTTGCTTGGGTTCAAGCGGAAGCCATGATCTTCCCGTTCGCTGCTTTCAACTCTAGGTTGGACGGGAGTTTCACTTCGCTGTTGCAACCGGAGCCGCTCGAGTTCCATCTCATGCTGCCGCTGCCGTTCCCTTTCCTCTCTTTCTTCTTTCAGCTGTCGCTCCCTTGCCTTTCTTTCTTCTTTCGCCCTTTCAGCTGCCAACCTCTCTCTCTCCACCGCCTCTTTCTCCTTCTGGCTTACCCACTTCCGTAGTTCGGCGGCAGAAAGACCCATCTTCTCACCAAGAGCAACTAACTTCTCGAGATCCATGGTGTCTCGCAAATAAAACCTTGCCACGTGCAAAAAGTATCTGCCTAAATCAGTCTATCGGAACACTCTCCTGCACTCGCTAACGAGAACACTGAGCAACACACAAAATCGTTCCGATAGCACTATCAACAACTCGAGGCTCTTTCTCACTACTTTAGACACACTGTGCACCAAAAGGTCCTGTGTCGCGGACGCCAGATTAATTGTCACACATGTCCCGTTAATTAGGAAAGGCGATCGCTGGGCTAATTCCAAGGGCCGAAGTATGGGCCCCCGAACCGCACCACGAAAGCGTGGACAATTTAAAAGTGGTCCTTTTTGGCGCGCCAGCGGACGCCGGCTGTGGCCCAAAAAACAAGTCAGAGCCGAGAGGTGATAAACAAAACAAATACTATATTCTCAAAAATGGCAGATCGAAAACAATACACAAGTATGCACACTCCACGATAGTTACATACCATACGTCACCAAACAAACAACGTACTACACAGTAGAATCAACCACACTTGAAACAACGGACACAGACAACAATAAGCACTACAATGCAGTCGCATGCATTGAACAACCAAGACACCTAAAGACTAAAGAGATATAAAACCTATTCAGTCCAAAGTCATTGGAACAAAAGTCTGAATGATACTCTTCCGAGAATCACTCACTCAAAGTCCAGCGTTGTTGTCGTTCCGCGCCGTCGAAGTTTCTCTTCCAGGAAACCTCGCGTCTTCAATTGGCCACTCTCCAAGCTCCAAACTTCTTCGCCCGAAAACGTCGGCTTCACACACACAGCTGTCGCCACGCGTCCTCGCTCGATAGCGGTAAACACACACTCTTGCCTGTAGCTCGGGCCTTCACCCCTCAGGTGGAAATCCTCTTCTTCTCCTGCTTTGTCCCTACGGACCAAACCTTCGCCGACCACACGGCGGTATACCCTACGCGCTCTGGCGTTAACTTCCGTCTTCTCCTGATCTCTCATCTCGGCTGCTCGGTTAAATACCTTGCGCGCGACATTCCAGACGGTTCTCGTCATTTCGTCGGCGCGATACACAGCGAAGGCTGGGAAGAGGGCGAGACGGTTGGAATGCCCTCCACGGCCGATGACTCAACTTGGTATGACCACGCCCCTTTTGTTCTAGAACTCTCGCGGGCTATCTCGGCCGCCGATGTGGGGTGAGGAGGTTCGTCGGCGAAGCCACGCTTCCGAGAGGAGTGCGCGCGCCCCGGGGAGCCTTTAGATGTTTATTTTCTTTTTCTTTTGACCTCGCGGCGCCACTCCGGCGTTTTGTCGCGACAATTTGGTGGCGCGCCCATTTTTAGCGCTCGTTCTGTGACAATGGTGTCCACTCAAGAAGCAACAAACATTGATGAGACGCGATTCAAGCACTGCCAGAGAACGTACGTCTCTTCTTACCGACAGTCGCCGGTCGCACTCGCCGGCACTTCTCTAGCTTTTGTGCGGGAACTCAGACGTGGCAATTCGTATGCTTGGGGAACCAATATGATAGCGTAATGTTTCCGGCACACTGCATTTGTTTTGGCCAAGCCGTCATGTAGTTGTTGCTTTAGCGAAAGAGCTACAGCATTGCGCTGGCACGACCACCCTCTACATTGTGCGAGAGGCACATCACAATAATCCATCAAATAAATTATGCATGCGTATCTATGGAATGAGCCTAAAAGCGTCATAAAGCGTGAGCAGGCGTCGCATTTTAGAACGAGCGCAAAATTGTTGTAGTAGAGCTTAGACTTTCTCTTTTTCGTAGGGCAGGGCTCGAGTTTTGTAATTATCGAGCGAGACAAGTCGTGGGGACATTTGGTGTCGGAAAGGCATAGTTAAAAAGACTGTGAAGTGTTCAGGGTGTGTTATTGGTTTGAAAGTCGACCCATGTGTAGAGGCAGAAGGAGAAGAGGCTGACGCGAAGTGTAGACAATGTGAGGTCAAGGAAAAGTAGAGAAAATGATGATTACCCAGAGTGACCTGCTGATGAGAATCACCGAGCTCGAGACTGCGTTAGCGACAGAGCAAGGGAAAACTAGGGCAATGGGAGAAAGGCTGAAGAGTGCCGAGGAAGCACTAGCCAAGGTCAACAGAGGAGCGGCCTACGGAGAGAACTGTACGGAACCGCCAACCAGAACGGAGGAGAAAAAAGAGCTAGCAAGTTTGGAAAAAACAGGTTCAGCCGGTTCAATTGTCGCAAGGCCCAGCTTCAGCGAAGGAGTGGTGTGGCTGGGAGGGGACCAAGCAGCCGGCTTGATTGATTGATTGATTTGTGGGGTTTAACGTCCCAAAACCACCATATGATTATGAGAGACGCCGTAGTGGAGGACTCCGGAAATTTTGACCACCTGGGGTTCTTTAACGTGCTCCCAAATCTGAGCACACGTCCCTACGACATTTCCGCCTCCATCGGAAATGCAGCCGCTGTAGCCGGGATTTGAACCCGCGACGTGCGGGTCAGCAGCGGAACCAAGCAGCCGGCGTCACTGGTGCAAGTAACCCCCAGGTGTAGGACGCTCCAGCTGAAAAGTCACAGGATGTGATAACCGCTGGAGACTCGAATTTAAATCCATGCACAGAAGCCATCAAAGGGAGAGTAAGATGTGACAAAAGAGCTGCAGTAGGGGCGTTCCCAGGACGCAAGCTGAAAGCAGTCATCAGGCAAGCGAGCACAAAACTCAAAACTACAGCGGATAGACGAAACCTCTTGATAATTCCAGGCGGTTTAAACGATGTTTTAAATGAAGATACAGCAGGACTAGCAACCACACTGGCGAAAGGCGTCGATGACATGCACGCCATTTCTTTTCAGGGGCAGGTAGCGATATGCACGATACCTGAGGTACCGGTGCTTGATAGCAGGCTGCTAAGTGCGGTTATCAACGGAAACTAACAGATATGGCGGATGAGTCAAGAGAAAGGCTTTGAGGTGGTGAAAAAAACAGAGAGGTGCATAAGTTGGGTGGTTTTCAATGAGACAGAATTCACTTCAATGGGCGGCTAGGTTTATTTAGTAGGCGGCGATGGGTGGCTAGGACTTGCAGAACGTGCAGTAGCTTTTTTTGGGGGGGGGGGAGGGGGGCAAGCGGGCCCTTCGGGGTGCAGGATAGCTAGTAACGAGGAAAACAACAGTTGATATGGGCATATACGATTCAAAAGTGGCACCAGTATCTAAGATAGGTAGCGTCCGGGGCAGAAATCGACGTAGCTACGAGCGCCGAGCCAAGTCAGACATAGATCATATTAACATGCAGGGTGGTAGGAACAGGCTGAAGTGGGAAGAGATTGAAGAACAGCTAAGGGAGGAGAGGCCGATGGTATACGGTTTTGTAGAAACACATCTCAGGGACATGTAACAACCTCCTAACAATGCAGACTACGCGTGGGAATATTGTACTAGAACAGAAGGCAGCAGAAAGGGGGGTGGTATTGGGGCATTCATTCATAAAAGTACAGGCTGGCAAAGGTTCAAGCAGAAGTGCAAGGACATTTATGGCTAAAAGGAAAACTGGCAGGGCCAATGATATTCCTCGGTTTCGTGTACTTGTGGACGAAAGCAAAGGCCATAGAGGAAAACCAGGCGATAATAGAGTGTATATCAAAGGACAATCAGGAGTTAGGAAGAAAGAGCGAGATAATTATACTAGGAAATATTTATTTATTTAACAATACTGCTAGCCCCATCGCGGGGCCATAGCAGAGTGGGTGTACATAGTACAGCAAAATCAACAGTACAATACTGCAGTCAACACAGAACAAAGCACTTCAAACATAAAAATATTTCACGTGAAAAAAAAACTGGTCAGATATAAATTTTTCAAATGCCTCAATACTGGCTGTTTCAATAATTTTGCTGTCAAGATCATTTCATTCTTTGGCAGTGCGCGGAAAAAGGAATACTTGAAAGTATTACTATTGAGCTGGAAAGGAACGACAGTGTGTTTGTGACGTTGCCTGGTAGAGTAACCGGAAGAGAACTTTAAGTATTCACCTGTTGTACTATTTAATCGACCATTAACTATCTTAAAGAAGAACAAACGGGAAATTCTATTTTTTCTGAAGTCCGTTTGAATCCCGCTGTGGCAACTAATTCAGAGACTGACGTTGGGCCGTATTTCTTAAAAATAAATTGGACAGCCTTGTTTTGGATTCTATCTAGTTTATGGACATTGACATTGGTGTAATGATCCTAGATAATGTTTCCATAAACAAAAATGGGTTGGATAAGAGATTTGTACGCCAGAATTTTAGTGTCGTATGATGAATAGCGAAGAGAACGTCTCAAAAAATGTAATTTCATCATTGCATTATTAGATATGTAGTTGATATGTCAATCCCATTGAAGGTTGCTACATATATGCAAGCCTAGATACATGTACTCTGTTACTCGATTTAGAATATTTCCATCAGCTGTGTAATTGTAAACAAGGGGACACTTCTTATTTGTTATCGTCATGGCCACGCTTTTTTAATAGTTTACACACATTTGCCAAGAATTACACCACTTCATGAGTTTCTCAATTTCTGTGTTAAGCTTTACTTGGTCTTCAACTGTGTGAATAAGAGAATACAACGCACAATCATCCGCATATAATCGTATTTTAACACTGCAATTATCAACAATATCATTAATGAACATAAAAACAACGGGCTGAGCACAGAGCCGTGGGGAACCCCTGAGCCAACAGGTAACATGTTTGAGGGAGTGTATTTAAAAACAACGTATTGCTGCCAGGATGTTAGATACGATTTATTCCAGCTACACAGTTTCCTGTTTTTAATAATGTGTTCAGTTTAATGAGCAATTTAGAATGGCAAATGTTGTCAAATGCTTTCGCAAAATCTAAAAAATTACGTATATCTGTTTTCTCTCATTAATAGCTGCGGCGAAGTCATGTGTCATTTCAACCAGTTGAGTTACAGTAGAAAAGCCATGACGGAACCCATGTTGCATTGGTGTTAATATTGAGTAATTTTCCAAGAAGAGCGTAATATGCTTATGAATAAGATGCTCGAGAATTTTACAACACGTGCATGTTAAAGCTATAGGTCGATAGTTAGAAATAAGCTGCTTATCGCCATTTTTAAACAGTGGTTTTATCTTGGAAATTCTCCAGTCATCAGGCAAAGTACCCGTCAAAAGGGATGTACGGTAAATAATTAACAAAAATTTAGATGACCACTCAGCGTATAGTTTAAGGAATGCATTAGGTATATTATCGGGTCCGTATGACTTTTTCACATCTAAATTAAGCAAGAGGTTAAATATTACACTTTCTGTTATTTCCAAATCTTCAATCGGAGGCAATGTCTGGAAATTGTTAAATAAGGGTATGCTACCATCATCTTTGGAAAAAACGGAATCAAAGTGGGTGTTGAATGCATCAGAAATCTTAGCAGCATCGTATGTGAAATCATTGCCTATGTTAAATGTATTAGTTTTTGAGGTCTTCGGTGTGATGATCCTCCAAAACTTAGCTGGTGCCTCCTTTACCAGCGTGCCTAAACGGACGTTATAGAAGTTGAAACGTTCCTGCTTCATCTTTTTCTTAAGTTCACGAGAGAGCATTGCCACTTCAGCGATACGTTTTTGACTACTGTTCTTTTTAATGTGTTTCCTGGCACGGTTTAGTTTTCTTTTAATGTGAATGCTATCACGCGTTATCCAAGGATTCGCAGAATAGATTTTTCTATACTTGACTGGTACAAAGAGCTGAATGCAGGCGTGAATTGTATTTTGAATTTCAGCCATAATGAATTGACGTCATACACTTCATTGATCATACTTCTGCAAAGTTCATCGTAGGCTATTTCCAGTCTGTCTAATATCGACTTATCATCAGCAGCTGAGAAGTCACGAAAATGAGATACGTTAACGTTGGGTTTCTGCAGTAATGAAGAGAACTGTATTAAAACACATTTATGGTCGGAAATTCCCTCAACTAATTCACACTTAGAATCACCACGAATACTTGAACTAACAAAAACAAGGTCAAGCACAGATTTACTAGTTCCGTGAACACGTGTGAAGTCTTTAACTAGTTGGGTTAAACCAAATTGAAATGCAATATCAATTAATGCTTCATTATTATTTGCGTCACTTCTGTCAGCCGAAAGAGTGTTCCAGTTAATGCCAGGGAGGTTAAAATCACCACACAAAATAAATTTAGTGTTATCAGTTGTATTGCAATCAATGTACTTTCTAAGATTCTCTAGTACTTTTAAATCACTCGCTGGTGGTCGGTACAACACCAACGATCACATTTTGGCCCTCGTGAAACAGCTCACAGAAGAGTGCTCCAACGTCTCCAGCATCAGACATTCTTGCCACGTTCAAATTTTTTTTGAAGAGAAGGGCGACTCCCCCACCACGAGAGTTGCGATCACGACGATAAACATAAAAATTTGGGGGAGTGAATTCGTTATCATAAACACCACTGTGCAGCCAGGTTTCAGTAAGCGCGATAACATCAGGCTCATGAATTGCCACCAAGTGTTCAAGATCAAGACCCTTATTCACTATGCTTCGACAGTTCACAATAAGCAGCTTTAAGGAATTGCAACCGGTTGTTCGTCATGTATGATGGCGTTTAGGAACGCGAACAATAGAACCGCTGGTTTCGTCCCACATGTAAAGAACATCATTAATGGACACTTTGTCGAAGATAAGCCTCACTCGCTGTTTATTTTTTCCATATTCTGCGGTGCAGTCCCACAATTCTGATCTAATATCTCTCACTTTCTGAGAAAAGTCTTCTGTGACATAATAGTTTGATCCCTTGAGCTTAGCGCAGTTTTTTAGAATTCTAAGTTTTTCACGGAAGTCAAGAAATTTCACGATGACAGGCCGCGTTTTATCAGGCCGTTTACTACCAAGTCTGTGACATCTTTCTATTCCTGATATAGTAAGGCCGAGCTGGTCGAGCAAAAAAGTTTGAGATACGCTCTCCCGTAATGATGCAGGAGTTTCGCTAGCGGGTTCTTCAAGACCAAGAATAATATTGCTGTTACGACGACCGCGATTTTCTAGATCATCAATTTTATCCACGATAGCAACAACCATTTTTTGTAGATTGCTAACTTCGGATTCAACGGCTTCCAGTTTGCCTTGCGTCAAGGATAAATGGGCAAGAGCCGATTCCAACGAATCAAGCCTACCCTTACATTCGGTTAGTGTGTCAGATAATCTATTCTGCGCAGCACTGAAGTCATTCATGCGCTTGATAATTGCTTTCTGGCCTGTTAGAACATTGAGTATCAGGTCGCGATCACTTAAACCGGAGAGCGATGCTTTGAACTCGGTTACCCCTACATCGCTATCAGAATCAGGCCCCGGATTTCACTCGACATCCCCACATTGTACAATCAAGTCAACAAAAACGCACAAAATGGATCAAACATCATTTAGCACATGAAGGCAATGTAGCAGCACTACGCAAACATTATTACCACGAACACACTTAGCATTGGGCAGATAATTAACCTGCTCAAGAAAGAAGACGTGCTCGTTCAGCATTGCTGTCAACGTGCTGCCACATTGCCCACTGAATTGCCAGAGGGACATCGGCCGGTATAAGTAGCTGTCAAGTCGTGACGTCACTCCGAAGGGAACGCTGTAGTCAGTAGCTTCCACACGTTCATACTGCATCGGCTGGATGAAATCGCAGATTGTCGAAACAGTGAATGCGTCGTTTTCTTCTCGAACTGCGGCAGCTGGCAAATCCAACCGGATGGAAGCATTTTCCAAGGCAAGCGCATGCTCACCAAAGGCGACAGTCAAAATCTGCACAAGAAAGAAGATGTGCTCGTTCAGCATTGCTGTCAACGTGCTCCCACATTGCCCACTCTATGAATGCACACATAGAAGATTTAGATGGGTATACCGACCTGACAGGCTAAATGATCATAGATATGTGTGAAAGACTTGATTTGATTATTTGCAACAGTACCGAGAAATGTTAAGGGCAAATAACATGGGAGGTAGGAAGGCTGCATTCGACGATAGATTACGCACTGATGTCACATAGGATGTATAAGCTCAGGGGAATGCACATAGATGAAGGTGGCGACAGAAGTTCTGGGTAGTGATCACAAACGTATCAAGCTAAGTTTTGGAAGAGCAGTGAAAGTGGAAAGGAGACAAAATAAGCAACTACAGAAAAATTTTAATTCAGGAAGGCAAATTGAAATAGCCACTAAACAAAGTGAGAAAGTAATCACGGAGGATAAAAAAATATATGAACATACATGAATCTAATTACACTGTTTTAGCTAGAGCTTGCTAAGACACGTGACAAGTCACCCAGGAAAAGAAGACACAAACCCAAAAGTTGGTGGGATGAGGAAGTTAAGAGAACCACAGCGAAACGTCAGGAAGTCTCTAGGGAACACAGACATGCTAAGCAGCGGGTTGAACCAACAGATGATGTTGAAAGAAAATGGGAAATCTTTTTAAGCTGTAGAAGGGATGCATTCCTTCTGATCAATGAAAAGATAAGAAGAAAGGGAGCCCACTGGCTGGCAGAAGTACATAAAAAAGATAGAAAGGCAGCTGCGAAATTTCGGAACCATCTAAACTCCCTAAGAAATGAGACGAGCCTAGAGCAGAGGTTGATAACTACAGCTCAACGTGCTAGGCTAGAAGGGGACGAAGCTATGGAATATATAGGAACAAGGGCGACAGACAAATTTCAACAAAGAAGTGCTTTATGCACCACAATAGACAAGGATAAATCAGGTTGCGCAATGGCTTCATTTTCACAACAAGAGTTGGAAAGGGCGAAAAAAGGGTTCCTAGTAGTAGTACATCAAGAGGCTCAGCTGGCATTCTAATTATGCTAATAAAGACATTAGCTCCGAAGTGTAAGCAGGCTTTGAGAGAGGCAGTGAGCAAAATAATAATCAATAGAGATGTCCCCGATGGATGGAAACGTAGCAGGATGAGCATGATCTATGAAAGAAAGGGGGACAAAGCTGACATAAAAAACTACCGTCTTATAACAGTGACAGAAGTGGTCTACAGGCTGGCGATGCAGATTATAAAGGAAAGACTGCAGGCGTGGATAGAGGATGAGGGGGTGCGGGGGGAACTGCAGAATAGGTTTCGGAAACACAGGAGGTTAGAAGACAATCTGTTCTCACTCACGCAGTGCATCGAAATAGCAGAAAAGGAACACAGGCCCCTGTGGCTAGCATTTTTGGATATCAAGAGAGCGTACGATAGCGTGGTTCAAGAGGACTTGTGGTGAATACTGGACACACTAGGCGTGGAACATGTAGTCACTAATCTTTTAAATGATATCTATAAATGTAACAAGTTAATTATAAAGTGGGAAAAACAGGTATCGAAGCCTGCAGAGGTAAAACTGGGGCTTAGGCAGGGGTGTCCCCTGTCACCCTTAATATTCATGATGTACCTACAAGGATTAGAGGCCAAATTAGAGTGAAGTGGTCTTGGCTTGAAGCTCTCTTTCGTCAAACAAGGAAAACTCATTGAACACGCACTACCAGCATTGATGTACGCAGATGATATAGTGCTAATAGCCGCCATCAAGGAAAATTTGCAGAGATTGGTGGACATCTGCGGTAACGAGGGAGATAGGTTAGATTTCAGATTCAGTAAGGAAAAATCAGCAGTCATGATTTTTAGAGACAATGAAGGCAGTGAGCTTAGACTACAGGAGGTCACGCTTGAGATAACAGATAAATACAAATATCTGGGCGTATGGATAAGCAATTGGGCCGAGTACCTTAGGGAACACGAAATATGCGTGTCGACTAAAGGTAACAGGAGTGCAGCGGTAATGAAAAACAGGGCACTGTGGAAATACTATAGTATGATGTTGTGAGAGGAATATTGAAAGGGGTCATGGTTCCTGGTCTGACGTTCCGCAATGCGGTCTTGTGCATGAGATCAGAAGTTCAAACAAAATTGGAAATTAAGCAACGTGGAATAGGTAGGCTTACCTTAGGAGCTCACGAGTGTCACACCTGTCCCGTTAGTTAGGGAGGCGATCGCCGGGCTAATTCCAAGAGCCGAAGTATCGGCCCCCCGAACCGCACCATGAAAGCGTGGACAATTTAGAAGTGGTCCTTATTGGCGCGCCGGCAGACGCCGGCTGTGGCCCAAAGAACAAGTCAGAGCCGACAGTTGATAAACAAACAAAATTATATTCTCAATAATGGCAGATCGAAAACAATACATGAGTATGCACACTCCACAATAGTTGAGTACAACATGTCACCAATCAACCAACGTACTACACAGTACAACCAGCCACATTTGAACAACGAACACAGACAACAGTACACACTACAATGCAGTCGCATGCATTGAACAACCAAGACACTTAACAACTAAAGAGATAGAAAGCCGATTCAGTCCAAAGTTCTTGGAACCAAAGTCTAGATGATACTCTTCCGAGAATCACTCACTCAAAGTCCAGCGTTGTTGTCGTTCCGCAGCCCTCGAAGTTTCTCTTCCAGGAAACCTCGCAGAAGTTTCTCTTCCAGAAAACCTCGCGTCTTCAAAAGGCCGCTCTCCAAGCTTCAAACTTCTTCGCCCGGACACGTCGGCTTCACACACGCAGCTGTTGCCACGCGTCTTCGCTCGATAGCGGTAAACACACACTCTTGCCTGTAGCTCCAGTCGTCACCCCTCAGGTGGAAATCATCTTCTTCTCCCGCTTTGTCTCTACGGACAAAACCTTCGCCGACTACACGGCGGTATACCCTACGCGCTCTGGCGCTAACTTCCGTCTTCTCCTGAT
The DNA here is from genome assembly GCF_013339725.1 of Rhipicephalus microplus. NCBI lineage: Eukaryota > Metazoa > Arthropoda > Arachnida > Ixodida > Ixodidae > Rhipicephalus > Rhipicephalus microplus. The sequence goes on from NC_051174.1 coordinate 29,217,424, forward strand.
CTCTCATCTCGGCTGCTCGGTTAAATACCTTGCGCGCGACATTCCAGAAGGTTCTCGTCATTTCGTCGGCGCGATACGCAGCGAAGGCTGGGAAGAGGACGAGACGGTTGGAATGCCCTCCGTGGCCGATGACTCAACTCGGTATGACCACGCCCCTTTCGTTCTAGAACTTTCGCGGGCTATCTCGGCCGCCGATGTGGGGTGAGGAGGTTCATCGTCGAAGCCACGCTTCCGAGTGGAGAGCGCGCACCCCGGGGAGCCTTGGATGTTTGTTTTCTTTTTTTTTTCTTTTGACCTCGCGGCGTCTCTTTCGCGCGTTATCGCCAGAATTTGGCGGCGCACCCATTTTTAGCGCTCGTTCTGTGACACTGCCCCCCCCCACTTTAAAAATACTATCTCATAATATTCAAAACCACACAAACGAGCGCGAGCAGTCACCACACACTTAAAGACTGTAACATAGTCCGTCGTTCATGACACGTCACATTCACAATATATCACTCAATACGATTGGACATTACAATTCAATCTCACACACACGAAATATAACCTCAGGTACATGACTACAACACTTCATCACACATTCCAAACAATACAAAGGTACAAAGTTCTGTCTTTGCAACAATTATACAACACTATACATCACATCATCGCACAGAACACTTTGACTCGCTCGACATGCACTTGAGACACAGGATAACAAGAAGATTAACACAACATATGTCACTCAGCCCTGCCAAACACATTCCGATTCCACCTCCGCACCTATCCTGTGTATTTCGAGCTGCGCTTGCGTCCTTTCTTGCGGTGCTCGCTCGATCTCTTCTTGTTTTTCCTTGTTCTTTTTCGGCAAGCCTTTTCCAACGGCGGTATCTGAGGCAGTGTCTCAGCCATCGTTGTCACTTCCGACCCTGCTAACGGGTCATGACGTTCGACGGGTCCTGTCTGTTTATTTACCAGCTTGTTCATGTCTCTACATTTTGCCCGGCTGGCCAACTCCGTCTCCTTTACACTGTCGGTCGGTTGAGGTCGTGCCGACGTAAGTCCATTTGCTCGGCCCGTGAACTCATTCAACACGATCATCTTCTCATTTACGCTCTCTTGTACCGCGGCTTCACCTTGGGCTCTAGTGAGACCCGTCACGGGCGGCTCCTCCCTTGTATCTCGCGGTCGCTGTGTTGGCGAGGACTCTATCTTAGGGTCTTCTCCCAAACATTCCGGATCATTCGGTCCTCGCGCCCTGTCGATGTTTCCGATGACAAGGTCGTACAGGGTGGTCGTCATGCATAAAGCAGTAACCTTCCCGCTGAAGTACGGGGTTGCAACCTCAATTTCTGCTTCGGGAAGCATCCGAACCGTACGGTCAATTAGGCAAACCGGTTTCGTTCTGCCTGTCAACTCACTTTCCCGTACCAAATTTCTCCGCACGATAACCGTGGAGCTACCGGTGTCTCTTAGAACCGTGATCTTCTTGCCTGCGACCTTTCCAGGCAGCGTTGGCATTCCCTTTGTAACACCGGTTGGCTGTTTTGACATTACAGCACCCACAATAGGAATTTTCTCCCCATTCTTCAACTCTACGAATCCATCGGTGACGGCATTATTATCAGATTACGGTGCCGCTTGCACACAGGATACCTGGTGAGTTTGACTCACTCAGTTTCGACATGCGTCTGCTTTGTGCCCAGTCTGACCACACTTAAAACATTTTACTGCTGTAGGGCTCGTAAAGATCGTTCGACAGTTTTTCGCGCGATGACCCACTCGGTTGCACAGAAAACATCGCGGAATGCTCTCTGGTGCACGCTTCTTTTCTTCGGGAGCCAATTTCCTCGAATCATCGGGACAATCCTTCTTGACCTTGGCCAAATTAGTTCCGCCTTGCGCTTCCAAGAATTGATCAGCCAATTCAACCATTCCTTCAAGTGACTTAGCCTTCCTCTCTTTCAAGTACAGTGACAGGCTTGGGTGGCAATTAGTAAGAAATTGTTCTCTAATTAGGAGCTCTCTAAGCTCATCGTACTCCTGCGCTGTCCCTGAAAGTTCAATCCATCTGTCGAAATAATGGCTAAGTCGGGCAGCGTACTGTGTAGCCGTCTCACCATCAGCTGGCTTTCCTGTCCGAAATCTGTCCCGGAATCCTTCTACAGTAAATCTAAATCGCTTCAGCAAAGCAGCTTGTACACATTGAGCGCTTCACCACTCAAGCAAGTACTCAAAGCAGTTGCCTTTGATGTTCCGGCCAATTCTGGCTCTTCGCAATCGTCTCGATTCGGTGAAGGTACGCGTCAAGCTCGTCCTTCCTTTCATCGAACGCCACGAGCAGCTTGCTTGGGTTCAAGCGGAAGCCATAATCTTCAGGTTCGCTGCTTCCAACTCTAGGTTGGACGGGAGTTTCACTTCGCTGTTGCAACTGGAGCCGCTCGAGTTCCATCTCGTGCGGCCGCTGCCGTTCTCTTTCAGCCATCTCCGCTTCCGAGAATCACTCACTCAAATACTCTTCCGAGAATCACTCACTCAAAGTCCAGCGTTGTTGTCGTTCCGCAGCCCTCGAAGTTTCTCTTCCAGGAAACCTCGCTGAAGTTTCTCTTCCAGGAAACCTCACGTCTTCAATAGACCACTCTCCAAGCTTCAAACTTCTTCGCCCGAACACGTCGGCTTCACACACGCAGCTGTTGCCACGCATCTTCGCTCGATAGCGGTAAACACACACTCTTGCCTTTAGCTCGAGTCGTCACCCCTCAGGTGGAAATCATCTTCTTCTCCCGCTTTGTCTCTACGGACAAAACCTTCGCCGACTACACGGCGGTATACCCTACGCGCTCTGGCACTAACTTCCGTCTTCTCCTGATCTCTCATCTCGGCTGCTCGGTTAAATACCCTGTGCGCGACATTCCAGAAGGTTGTCGTCATTTCGTCGGCGCGATACGCAGCGAAGGCTGGGAAGAGGGCGAGACGGTTGGAATGCCCTCCGCGGCCGATGACTCAACTCGGTATTACCACGCCCCTTTCGTTCTAGAACTTTCGCGGCTATCTCGGCCGCCGATGTGGGGTGAGGAGGTTCGTCGTCGAAGCCACGCTTCCGAGTGGAGAGCGCGCGCCCCGGGGAGCCTTGGATGTTTGTTTTCTTTTTTTTTCTTTTGACCTCGCGGCGTCTCTTTCGCGCGTTATCGCCAGAATTTGGCGGCGCACCCATTTTTAGCGCTCGTTCTGTGACAACGAGAATACACCAAATCAGGGAGTACAAGATAATCTGGGATGGACATCATTTCAGGGAAAGGAATCTAGCAGCAAGATAAAATTTGAGAAGCGATTGAGAGAAATGGGGGAGGAGCGTTGGGCTAGGAAGGTATTCAGCTACTTGTACATGAAGAATGTCGATACAAAATAGCGGAAGCGAACCAGAAATTAGACTGGTAAATACTTGGAAAACAGCAGTGGGCCAAACCAAAAAGAATCGGTTATGAAGAAGTTGAAAGAAGGCGAGACCGATATGTGAAGAATTGGCATGATTAAGAAGTCCGCACTAGAGATCTATCGAACTTTTAAGCAGGGAATCGGCAAGGAAAGAGTCTAAGATAATACTCGGGGTAGTTCTCTAGTGTTTGATGCCAGGACGGCAGTATTGCGAACCAAGATATATTGGGCCAAATACGGAGGGGTAGACGCGGTATGCAGTGCGTGTGGAGAGGAAGAAGAAACTGCGGAACACTCGATAATGTTCTGTAAAGGGCTTCACCCTATAGTTCAGGATGATGGCGCAGAGTTTTTCAAAGCACTGGGGTTTAGGGACAGTGAGCGAAAAATAGACTTTAAGTGGGTAGAATTAACTAGAAGGAGGTTATCTGATTGGTGGCTAAAGTAAAGACACGAGTGAAAATTAAACTCTTCACTGCAAAGCACGAATCCTCAAACTCACTATTTAAGGGAAAAAAGAAATCTAGTTTTCGTTTCATTAAGTATTACGGCTTGGTGGCGCCAGCCACCGCCCGATCTAAAGGGTACAGTCTTATACATCCATCCATCCAAACGGATAATAAACTTGGCAGACTCCGCCGGTAAACTGTTGCGGCTCCCCAGACTACTTGGTTTTTTTTCTTGCAGTTGTGAAATGTAAAAAAGATCCCACTGGTGCCATTAACACAGTGCTGATCGTTATAGGGAGCAGTTGCTTGTGTTCAATGAATGTGGAATTTTTAGTAGTAGGTGCAGATCTCGTCTATGCCTTGTACACGACAAACATAACTGAAGTTGAAACCGTAAGTTTGTATGGCAACTAACTATTTAACACACAACCAACCTCATGTTGGTGAGGCGCAGTGGTTAGTGTCTCCGAATGGGAAGCCGCAGGTTTACGTTCGATCCTTCGTGGCACCTTTTTTTACGGGACGGGTGTTTTTTCTATACCATTTTCATAGTATTCTTTTTTTATTTTTTGTGGCAGCTCGTGACGGTGATTCTGACGCCATTTCGCACGCAAGCGTTGCCGGCACTGCAGCACTCACCATATCCCACCATGCGCCATGGTGGGCGTTTCTCACCATTCACCTACTACATTAATCCACTATAATGATGGGTGGTGGTTTACACCATGCCCACCATTCGTTTTTTTTCGATAGGGCTATGTTGCCAAGAAACCTATATCATCGTATGAAGAGACAGCTCGTTGTCTTCCATATAATTTGTCTGGCGAGAGAAGATGACATGCTCTAATCCCTTTGCTAAACAGGTTGCCTGGAAAATAGTCCGAAGGTTATCAATATCTTAATCCTTGCTTAGAAATGTTGGATTGCAAGCATTTTCTATTCTTTGGGTATCTTACGTTCTTTCCAACCCTTGTTCAAACATCTTATCTGGGCTGTGATAAATGTGTAATCTGAACTCCTGAGCGTTTTGTTCGTAGGATTGATTGCATTTATTTTCCTTAGGAACGTATCTCGGGTTCTCTTACGGAGCAGTCTAGGATATATTTTTTTCACCTTTGCGAATTCGTTATTGCTCTTTGGTTGTACCGCATCGTATCTCTCCTTCATTTCTTCCACCAGCTTTTTCTCTACACATTTGTATTCAAGTACATGTCTAATAAAGTGTTGTTCGGCTGCCCTTTTCACTTTTGGGTCTACGGGGCATTTTAGCAGGTCTCATGCATTGAAGAAACCTATTTTTTTTCATTGCATCCCACTTAGTGTCCTATTTTAGGGCTACAGAGTTGCTCCACGTGCTTCTGAATATTTGATAGAGTGTGGCCACTTTTTTAAAGTGTTTGTTGTGTGTTTCGCTTTTCTCATCGTTTTTCTAGAATGGTTTTGGCCTCCCACATAACAGGGAGTTTACTGTCTGTGCTTTCAAGTCCTTTTGTCTTTAGGGTGGCCTTAGTTGCCATTTTGATATTTTCCGCAATGTTTCCTAGCCTGTGCCCCGCCGCAGTAGTCTCGCGGCTATGGCGCTCTGCTGCTGACCCGCATGGCACGGGATCAAATATTGGCTGCGGGGACTGTATCTTCGATGGATGCGAATGTGCTGTAGCCCCGTGTGCTCGAATTTGTATACACGTTCAAGACCCCAGCTAGTAGAAATTTCCGAAGCCCTCCACAATGGCGTCTCGTATAATCAGATGGTGTTTTTGGACGTTAAACCCCACATATAAATATATCGTTTCCTAGCTATTCGTCTGCGTATTCGATGACATCACATGCTTGCTTCTCTTCGACTCTTGTAAAACTGCCTTATTCAAACATTTTTAATTTTTTGCCTACTCTTTTACGTGGGCCCGTTAAAAACGAGGTCTCAATATATAATGTACACTGCCTTTATTTTCTGGTGTAATGAGGCACTAAGGTTCGATTATAATGTTAGTAGGTGTGATGTCATAACAGGGGTCCTTGAATTCGTTGTTTCCAATCCTATTTGGGAAGAGGTGTTTGGAGTTAACATAACGTCCTCTTGTGGTGCATCAATCTGGAGATTTTTACGTTTGATATTTTCATTGGCGTAATCACAGACCAATTGTTATGAATTGAAATCTTTTACTATAACAAGTTCTGGGGTGTTTTAATGCTGATCGTATTCCTCAAAATTTATTCATATTTGGTCTTTTGTCAAGGGCTGCTATATACGTTTATTATGAATACATATCACCACTCTTCTTGGATGCAAATAACTCAACAGGAATATGACCGACATCGCGAATCGCATGAAGGTTCTTGCTTACGTTTTTGGTCAAGGGTACCATAGGATTTTTATTTCAGTAATTGATCGGGTCCTGCAGTTTCGTGTAAGGCGATGACGTCTGGCACCTTCTTTACGTTGAGTCACTGTTGTAACTTACGTCATTTCCAGCAATCCCGACAATTCTATTGCCAAATTTTATACTTCTTACGCCACACCATAGTAAAAAGGTCCCTTCACATGGGACTTTGATTACTTCTGTTGTAGTCGGTAGGTTGTAGGGTATAATATAGTAGGTTAGATGCAGGGTATAGTAACCGGGCCTGCCCCTGTAGACCTCAAACCTTTTTGCGTGTTTTTCACCACTGTTAGTGATTTTATATGCTATATATTTTTCGTTTTAATTCTCAATGCTGCATTTGCAATCCTGCAAATTGTTGTTGAGTTAGCTTCGTTAGTTCTCCGAACATATTCTCACCATTCTTTTTAGGAGTTTGGAGATGACTTCGCCTTCTAAAAAAGAGATCTCCTCGGCTTGTTCATTTGCTGCATGCACTCCTTATGCTTGTGCAGGCACAAGAACTAAGATTTGCCACCCCACCACGGGGGCGTAGTGGCTAAGGTACTCGGCGACTGACCCACAAGTCATAGGATTGAATAGTCAAACTAGAAAACTCGGCTGCATGGTGCTTATAGCCATCAAACCCAGAGAACGTGTTTCTCTCCTCGACGCGTTCACCGAAACCGGCAACAGCACCACAACTTTGACGTACTTTGTGCCGGAGTGGGCTGTGCTGCTCTGTGCTGCCGTTGCGAGTGCAAAATATCATTGTCGTCCATACCCCGCACATTGAGGCGGCGGACCTGCTTATCGAGGAGTTTGCAGTGAATTTGAAGAAGGGAACAGTCCTGCTTCAGGATCCCCTAATATAAGACGGCGGCCACATTCGCCATGGAGGGATCGTGGTTTGTAACACGGACACCACGAGAACTTTTCAACACTGAGTCAGCTGGTGTGCCGGCACCATCTTGCAAACCCGAAATTTCAGAACACCCAACAAGGCAAGCATCACCATCAGGGTCAGGGTGAAACCACGTTACGTGCCCTATGTCAATATGGTCGTCTTCCTGGAGAATATCCCGGCCTGCAGCCAGTGTAGAGCCGTCGGCCATCGTGCTGATGTATGCCCAAATCTGCAGCCGAACACATGTGGGCTCTGTGGAAACTGGCTAATCTAGTGGAGGGGGAACCTGCCCCTCACATCTGTGCCCCTGGTGTTCACTGTGGGCTGGCGCCCCTGCCACCAACTGTCGCGATTGTGCAGCGAAGTTCTTCACGCTGGCGATGACCTCCCCAAAGGCGGCAAAAGAAAACCGGCACCCAAGAGGACAAGCCACCATTTTGGGTTAGCAGCAACCAGCCTCGCCGGGAAATCTCGAAAACTGGCAAGCCAGTGTCATTTCTTGGGGGTGCCATGAAGGCACATGGCAAGACCGGGGCAAAGGTAAACGCCGTTAAAAAGGGACCACAGGTGAGTGGTCCAGGTGGATATGCCTTTCGTATCCCTCTTACCACTCCCGTCCCACTGGCGCGAAGCGCTGAACAAAAAGAAATATTAGCACTCAGGGCCCAAAAAGAGAAGCCGACAAAAATTATGCAGTTGGAACCCGAATAATAAAGTGGAAGATCTCACACCGTGGGAATCGATGATATGTGAAGCGCGAATGAGGAAGGTTGATATGTCACTTTAAAATCGCCACCACGTTAAGAGGTGGAGGCAAAGTATGCCATACACGACTTCTGTGTCATGACTCTCATGTTTAGATGTGTCGTTCACCTTCGTCATCTATTCACGTCACGTGGCGGCAAATTTAGTATATGTCAAGCTAGCAAAACGGCCGCGAGCACGCTATGAAAGTGGTATCTTGTTATGTTTTTGCATGACACGCAGGTCTAGTTTATGATCGTTTCACCAGTGATATAACTTTGTCATCGATTGAGGTCAAGTAATACCAAGTTTGGCATATGTGAAGCTATCAAAATGGCCGCGAGCGCATCATGAGTGTGGCATGCAGTCATGCTGTTACATTACACGCATGTTGTGATTATCATGTTTGAATGTGTCGTTGACCTATGTCGTCCAATCGCGTCCCGTACTACCGAATTTGGCACATGTGAAACTAGTGAAATGGCCGCCAGCGCATCATGAGGGTGGGATGCAGTCATGTTGTTACATGACACGAGTCTCATCGTTATCATGTTTGCACCAGTCAAATACCTTCCTCCAGCATTTCACGTACCGTAATACTAAATTTTGTATATGTGATGCTAGCGAAATGGCCACGAGCGCATCATGAGCATGGCTTGTAGTCCTGTTGTTACATGAAACGCATGCCATAATTTTCATGTTAGGGTCTGTCGCTTGTTTTGCCATGCAATCTTGTCATAACATACCAGTTTTGCAATATTTCTCGTGCCTGAGACCACCGCAAGAGCAGCGAGACCATGAAATGTAAATCTTGACATGTCATACATATCATAGTATTCTTGTTATGACTATTCAAATATGCTCCACATGCAGCCATGTTATGCCATACGAAGTTCCGTATTGATACCATTATCCAAATGGCGAGGAGAGCTAGAAGCCGAAGGTGGATAGATAGACAGACAGACAGATAGATAGATAGATAGATAGATAGATAGATAGATAGATAGATAGATAGATAGATAGATAGATAGATAGATAGATAGATAGATAGATAGATAGATACGCCTAATGTCGCTGAAGTTCGCTAAGAAATTCTTCGCATGAAAAAAAAAACACATTACTTATCCCTTTCCTGCCCTGTGGCTGAGGTAATGGAATGTAAGCTCGTGGCCATGGAGGTGGCCACGAGTGCGGACTACACATTCGAGGCGCGTTTTCAGACTCGTATCCCAGCCATAGACACCCTATTCACCACCTTGGAAATTCTTATGTTAGTGATAGCCACTGCCATGTCCAAATTGCAGGAGACAATTCCCGTGATGATAGTGCAGCAAGTTTCGCATGCCTCGTGCCCCTAAGGCTGGTCTGGCAGTGCCTACAAGGACGCATCCCGCCACTTAGTTAAACTTCTAGACGCAACATGGAGATTGATGATTTTGAGAGCTACTCGCTCTCCGTTGTTGAGTACCCCTCTCTCACTGTGCATCTAGCTCCGGAGTAGCGTCACAATTCCACCTCAGTCTAACTCACAATGGCGAGCAGCCGTAAGGTCAGGCGCTTCCTGAAAATTCGGGAATTAGGCCATCTTCATAACACTGTTCAGAGAAACTGTCGAGGCTTTCAATTCCGCATGAAGTGAGTGCACTTTCGACTTTTCTTGTCAAGTCTCAACTCGCTGGTGGTGGTCATTGCCCTCCAGGAACGAGGGATTGGCACCACCCTAAAAAATTACATTACTTTCCAGCAGGGCCCTTGTTCCTGTGTCTCTGGGCATAAAACACACCGGCTAACCTTGTGGACTTTGAACTTCAAACTAATTCTTCGTACGTGATTGTGAAAATTCTTCCGCTCAATAAACAATATGCACCACGCCACGTACTTAAAATACATTATTCCCTCAGACCTAGAAATGTAACGTTCGCAGCCCTCTTCCGTCGTGCCATGGATGCTACTGGCAGGGATCCTCTAGTGATCGTGGCTGATTTCGACGCTCGCAGCACACTATGAGGGTACGCGTGTGATGGGAAGCGTGGGCGCAAGCTAGCCGAAATTGTGTCCATGCTGGGCCTCACTCTACACACTGACACTGCATATACAACGCGGGCAGGTAACTCAATGACTCGGGACGCGTGCGTCGACCGTACCTTCACCAAAAACATTAGACATGCAGACTGGCAAAACACCGACGAAACCCTAACCAGTGACCACTAAATACTTACCACCACCGTCACAACCAAACCAATAGCAAGACGTTATGCACAAACACATATAACTGACAGGAATGTGTTTGGGAAAGCGTACAGTAATATGGTCCCCATTCGTGAAACAGGTTGCCACGCATGGTTACAAGACTAAGTCACATGCCTTCATTCCAGGGAAACTCAAGTTCAGCTCTCGAAGGCTACGCCGTGGCTGGAAAGTGACCACCTTCCCTTCTGAGAGCCGCGGCACAGCCACGTCTGTTGATGGCGCCGCCAAAAACACAATCGAAAACTCAAAATGCGCATCGCCAACGCCTCGCCGCAGTGCTCTAGTGACTGAGGTACTCGGCTGGTGACGCGCGGGTCGCAGGATCAAATCCTGGCTTGGGCAGCTGCCTTTCCGATGGAGGTGGAGATGCTGTAAGCCCATGTGCTCAGATTTGGGTGCAGGTTAAAGAATCCGAGGTGGTCAAAATTTTCGAGCTCTCCACTACGCTATCATAATATTTTGGTGGTTTTAGGGCATTAAACTTCATATATATAACAATCATTCAATCAAAATTTGCATTGCCGAGCTCTCCTAACAAGCGACAGTGTAGGCGGCCCAGCTCAGACTCGAATTGGGTGGACCGATGCAACACGGCTGCTAGACAAAGGTCCAGCCGAAACACTAGGCTTCTCTTTCGCGCCTTGTTTAAGCTGACCTTAACCAGAGCCGAGACAAAAAACAACTCCAACGACCAATTCATGCCTTTAACAGTGACAACTCAAAATTAGCATGCAAACTACGCGATCTGTACCTCTATGTCCCACATAACACCCAAGGGTCGGCATGCTTGTATTCAGATTACGAGAACGCGGAGATCAATGAACCGTTCGAGCTCCATGACCTGAAGGAGGACTCGACTAAAATAAAGAGAGGAACGGTGCCGTAGAAAGACAAACTAAGAGTGACATTATTTGCCAATCTTTCCGACCCGGCCTATGACACTCTCTTCGCGTGCATAAACTCAATCTGCCTTGGTGGGACACCCTTTCCAATTGAATGGAAAACAGACCTGTTCACTTTCATTCTGAAAGCCGGCGAAACCACGAACACGGACAACCTTTACCCCATCTCTCTCACGTCATGTGGGGGAAAGCTGATGAAGACTATGGTGCGAGTTCTTGGGAAACCAACACATATGTACAAGAAAAATGTTCGGGTTCTGCCCACACTGGTCCGCACAGAATGTACTGCTTTGATTAGACCATGAAACTCCAAATCCTTTTGAATACCCTTTGAATTCAAATCAAATCAAATCATTTTATTTTCCCAGAAAGAAACAGGTTCTGGAGAAGTTCACTGGCTAAAAGCTGTTTATGGACAGCTTGACGAGGCCAGTGAACCCTATACAAGGCAGGCGGGACAATGCCAAAGATGTTATAACAATAAAGACCATAAGGTAACAATTCAATACCAAATACGGTGTAATACAAACATATATATACATTCCTACGAAAAATCCTGATACCAGCATAGCGCAGAAGATTACATGGACGCGAGCAAAAAGAGAAAAAAAAGAAAGAAAAAAATTTAAAAAATCTAGCAACCATAACACCATTATTGTGAAATAAATAAAATAAAAAAAAAATAATTAAATGAAGAAAATATTGGGGAAGATATATACAAATTTGCTCCTTGTGTATGTGCTGCATCATACAATGTACTACACAGGTCAGACAAACAAATTGATACAGACAGAATTATATCATATAGCCTATACGGTACGGCATGGATGCACACACTGAAAGAAAAATGAAATTGTACTATCGTACAGACAGCACAATTTACAACGTAAAAAAAGTTAGCCTATATTTACAAAAAAGGATCGTAGTTCTTTTAATGAGAAACTGTTTACATGACTGTATTTACTGAGAATAATTGGTAAATTGTATTTCAATGTTTGAGATTTGTAATTATTGCGAAATCTCGGAACAATCCAAACATCACTGCTTCTTGTTTCTAACAAAACATTTTTTGCAGTTAAACATGCGGTATTTTTAACGAATTGTTTAAACGTAATGGAAGAGAAATGGCAGGATCGCAGAATGCGAAAGATATACATATATTCCACTTTAATAATACCGTAGTCCCGACACAAAGGTTGTGTTGATGACAAATATTCTAAATTAGCGACATGTCTAATAATTTTCTTCTGCAAGGTCTGAAGTTTCATTATGTTAGTTTTCGTCGTGGTTTCCCACACCAAACAGCAGTAGTTTATGTGCAAAAGAATAAGAGCATGGTATATTTGCAGTTTCACCTTTGCGGGTAAGATATATCTACAACGAGCTAGCACATCAACTACACTAGAGGCTCTTTTGCAGATGTCAACGACGTGTTGGTTCCAGCTGTGTCGGATGAAAACGTGACGCCAAGAATTTTATGTTCATCCACAAAACGAATGTCTTCACCTGCGTAAGCTAACGCTTGTGTTGATGAAAATATTTTGTTTTTAGCTCGGAATACGATGGCTTTTGTTTTAAGTGGAATATTGTCAATATATGTTTGCTAGACCACAAGAAAAGCTTGTTCAGTAGCTTATTACACCGGATAATTAGCTCATTTGCGTCAGGGCCTGAATAAAGTAAGTTCGTGTCATCAGCATATAATAATAACACCGGCACATTAAGCGCCAAACAACGTCAGGTGATTGCTGGGCGCTTTCAGCAAACATTTTCTCGTAGTAAGTTACCTTAGCTCGCCTAAGCTCCCGATTCAGCTTGTTACGTGTTTGTTTAAACTGCCAAATCTGTCAGTACTCTTGATTTAATGAATAAGTTGTAAAGTTTATTCTTAAGTCGTATCATACTAGCAAGAGAGGGGGTCACCCATGGGTTACGTATTTTTTTTGATAAATTAACTTGCTTGAATGGGAAGTGTTTTACGTATATATGTACAACGACAGCAAGAAATTTTCGATAGGCTTCGTCTGCAGAAGTTAAGTTGAAAAGAAAAGACCAATCATGTTCACTAATATCCTTCTTAAAAGATTCCAAACTGTGGTTTGTTACAGTTTGTATTGTGTACGGTTCACGATACATCTCCTTAATATTCGGCTTGTGGGAATAACACATAAATACCGGGCAGTGATCACATATATCTGAAGAAACTGTTCCACACTGAAATACGCTGGCTTCGATATTTGTTATTAAAAAGTCAAGGCACGAGACAGATAATGGTGTAACACGTGTTGCTGTTGAAATGACTTTCCCAAATCCGGCACATTGAAGCATGTTCAAAAAATTCGTGGTAATAGGGTTATCATTCAAGATATTGATATTAAAATCACCACCACATACCAGTGTAAAATAATTGGACGATACGTAATGCAGAAATTTATGAAAAAAAGCTTTGAAAGCTAAGAAAATTGTCCCCTGGAGGACGATACACAGCAGCTATCATGTCTGAATTGTGCCTGAGTGCCAATACTTTGTAGTCCTCACACGTGACACAGAAATCTGACACTAAATTATACTTCCAGCGACCGTCTACGTGAATAGCAACGCCTCCACCAGGCCTGTTACGACGGTCAAGAAAAGATGCCTCATATTCATTAAACTTCTGCCGGCAGCTTGCGCCGTCATACCTTGTTTCAGTCATCATGATGACTCTAAACTTGAAGTAGAAATCATTGAGAAGGTAGTGTATGACTTCACTCTTAAACTCTGCAGATCGAGCATTGAAATGCAACACCGTCGAATGGAATCTGTTTTGAGCACTAAGCAAATGAAGCAATACGAACTCGTGGTATGCCATTTTTCTTGGACCAAACAGTCAGCCTTTACGAACTAGAAGTTATCTTAGATAAAGAACTTTCATCATAAATCTGAATTACAGCTGAAAGCTCGCTCTGCCGCGCGAAAATCTTGCCATTCGCTGTCCACACAGATTTCCAGTGCCATTCATGTTTTTTTTCTTATTGCCATTCCAAGTAGCCGTTTCAATATCAGGCAAAGGTGCTCATTGACGTAGATCGGTGTCGAGATATCTAGTCCCACGTCTTTGTTAGTCGAGCCTTCCTTGCTTTCCTCAGAGTTGCATCACGCTTCGCTCTTGATTTGGATTGTGCAATGATGTTGGATCACTCAGGGTTTCGCGTAGGCACTCTGTGACAAGATTCTATGTCGGCTTCTTTGATTGGCTCATTATGGCACTTCCGATCATTGACAGGATATGCGGCACGCTTTCATTTTCTTGTCTAGCAACGCCCTGAATTTCTAGATTGACAATGCGAGAGTACTGCTCGGCAAGCAGAACTCGCCTTTCCATGTCAGCACCTCTAGACTCCAAAGCTGAGCCCTTAGCCCAAAGAAGCTCATTTTGTTTTTCTTGTTCAGCAATTACAGAGACCGCAGTGCTCAGCTTTTGCTTCAGTTCCTCAATTGTTTGTTGAGCGAATTCAATGCTGTTAGTCATATTCCGCTGCTCAGTCTTTAATTCTCGATTTTCTGTTCGAAGATCCCGTTCTATCATGTCTTTACACTTTGCAAGCTCTTGTTTGAATTCCGCCCGTAGTTCTTCTTTAGGCTTTAACAGTTCCTTTGCCATAGTTAGACAACAACAGTGTGCGCTTGCGCGTTCGTTACAAAAAAAGAAAGTCGCGAATTTCACAAGCTTGGCAGCGGCAACGAAAAAAAAGCTACAATGTTCAACCACTAACATGCAGCGAAAAGGCAGCAAGGATTAGGCGATATCGAAGCGTGTTCGTCGCCACTGCCAAGTGAAAGCCGTCCTCAGCCGACGTAGCCTTTTATGGATGTCTGCGCTGTCCCGTGATGCTGCAGTGCCGCCGGAAACAGCTGATGGTAGCACTTCCTGGTCGCAGTTTGCTTGGGCAAGCTGATCACGTATGCACGTGCGATGATCTGCACCGATTCCAGTGCGAAGTGCAGCTGTGCAGAAGAAGTGATCTCCAGCGAAAAGGCAGCAAGGATTAGGCAATATCGAGGCGTCTTCGTCGCCACTGCCAAGTTAAGGCCGTCCGCAGCCGACGTAGCCTTTTATGGATGTCTCTGCTGTCCTGTGGTGCTGCAGTGCCACCGGAAATAGCTGATGGTAGCACTTCCTGGTCGCAGTTTGCTTTGGCGAGCTGATCACGTATGTACGTGCGATGATCTGAGCCGATTACAGTGCGAAGTGCAGCTGTGCAGAGGCAGCGATCTGCAGCAAAAAGGCAGCAAGGATTAGGCGATATCGAAGCGTGTTCGTCGCCACTGCCGAGTGAAAGCCGTCCGCAGCCGACGAAGCCTTTTATGGATGTCTCCGCTTTCCCGTAATGCTCCAGTGTCGCCGGAAACAGCTTACGGTAGCACCTCTTGGTCGCAGTTTGCTTGGGCAAGCTGATCACGTATGCACGTGCGATGATCTGCGCCGATTCCAGTGCGAAGTGCAGCTGTGCAGAAGCTGCGATCTGCAACGAAAACGCAGCAAGGATTAGGCGATATCGAAGCGTGTTCGTCGCCACTGCCAAGTGGCGACGAACACGCTTCGAACATTCGTCATTCGTGTTCGACGAACATGAATTACAAGGCAATACTCTCCATTGGTTAGAAGGGGGTTTTAGACAACGTCACACATGACCTAATACAAAATCACTTTTCTCAAACTAACTGTGGACACAATATATTTCAACACTTTCGACCATTCCTCGCTTACTAACAGTCACGAATCGGAATACAAGATGAAGAACGTAGCCCCTACCAATGCAATATGAGAGGCCAACCAGAGGGTGCGGTCCTTTCACCCTTAATGTTCTTTGTGGTTATGGTAAAACTCGCAGCTCTGCTGGATAATGTCGGAAACATACAGCACGCGCTGCATGCCAACGATGTTACCATATTGGCTAACCACGGCTCAGTAGGTGACATAGAAGTGAACCTACAGCAAGCGGTGGAAATTGTGGACACCTACGCCCACCACTCCGTTCTTCAATACGCCTTCATCAAAGTTAAATTTGCACAAATCCGCCCGTGGGCAAAGCGCAATCCAAAGTTCAACGGTCGTTACAAGGTGGACCCATTCCTGAACACAATGAGATCAGAGTACTGGGTCTGTTGTTTTATAAACGTCACGGAGTCGATACAACTTCACAATACTGTGTAAGATGGGAGACCAGGTGGGTCGTTTGGTCCACTGGGTTTCCAACAAGCGCGGGGGATTACGTTGCAAAGACCCCTTGCGGCTGGCGCATGCATTCATTACTAGTGGATTCCTACAGTCGGCTAATTACCTCCATCTGTGAAAGTTCGACGAGAATGCTCCTGAGGAAATTCTCAGAAATATGCAAGCGTGCCCTGGATATTCCAATAACAACATCCAACTAGCGCCTTATAGGCCTGGGGATGGTAAACACTTTTGTAGAGCTCCGGTAGGCACACTTGACCAACCAATACACGATACTTTTGAACACTCCTTCGGGTGGCTGTCTATAGGCTCGACTACACATGCACCACCCTCGAGACGAACGAGCGCGTACGTATCCCAGAAATCTAGACATACGCCCTGCACGTGAGCCCTCTTCCGGCCAACATGACATGTGACGACCACAGTGGCAGGCACCTTGAGTGGGCAGAGGCGTTGGCCCGCTAGTATGAGAACAAACATGACATAATATTGCGATAGAAATTATATGCACACACTCGGCTAGATGTTGCCGCCGGTGTCGACGTCGGTGTCTCTGTCACTCACCGTATATATATACGTATATATATATATTTTACCACGAGTATGGAAACATCTCTACTGTGGAGCAGCTGAAATAACACCTATTGAAAGAAGACAACGACATTGGTGTTGTAGGGCTCAGCCTGGGTGGCCCTGTTTAGCATTCCGTGCGGCTTGTTCACTGTGATCCCGCTCTCCTACAGACTCACGCCCCTTAAATAAATACTCTCCGTAACATATTTTCGGTGGAAGTGCTGGGTAACATCCCGAGTCTGGATCTCCGTAGCGGACGTGACCTTCGTTCATTCTCGATGCCTCAAGGCAGTGCACCGTCCGTCCAGTCCCCGCCTGCTCTGTCACCTGTGATTAATTAGTTCATATCTTCTAGACCCCTGCACATTTTGCGGAACCGACAAAACTGACGTTGAGGAATGGCTCACCTTATACGAGCGCGTCAGATAGCGCTGCAGGTGGGCTGAAACGTGAATGCTTACCATTATCTTGTTCTACCAAAGGGGTATGGTACGCGCATGGTATGAGATCCACGAGAAAGACCTTATCAGCGGGAACGTGTGTAAACAGAAGCTTCGCAATTTGTTCGGCTGGTCTTTTGCTCGAAAAATTGCAGCCAGACAGAAACTCACTTCGCGTGTTCAATAATCCACTGATTCTTACGTCGTCTACATTCAAGACGTGCTCGTAATGTTTCTGAAGTCCGACAAATACATGTCAGAGGCAGGCAAGGTTATCTATGTGTTGAAGGGCATAGCTGATGACGCCTTCAACATTCTCATGTGTAAGAATAATACCACGGGGGACTCCATCGTCACCGCATGTCGGCGTTTGAGCAAGCTAGAAGCAGGCGGATTACTCAGATCTTCCACCTCTTTGCAAAGAACGCTGCGAATTAGTCGTGCGAAGGTCCTCCACCATCATTATGAAACGCGAACTCTACTACCACATGGATTGTTCGCCAGGAACTAGAAGCCATGGCCCCTGCTACTGTACGTTATTTCACTAATTCAATTCAACATTTGACTAATTAACGACGTCATCCGGTAAGAGTTTGCCTAAATAAGCGTGCTACTTTCCCCTTCCGCTCGCCTTGCACCCCAGCACGTATGGACTCCCCCCCGCTAACATGACCATAATGCTGCCCCACTTGCTGCAACCTCTTCAGTCCCACGAATCCCCTCACAATACTGAAATTCCTCTGAGTGGTGCACCAACGACGATTGACCACTTTGTTTTTCTTGTTCTCGCGTTGGCCACATTTTTCTTCATTTTCTTAACAAATGGTCGTCCCAAACAATATTTTTAAGTGACCACTGTAAGGATCGTGGACAATACTCCACCGACGACCACTTTCAGAGCATTCCACCATGCGACTCATTTACTCAACCTCCACCCACTTACGTGGACGTTGTCGCTCATAGGAAATTTTCCAGCCGGTCGCCGTCACCTCAGGGTCCCCAATCACGCTCTCCTCGACGCAATAGCTCTCCGTCGCCGGCTAATTCTAGTGACCTCCTAGAAAACTAACAAGTGCAGCTCCTGGAGGTGGCGCTGCACTGACAACGAGCACCCGAAACCCTTTACCGACCACTACTTTAAAACGAAATTTACTTCCTGACTTGATCGATGACCTCGCCCTTACAGCACTAATAAACACTGGCGCTCATTTATCTTTGGTGACTTCTAAGCTTCGATGCCACCTTAAGAAAATCCTAACACCTGCGGGTTTCCCAACAGTGTGCGTAGCTAATGGAAGCCGAACACCACTCCTTGGTTTGTGCACTGCCCGTAGTACTGTTGCCAGCCACTTAACCTCAGCACTCTTTGCTGTTCTTGCTGCTTGCACACACGATGTTATTCTTGGCATTGATTTCTTGACCATTGACTCGGCACTCATCGACTGTTCATCCAGTGTATTAGGGGGCATGATGGGTTTCTATGACGTTCCCCCTCTATCAAGTTGCACGCGGCTATGTTCTATCGTCACCGTCAGTCCCAGACGGCGACTACTTAGTAGCTACCCCTCATTGACCTCACTCTTTTTCGCAACATAGCCCTTCCACACACTGTTGTGGCTGTCACCAACAAGACACTGCTTCTTGTCCTAAACTTCTACACGTTATTCTATGTTCTTACCCAATGCATCCCGATAGTAGAGCTTTCAACTCTCGCAAAATCCACAGTTTCTTCCTTCACCCGTGATGCAAACACTGTGAGCCAAGATATCACAGCAGCATACAATAAAACTTTCCTGAACAAAATGATATTTAGGGACCTCTTTTCTTCCCAAGTTGAAGCCCTGCGCAGTGTTTTGCTTTACTACATTGATATTTTTGACATGGGCGACAATCCGCAGGTACGCACAAGTATCGTAGCCCACTGTATCGATACCGATGACGTCAATTCTCTTCACAAATGTTCCTACACAAAAACGTGGCACGTTCAGCACCAAGTAATTAAAAAGAAGGTAGAGAACATGCTCGAGAAAGACGTCATAGAGCCTTCATCTAGCCATTGGGCATCATCTATGTGCTAGTTGAAAGAAAAAGAAAATAGCTGCCGCTTTTGCGTCGGCTACCACCATCTCAATCAGATAACTAAAAAGGACGCCTATTTCCTGCCTCAAATAGACAGCGCGCCCGACTGCCTCTATGGTGCTAAGTATTTTTCGTCACTCCATCTTTGATGCGGATATTGGCGAATTTCAGTAGAGGACCATGAGAGGACAGCATTCATCACACCCGACGGTCTTTGCCGATTTAAGGTCATGCCGTGTGGGTTGTGAAAGGCTCCTTCAACTGGCGAACACGTGATGGACCCTCTCCGACGCGGTTTTAAATGGTCAACCTGCCTTTGCTGTCTAGACGTTGTCATCGTGTTCTCGTCCACGTTTGAGAGCCACGTCTCGCGTCTGTCGGCCATTTTTGACGTATTTCGCCATGCTGGCCTCCAGCTGAGTTCTTCAAAACGCACTTTTAATGCCATAAAATTACGCTACTCGGCCACCTTGTCGACGATACTGGTGTTCAACCCGACCCCAACAAAGGCCTGGCTGTTTGTGAGTTCCACGTTCTATAAAAGAGGTCAGCAGCTTGTTTGGACGCTGCTCATGCTTCTGACGTTTTTTCGTCAATTTCACGGATATTGCTCTACCCCTCTCGCATCTCCCCAAAAATGACGTGGATATATCCTGGGGTGCAAGCCAAGCACATTCCTTCGCTCAACGACTTCCGCTCTCACTTCACCACCAGTGCTGTCCCATTTCGACACAGCTGCGCAAACGCAGCTTCGCACTGACGCAAGCAGCCATGGCATTGGGCCTGTACTCGCTCAGGTACATAATGGCACAAACTTTGTTATAGCATATCCCAGTCGCCTTCTGTCACAGTCTGAAAGGAATTATTCCATTACCGATCGGAAATGTTTAGCTCTCGTCTGGGCTATGGCTAAATTTTGTTCGTACTTGTATGGACGCTTATCGTCACTTATCGTCACTTATCGTCACGCACTGTGACGACTTTTAACACTGAAGGACCCAACTAGAAAACTCGGCTTCTGGGCTTTACGATGGCAGAAGTACACGCTCTCGGTGGTGTACGAATATGGGGAGTTGCACAGCGATGCTGCCTGCTTGTCCTGCCACCCGTTTGAACCAGCTGACCCTACCTAATTGGAAGCTGACGCCTGTATTTCGACCATAACAAACTTTCTGAACGTTATGGAGGAACGACGGCGAGATCCATCACTTCTGCTCACCATTGACCACCTTAAAGCCAGCAATCCCGAACCTTCCCTCAGCATGTACGTGTTGCAAGACAATGTTTTGTATCCCTGTCATTCACACCCAGAGGGTGTAGAACTTTTACTCGTCATCCCACATCACATGCGCAAAGACGTCCTGCAAGAGCTTCATGACGCCCCAACTTCAAGACACTTAGGCATGACCCAAACCTACGATCGTGTTCGACGACGGCTTTTTTGGAAAGGTCTGTATAGCTCCACTCGTCGCTACGCACCAGTTTGTCACATCCTCCAACGTCGAAAGAAACCGACGACTCTCCCTACCAGCCGCCTCCAGCCTATCGAAGTCCCAGCTGAGCCTTCTAATTGGCTGGGATTGGACTGGCTTGGTCGTTTTCCAACTTCGACAACTAGAATTAAATGGATCACAGTAGCCACGAATCATGTCACTCGATACGCAAACACCCGTGCGCTACAGACCAGTTGGGCGTCCTATGTTGCTGATTTCCTGCAATTTTTTTCTATTGCCTACGTCATTCTTCAGCATGGTGCTCCTACTCACCTACTCACAGACCGTGTTCGCTGCTTCCTCTCTTGGGTGGTCGAAGACATACTGTGGTCTTGTGCGACTCGTCATAACTTTAGCACGTCTTATCATCTCCAGACCAACGGGGAGACCAAATTTCTCTACCGTTCACTGATAGACATGCTTTCCATGTACGTTTTCGATGACCACACCTATTGAGACATTGCCCTTCCGTTCGTCACTTTTGCATATAATTCATCTCGCCACGAAACTAACGGCTACTCACCCTTTTATCTTCTTTTTGAGCGTGATCCTTTGTTGCCATTTGATACTCTGCTGCCATTTGGTCTAACGTTGACGACTTCATACGCTGAAGATGCCATCACCTGAGCTCTCATCGCCCAAGTTGTAGCCGAAACTCCGCTCTCGCTGTCCCAGGGTGCACAAAAGACCGTGTATGATAGTCGTCACTGGGACGCTGATTTTACTCCGGGCTCTCTAGTTCTACTCAGGCTCACATCTCATCATGTTGGCTTTCACGAGAAGCTTCTATCGCGATACGTCGGGCCCTACCATGTAGTGCAGCAGGTAACACCTGACATTTATGACACTTCTCTGACAACGAAACCATCCAACTCATCGACTACTACTCTCGAAACCGACAAAGTGCACGTCTCTCACCTGAATGCCTACAATGGTGACACGCCCTTTTAGTCATAGCTCGCACCCACATGGTGGCTTTTCAGGCCAGGGTAATGTCACGGGCGTATAAATACCTCTCACCAGAGCAGCTGAAATGGCACCCAATACAAGAAGATGATGGCATTGGTGCAGTAGGACTCAGCCTGGGTTGCCCTGTTGTCTGGCACTCGGTGCATGTTTTGCAATATACAAACATACATGTACGTGAATGTTAGGCAGGGTGGAAGGGAGACGAAGACGAAGAAGGTGTTAGAAATAAAGAAAATGGCTGACACCCCAGCCTTGTGCAACTTTGAATCAATAGAAATTGGCCAATCCGCGTAGATTTTCTGTGCGGAAGTTTAAGATGTGTGTGTGGGGGGGGTTCACCATTGGAGCACATCAACGCGGTGGCACCCGGATCTTGACTACAACCCCTCAAGATGAAGAAGAACTAGCTCTTTTGGGAGCAGTAGGCGCCGACGTATTTGTTTTCTATTTAATCACTAAAATTGAGCTCGCTCCGGACTATTTACTTGCTAAAAGAACGGTGAAGATCAACAAGAAACTTCAGAACTGTGAGAATACTCTGCTGAATCCAGTAAGAAACAGCGCGAAGCCTGCCACTACTGCTTCGCCTGATAGTTCCAAGAACAGAATAGGAACAGAATACAGAATAGGAACACCAAGAACAGAATAGCAAGCAAAATGATTTAATGCACTTGCTTGTGATTGTGACGGAAATATTATGTAGACCA
Organism: Rhipicephalus microplus; assembly: GCF_013339725.1. Lineage (NCBI taxonomy): Eukaryota > Metazoa > Arthropoda > Arachnida > Ixodida > Ixodidae > Rhipicephalus > Rhipicephalus microplus. The sequence continues at coordinate 29,239,932 of NC_051174.1, forward strand.
AGTCGCGAGTACGTGAAGCCAGACATATTTGACGGAGAGTCTTGTAGTCCCGAGTCCTGGCTCACGTTTTACGAGTATGCATGCAATGAAAACTACTGGCACAGCAACGAAGGTAAAGTGAAAACTATGTGATTATTCTTATAGGGCAAATCCAAGAGTTGGGATGAATTGTGTGTCAACGCTCACAGCAACAAACCATGAATAGAGTGGAAAGCAAGCTTTCTGAGCTCCTTCAGCGAGAACAAGGTGTTGGTGTGGGGCAAAGCAATCACGTTCAAATGCAGGTCTGTATCTGCACTCAGCTATTTTTATGAGTAAAAGCGCTTGCTCACCTTTGCCTGAGACGTCTGTGGTTATGCTTATCATCCACGGTTTTAGTCTGGACCTTAAGAAGCAAATACAAATGCGAGGACCCAAGGCTGTCAAAGAAGTTCTGCGGGGATTGCGAAACCGCTACCTCTAGGACCTAGGAACCCAGCGTCAACCCCTGACAGCTACTGCAAGAAATACAGGGGCCACACGAGCTGAGGAACGACGCCCGCTTGCAAACTGGAGACCTACTGCAACACCCGTGTCTTTTTTGACCGACCAGGGAGGCTCAGATCATAATAAAGAGCTAGATGATGTAGAAAAAAACTAAATAAAGAAGTCGCGGCTTCCGCCGGACGACATCAAGAGAAGCTGTTCATTGGTCTCATGAAAGTCTGTTTACATATCTGTGTTCGTTGATTGAAAGGAAAAGAGTGCGTTAGTTGACAGCGGAGCAAGCGTCATTGTTATAAACGCAAACATTGTTGAGAGGGCAAACGTAGAACAGGGAAGGCCAGTAGAACTACACGGATACGATGGAAGGCGAGATTTTCAGATTAAAAAGACGTGTGTAATCAGGTGCTTCTTTTTTCCCCGCGCCGTCAAGGATTGAAACGACTATCCCTGCTTCATTGTTTCAACCACCTGCCCATCATCCTTCGCGACAAATGTTACAAATCACCTGTGCTGCGAAAACTAACGTGTTCAAATGTTTTTTTTTCCTGTCAATCCACCCCTTATGTAATACCCCGCAGTGGGGTCCTTAAGAAAATAAAAATGAATGAATGAATGAATATCGTGTCTCGGCAACACAGTCACTGCGCAAGCACTGGTACTCGACGGAGTGCCGTATGAATTACTGCTTTCACGTCTAGTAAGCAGTGCACTTCGCCCTAATATCTAATCAATATGAGTAATTGCCACAGAAGAAAAGTGCCGCACTATCGACGCTGAAGCTGTGCCTTCAAAGATACCGCGGAAGCCATCGTCAGGCGAAGATGTAAGAACGCTTCACACGAAATTGCTGTGCTTCAAAGAATATCCTATGGCAAGTATAAAGTTTTGGGTACCATTCCAGCTAAGTGATACGACGGTGGGGAAAAAAGCCCTATTTCATGTCACAAGAGAAGAGAGTGTGGCTTAAGAATGAGATTCAAAAGATGTCTGATGCGCAGATAATTTATCCATCCACGACTACGTTTGCTTCACCCATCACCATTGCACTAAAATAAGTTGGAAGTCTTTGACTGTGCACGTACTACAGGTAAATTACAGAGCAGATTGAGGTTTTCCCATTTAGTATGCCATGTATAGACTCTATCATAGATGACACGAGTGGCTGTGGAGTTTTCTCGCGCATTGACCTATGTAAAGGGTTTTGACAAGTTCTGATCTCCTAAAAATGTAAGAAATATTCTGCCTTCTTCAATTCTTTTGACATCTCTAAGTATAATCGAGTCCAAATTGGATGGAAGAACTCTCCCAACTGGTTCCGAAAAATGATGAACGACGTCTAGCGCCCATTTCTTGGGAAGTTTTGTTACTTCTACATTGACGATATAATAGTTATACTCCCGTAACGAGGAAGAACACTCAAACCATCTGGCTAGTGTACATGAAGCACTTTGTGACGCCAAGCTCAAATTCAATGACAAGAAGAGTGAGTTTTTCCAAGGGAAAGGGGTGTTTCTTGGAGGAGTATTTGACGGCCAAACCAAGACAACAAAACAGGAATCAGTCGAAGGAATTCCTAAAATGCAGAAGCCATATGACTCCCACTCTTTCCGGGTATTTCTGTGTCTCGCAGCGCCTTTCCGGTTATTCCTGAGAGAATATGCCACAAAAAATGCCTCACAAATATGACTTAGCAGAGTGTGCCATGTGAGTGGACAGCATGTTGTTTATCCCAGCATTGTGATCATTATTTCGTCGGATCCAGTCCTGACTCTTCCAGACTTCAAGTTACCCTTTGAACTGAACACTGATGCTTTACAATATGGTGCAGGCGCAGTGCTTTACCAGAGAGAGATACCGACTCTCTATGGAGCCACACCTAGAGGATCGTAGGGTACTATTCGTACACCTTTTTGAAAACGCAACCTAACTAAATGACTACAGAGAAGGAAGATTTGGAAGTCTTAATGGCCGTAGGCTTTCTTAGACCTTACCTGGATGGCACGAGCTTCACGCTTAATACAGATCACCAAGCCTTGACCTCGAAAAAAATTCCTAGGTGAGTGAATGAACTCCCGATGTTTACTTTCGTGGTCCACCACAGGCCTGGGGAACACCTCAAGGATGCAGATGCGCTTCAAGACTGGCAGTAATTTCTAGTGAGGAAAGTGTCAAACGCTACATAGTTGCGGGAGGGAATTGAGGAACTTGAGTTTCACAACGGAGAGTTCACAGTCCCAGGAACAATGGTGCCTCGAATTTTGAAATTCTACCATGTCTCCCTGCAGTCAAAATAAAGTGTTGTCATTAATTAAAGTTTTTTCATTAAATAAAGTTTTTTCATTCCATTCCATTCCCTGCAGTCAGGTTGACACGGCGGCTTTTGGAGGACATATAACAAGATTCGTCACTGTTTGCAGTGAAAACATATGAAAGAGGACGTTCAACGGTATGCTCAGTCTTGTCATCAACGTCAAGTTCACAAAGCCAAGTATCTTCAGAGAACGAACGAGATGGTTTTGTCTCAACGTTCTGACATACCGTTTTAAATGATTAATCTGAATTTCGCAGAACTCGAGAAGGCCCCTGGAGAAAGAAACACGTAGTCTTTCCTAGGGGCCATACACCAGTGCACAAGAATAGTGGCTGCATGGCCGGGAAGAGAAGATGCAAATAGTGTGATCGCTTTTTTGAGTCTAGAGAAGCTCAAGAAGACGAAAATAGTAATATCAGATAATGGACCAGTGTTTCTCAGTCAGCGTTTGCGAAATTGGGCGAAGGAACAAGGAGTTGCATTTTGACGCTGCGCTCCGTACCATCCTGCAAGAAATAGCATGGCTGAATCATTCTGGATTGGGAGCAGTTCATTTGAATGTACCCAGGTTTTGAGGGAGGATGAAAGTGCTGCTTTGAGGCAGCAGTTGCTCATCACAATCGGTCGCACACTGCGAGCATCGGCTGTAGCCCAGATTTTGCAGCTTTCGGAAAGGTACCCGTGCTTCCTGCTTATCAAGATCTTTGCAATACAGACCACCTGCAATTGTGCAAAAAACAAAAAAAAAACTTCGAAAGCCTACCAGCAATACCGGGAAAATGTGATGAGAAAATTTGACCGCTGCCACAACACGCGGATACCTCAGTTACAATGAACGATCTGGTGCTCGTCAGAAAAGGCCTTCCCATCCCGAAGTAGGTGTACATGGGGCCTTATCGAGTGGTGCAGATCGAAGCGCAACGTGGCGTTCTCAAAAGAGTTGGTTACACCAACAATGATGGTGGGCAAAAGTTTGCGACCATCGGAAATGTCTTCGTGTATCTCCCCAAGAGGGATGAGTTTTCTAGGAGGGGGAGTGTACGTGGACGTTAGGCAGGGTCGGAGAGAGACAAAAAGGAAGGAGGTGTTAGAAATAAAGAGAATTGCTGACACTCAAGCCTAATGGAACTGTGTAACATTACTATTGTAGTGGGGAAGAGGGAGAGAGAGACAGTATCTAGTCGGAGCACCTAGAAGATGACTACGATGAAGAGCTGAGGTCGTGACAGTGACTGACGCCCATCGAACCAGGCGGTTGGTTTTAGTCAATAATCCCTCTTATAATTTGGTGGAAGTGCTGGGGTAGTTTTCGAAGCTGTAACTACGAAGTCGCACCTTACTTCCCGTGCGAGCAATGCCGGAAGAACCCTCCACCTAAGGTACTTCGCAAGTTCCCGCCTCTACATATCCCGGCTTGTGGCCACTGCGTCACCCACCAATCTTCAGGGGCACTGACGGCCAATACGTAGAGGATTGGCTGGCTATTTACCACAAGGTGAGCGCGGCCAACAAGTGGGACGATGTGGCTAAGCTGACGTATGTAAGCTTTTACTTGTCTGGCATCGCTAGTCTCTGGTTGCGCAATCACGAAGCCGACATTGCAAGCTGGTATTCGTTCAATACCTCCTTTTCGCAAGTCTTCGACCACCCTGCTGTGCGCTCACGAAACCTCCGCGAGCACGGAGTTTTCGTGACTGCTCTCAACAGCCAGGAAAGTCCTTTACCAGCTACATTGAAGACGTTGTTGACTTGTGCAAGCGGGTAAACCCAGCGATGCTCGAAGCCGACAAAATCAAACAAATGCTCAAGGGCATATGCGATGACGCATTGTAAATGTTGTTAGCCAAGGACCCACAAACTATAGCCGATCTCGTCAGCTTGTGCCAGAGTTTTGACGAATAGCGCAAGCAACGCGCCCAAACACGGCGCTCTTTGAAACAACGTGACTCGATCTTGGCCTTGACTTTCGGAGACCAGAATGACATGTTGGCTCGCATAAAGTAGTTCGTAGTGAGAAGGTTGCTTGGCAGCTCTCTATTTTATCGAGGACGCTCGAACAAGCACAAGTGCATCTCTGGCCCCAGGTCATTTGGCCTCGGTCGCAAGGCACGCCATAGAAGATGAGGTAGCTGACGCTATGCCTTTCGCTCGTTCACCACCTTTGGAGGCCGCACCCTTGACGTACGCGCAAGTCGTTCAAGCCAGTGCATCTAGACAGCCCACTTATGCTACCTCACCGGTCCCTGTTCGGTCATAACCAGTTTCGCTCAGCCGGCCGATTGCGGTGTTTCCGAATCCGTGGCGCACCGCAGACAAACACTCGATTTGCTATTCTTGCAGTTATGCAGGACATGTGGCTCGCTTGTGCCGCCGCTGCCCTCTCGTTCACAGTGACACCATGCAAAGATTGTCGCACGACTCTCGGCGCTTTAACAACACTGTACGTCAACAAGGATTCTCTTCACCGGACCGTCCTTCCTCAGGCAGTCACCGAACTTCATCTCTCTGAAACCGCTCCCTGTCACCTATGCGCCGTCGACCCGGCCCTTCCGACGCGGAAAACTAGATGCCGCCGTTCTGGAGGCACGAACTGCGTCGTCGTCGAAAAGATCAAGTCTTCGCATTTCTCCGACAAACCGCATTGACGTTTTTGTGGATGGTTACCATACCTTTGCGCTTGTGGACACTAGTGCTGCTACTTCAATAAATGACTTAAAACTTTGCCGCTTGCTTCAGTAGGTTACCACGACGCCAAAATGATTGTCCCTCTGTGCTGCAAGTGCTCACCATATTCGACCATCAGCTGCCTGTACCGCCCACGTTTTCATCCAAGATATTTTGTATACAATTGAATTTCTTGTGCTAGAGGCGTGTTCTCATGATGTGATCTTCGGCTGGGATTTTCTGTCTCGTAATCATGCGCTTATCGACTGCACTCGTGCGGAGGTGGTCTGAGTTGTGTGCCCCGTCTCTTGAACTATCGTTGAACAAGCTGTTTGTCGCTGACGACATCGACATCAACATACTACCGACTAGTGCAGTCTTTGTTCCCGTGTCTTGTGCCGATGTGTCTGAGCCTTCAGTGTTGTTTACGCCTTCCCCAACAATCCAAAGTCGCAAAGCCTCGCGTTGCCGTTTGCAGTTCCAGATATTTTTGCGGCCGCTACCAGTTTGTTTAGCACAAATCCTTTGCCGTCTCCCACAGCCTTGCTTCACGGACAACGTAGTGGAAAATTAAAAGACAGACATTTCTTCCATCTTCGGCCTTGACGGTGAAAGTGATTTAACGCTTAATGTACTGACGCCATTTGCTCGTTCAGATTTTCATGAAAACATTAACTTGTTCAGCCCCACAATTGATGGCGAACTTGAAAAACCACACCACGAGAAGCCTCCAGAGCTTCTTCACCAGTTTCGCGGCTCGTTCAATTGCCAGCAGACGTTCTCAGGCCGAACCCACATTGTTGTCCATCACATTAACACCGGCTCCTAAGCGCCTCTGCGACAGCGTCCCTACCGTGTATCTCTTGTTGAGTGTCGTGTGATTACTGAGCAGGTGGCCGACATGCTTCAACGTGGCGTCATTCGGCGGTCCAGCATTCCCTGGTCTTAACCTGTGGTACTTGTGAGGAAAAAGACTTCTCGATTCGCTTTTGCGTCGATTACCGCCGTTTAAACAAAATCATGCTTAAAGACGAATACCCTTGCCGCACATCGATGATGCCATGGACTGCTTGCAAGGCGCCGATTTCACACCGCCTTGCAAGCAGTCCGGTTATTCCGGACGGTTATTCGGTCCGGTTATTCGCAGGTCCCCATAGAACCGTTAGATCATCCAAAAACTGCTTTTGTGACGCCCGATAGGCTATACGAATTTTGTGTAATGCCCTTCGGCCTTTGTAAGGTGCCAGCCACATTCGTAAGGATGACGGATAGCGTCCTGAGTGGGCTAAAATGGAAAACATGCCTATGTTGCTTGGATGATGTCTTCGTTTTCTCGCCTAATGTCGACAGCCAACTCCATCGTCTGAGTGAGGTCTTGAGTCGCCTCACGAGCACAGGCCTTCAACTAAATATCAAGAAGTGTCACTTTGGAGCTCGGAAGATCACAATATTTGGCCACGTTGTCTCAAAACATGGCGTTCACCCAGACCCAGAAAAGTTTCGTGCTGTCGCTGAGTTCTCGAAGCCTACGACCGTGAAAGCGCTTCGCAACTTCGTCGGACTGTGCTCGTACTTTCGCCGCTTTGTGAAGAACTTAGCTTCAATAATCACACCACTGACACAGCTGATCACTGCCGATAGACACTTCTCTGATTCGTCGCCAGCATGCAATAATGCTTTTACAGCAGTACGCCATCTCCTTACTTTACCACCTATTTTACGTCACTTCGACACTACTGCTTCAACCGAGGTGCACACGAATGTCAGTGGCCTAGGACTTGGTGCTGTCCTAGCTCAATGCAAGTCTGGCTTCTCGGAGTATGTAGTTGCGTATGCCAGTCACACCCTAACCAAGGCAGAGCACAAATACTCGGATTCCGGAAAGGAGTGTTTGGCCAGTGTTTGGGCATTACAAAAATCTCGTCCTTACTTATATAGACGCCCATTTGATGTACTTACAGATCATCATTCACTCTGTTGGCTCGCTTCATTGAAGGATCCTTCAGGCCGGTTTGGACGTTGGACGCTACGTTTACAGAAATTTGATATTCACGTCATTTACCGCTCAGGCCGCAAGCATACCAACGCAGATGCTCTTTGTCGTTCGCCCCTTCCTTCAGTCGTTGCATCTGTCTCCTGTGCCGAAGCTACCATCGACATAATTGATACCGCTGACATGCCTTCGGAACAATGCAAGGACTCTTGGATAGCCTCGCTCTTCGACGTTCTCATATCGAACTACGGTGACACCAGGCCAGCGCCTACATTGTGCACTACGTCGGCGAATTCCCCATTTTGCGATACAGGATGCCATGCTGTACGGTCGCAACTATCAGCTGGATGGTAGGAAATGGCTTCTTGTTATACCTCGCCATTAGCGCTCCAACGTGAGCGCGTACTTCCACGCAGACCCTCAAAAGCGCACGCTGGCGTTTTCAAAACATATGACTGGCTTCGCCAGCGAGTTTCTGGCATGGAATGTACTCATACATTCGCAAGTACATACGCTTCTGCACTGAGCGTCAGCGACGAAAAAGAGTTGTGATGCTTCTGGCGAATTACAACCATTACCATGTCCAGCTCGGCTGTTTGATAGAATCGGCATCAACCTCTATGTCTCACTACTTTGTAGTCCTGCTGGAAATTGCTGGATTATTGTGGCCATTGACCACCTAACTCGTTAAACTGAAACCGCCGCTTTGCCAGCCGCTGCTGCTCGAAATGTTGCCTTGCTCATTGTGATGAGTGAAGAAAACGACAACGACGGAAGTGCGGGGCAAGGCGCGTGTAATGTGCGCGTGAGTGTCAGCGAATCAGCTGATGACCTGTGGTGGCCCATAGAGGTGGCGTGCCACGATTGGGCCACGGGCGACCATCACGTGGCAGTGGGCTTTGTGGCTGGGGACGAGCCGAAGCAGCGGCAGACGGGAGACAGCGGGCCGAAGCGTCGGACGCAGGCAAGCCAGGTTCCGGCCAGGGAACGCGGCCGTCCACGCTGCTGCCGTCCAACCACCAGCTTGGGCGGCATTGCCGGCACGAGTACTGCCTCTCGGGGCGCGGCCTGGCCTGCTGTTCTCTTCCTTGCCGAGGGCATCGCGGATCTCGGCGAGGCGTCTCCACGGTCAGCCGTTCGACACAGCAATGAACGTGGCCTGGCTAATGGTCACGGTTGCGTGGAGCATCGCGTCTCGGCGCACGCTCTTCGCTGGACGGGCTGGCCATGCCCCACATGGAGCATCGCGTCTCCGATGCGGGTTGACTGCTCCGTGGCCACACCCATGTCATCAAGGGCCGGTGTCACCAGAGCGTCGCACTTCGGCAAGGGACGAGCGAGATGTTCTGCCGGGCGAGACGCGGGAGTGCGCACAGAGGAGCACGGAGCCGGGCGAGGTTCAGGGTGGCCGAGGATCCAGGTGCCAGGGGAGTTCTGGCTGAATCGAGGATCGCCGAGCGGTGCCGAGCCGTACCGAGCGACGCGCCAGACTCGGACGTGGGATGCGAGCTCATGAGCTGCAGGGTGCACCCGAGGGTACCTGGCGGTGCCCTGGCCAAGAAGAAGGAACGTGCGGAAAAGAGAGCTCGAGGGTTGAGGCCACGAAGGCAGAGGAAGCGGTGCGCCACTCGAGAGGACGAGTTCCTGGCAGTGTTCCTGAGCCGGACGTGAGACCCGTACGTGTCCGCCAGGTCGAGCTCCGGTATGTCTGTTCAAGGTCCAAGGCCGAGACCTGCTGAACGGCTCCTGCCTGGGTGCAGTGGCCGGGAGCAGGTTCGTGGACGAGGCCTACCGGGTGTGGTCGTCGTGAGCCATGGCCTGAACCTGGACCTCCGGAGTTGCGACCCTGACTGCTGGGTTGGCCGCGACGTGCGACTCAACGGCGCTGCACATGGTAGCGTATCCGTGCGTCGTCAGCCGTTCCACCCATGCCATGAAATAAAAAGTTCATGTTAATCCTTTCTCGTCCGCCATCAACAAACATAGTGACGAACGTTCCTTAACCATCACAATAAATGGCGAGCCTGCCAGGATTAAGCTCTCGCGTTACATCTGAGAGCCTCACGTTGTTTGTGTGTGGCGGACGAGAATGGACGATAAGAGAAAGCTAGTTCAGCTAGGAAAGGAGATGGGGCTGAGTGGAGAGGCTTTGCTGGCATGAGTGAGCACGGAGGGAAAAGAAATGAGGGACCAGAGAGCTTGGAAACGAGGCCCGAGGCCGCGCTGGTCCAGACATCTCCGCCACCACTGCTCGAGAGTCGTGAGTCCACGGGACTGTTCTTCCTCATCACTGTGTATTGTGAGAAAAGTTGTTTGACTGAAACAACTTTCTTGTGCGGGGGGTTATTGTGATGAGTGAAGAAAACGACAACGACAGAAGTGCGGGGCAAGACGCGTTTAATGTGCGCGTGAGTGTCAGCGAATCAGCTGATGACCTGTGGTGGCCCATAGAGGTGGCGTGCCACGATTGGGCCACGGGCGACCATCACGTGGCAGTGGGCTTTGTGGCTGGGGACGAGCCGAAGCAGCGGCAGACGGGAGACAGCGGGCCGAAGCGTCAGACGCAGGCGAGCCAGGTTCCGGCCAGGGAACGCGGCCGTCCACGCTGCTGCCGTCCAACCACCAGCTTGGGCGGCATTGCCGGCACGAGTACTGCATCTCGGGGCGCGGCCTGGCCTGCTGTTCTCTTCCTTGCCGAGGGCATCGCGGATCTCGGCGAGGCGTCTCCACGGTCAGCCGTTCGACACAGCGATGAACGTGGCCTGGCTAATGGTCACGGTTGCGTCGAGCATCGCGTCTCGGCGCACGCTCTTCGCTGGACGGGCTGGCCATGCCCCGCATGGAGCATCGCGTCTCCGATGCGGATTGACTGCTCCGTGGCCGCACCCATGTCATCAAGCGCCGATGTCACCAGAGCGTCGCACTTCGGCAAGGGACGAGCGAGATGTTCGGCCGGGCGAGATGCGGGAGTGCGCACAGAGGAGCACGGAGCCGGGCGAGGTTCAGGGTGGCCGAGGATTCAGGTGCCAGGGGAGTTCTGGCTGAATTGAGGATCACCAAGCGGTGCCGAGCTGTACCGAACGACGCGCCAGACTCGGACGTGGACCGCGAGCTCATGAGCTGCAGGGTGCACCCGAGGGTACCTGGCGGTGCCCTGGCCAAGAAGAAGGAACGTGCGGAAAAGAGACCTTGAGGGTTGGGGCCACGAAGGCAGTGGAAGCGGTGCGCCGCTCGAGAGGACGAGTTCCTGGCAGCGTTCCTGAGCCGGACGTGTTACCCGTACGTGTCGGCCAGGTTGAGCTCCGGTTTGTCTGTTCAAGGTCCAAGACCAAGACCTGCTGAACGGCTCCTGTCTGGGTGCAGTGGCCGGGAGCAGGTTCGTGGACGAGGCCTACCGGGTGTGGTCGTCGTGAGCCGTGGCCTGATCCTGGACCTCCGGAGTTGCGACCCTGACTGCTGGGTTGGCCGCGACGTCCGACTCAACGGCGCTGCACATGGTAGCGTATCCGTGCGTCGTCAGCCTTTCCACCCATGCCATGAAATAAAAAGTTCATGTTAATCCTTTCTCGTCCGCTATCAACAAACATAGTGACGAACGTCCCTTAACCACTACACTCATCTTGCATAGCTTTGTCCTTTGTCATGGGGTGCCACGTGAGCTGCCTAGCGGGCGTGAGCGTGCATTTCTATCTCAAGTTGTCCGGAAGCTGCTCAGTGAGTGCAATATTATTCGTCACAGTACTACAGGCTATCAACCACCGACAAACGGTTCAACGAGGCGCTTTGATTGCACGCTCGGTGATATTCTCTTTATGCACATATTCTCCGATCATTCTAAATGGGACTTGGTGCTCCCTTTCTTGACGTATGCGTACAATACGGCAATGCAAGCAACTACTGGGTTGTCACCTTTTTTCTACTGTACGGACATGAGCCCTCTTTTACGCTTGACATAATACTTACTTACCGCCCAGATGCTTCAGAATACCGCCCAGACTCCGAACTTCTTCAGTGTGCCAAAGAGTGCCACCAATTAGCGCGTTCATTTACGTCTGTCGCACAAGGTCTCCAAAAAGAGCGACTTGACCAAGAGAAGCATTCTCACAGTTTCCCGGTAGGCTCATTTGTATGGCTTTTGGTTCCATTACAGTCCCCCGGCCCCTCCCAAAAGTTTGCACCCAAGTACAATGGTCTGTACCGCATCGTTCAATGCACGTCACTGGTCACTACGTTGTGAAAACCTTGATATATATATACATATATATATATATATATATATATATATATATATATATATATATATATATATATATATATATATATATGTATATATATATATATATATATAGTATGTATATATATATATATAAGTAGCCTCCTACTTTTTGTCTGTTGATTCGAGGTCAGGGTATTGGCAAATTCCAATGCACGAAGAAGACAAAGAAAAACGGCATTTTTTACACCAGATGAACTTTTCTAATTCAATGTGGTGCCATTCGGATTATGCAATGCACCTGCAACTGTTGAGCGCTTCGTGAACAATATTCTGCGTGGTTTGAAGGGGGAAGTACGCATGTGTTATCTGGACTATGTGATTTTTGGGTACACTATCTGTGAGCACAACACACGCTTCGACGTCGTGCTGAACTGCCCAAACAAAGCACGCTTGGTGCTCAACTCAAAGAAATGTCGTTTCAGAGAGCCCCAAATACTCGTCCTTGGACACTTGGTGAACAAAGAAGGCATACGGCCGGATACCACGAAGACGGCTCAAGTGGAGGTGTTCAAGCAACCTCACTCAGCGAAAGAGCTACGCAGATTTTTGGTGTCTGCTCATACTTCCGTCGATTCATTCCTGGATTTTACAATATTGCACAACCGCTCACGTGCCTGCTTTAGGAAGGCGTGCCGTTTGTCTGGACTCCAAAATGTGCGTCCACGTTTTCTGAGTTGAAGTTCCTTTTGACATCCCATCCGATTCTTCGGCCCTCCGATTCTCTGGCTCCCACAGAACTTCACACAGGCGCTAACGGTGTCGCTGTAGGCGCCGTGTTTGTTCAACGCTTGGATATTAAAGAACATATCGTTGCGTATGCAAACCGCTTTTTAAGCAAGTCCGAGCGTAACTACACAGTCACAGAGCAAGAATGCCTCGCAGTAGTCTTCGCAGTGCAGCGCTTCCGGTCCTACCTGGACGCCTCTTTACCATCGTGACAGATCATCATTCGCTCTGCTGGTTGTTCAATTTGCGTGACCCATCTGGTCGACTAGCGCGAAGGGCACTCCGTCTGCAGGATTACGACTTTACGGTTTCCTATAAAAGTGGTCGTCACGCTTATGCAGATTGTCTTTCACGACTACCGCTTCCATCGACGGAATTTGACGCGGGCAACTTCTACCCCTACATCACGCCATTTGACCTGACATTTCTTAATACCAATGTCTTTAAGATTGATGAGCAAAGGGCCCGCATTATACAGGAGCTCCATCCTACCGAATCAAGATCATCGGCGAGTCGCTTCTGCATGCGCGACGGGCTTGTGTACAAAAAGAACTATGCTACGACCGGCTTACATTATCTTCTTGCGTTTCCGAAGGGACTTCGCGTTTCCATCTTGCAGGCTAAGCATATTGACCCATAGTCCGGCCATCTAGGCACAGCAAAAACTCTTTGTCTGCTTCAAGAAAGATTTTACTGGCCGAAAATGCGCCAGACGACGGATCAGCGCGTCTCTAGTTGTAACCAGAGCCAACACCGCAGGCACCGTACCAGTGCTCCTCCAGGGCGACTACATTCTATTTCACCCCCTAGAACTCTATTCGAGCAAGTTGGGATTGACTCTCTAAGGCCCTTTCCCAGGTCTTCAAATGACAATCGCTGGATAGTCGTATGTACCGACCACTTAACAAGGTACTGCTGGACAGCTGCTATCCCATCGGCAACTGCAGCTGACGTTTGTTTATTCATGGTGCGTTTTGTGGTTCTACGACATGGACCACCTACAATAGTTATCAGTGATCCTGGGTGACAATTTACTGCGGACGTGGTGGAAGCGATGCTTCGTCTATGCGCTTCAATCTTTCGGCACTATACACCATATCATCCCCAAACAAACGGCCTGACGAAACGAACTAAGAGGACTCTAACATGATTTTCATGTATGTCGCAGATGATCAGAAGAATGGGGACGGCGTGCTACGTTTCGTCACTTACGCATTTAACACTGCACAGCCTGAAACTACATGCTACAGTCCGCTCTTTCTTTTGTATGCTCGGCCGTCTCGTCATACCCTAGATACCGTCCTGTCGTTTTTGGACCACTATGATTTTGGTATTTCCAAGATTGTCTGCCGTGCAGAAGGCGCCCGACATCTTGCTTACCTGCTCACCCTCGCTTCGAAAGATCGCTCGAAGACACGTTTTGACAAACAACGTCGACTCGTGACGTACAATCGCGGAGACCTCGTATGGTTGTGGGCGCCAAATAAAAAATGCGGGTTGTGTGAAAAATTGCTGACACACTATGTGGGACCTTATGTTTCTATAGACCGTATAAGCGATTTACTTAACGTGTAGCACGTCTTCATTCAAATCGCCGACGGTCTGCAAAGACTCAAATTGTCCATATAGCACGTTTGTGGCACTATAATCCCAGAGAGACTCTTCAACTCACCCGCAGGGCTTCGCCTGCGTGGAGGGTATTTTGACTGCATATGCGATTTAGGTATGAACCTCTGAATAGCGGGGAACAGGCAGATTAGACAAGAGAATGTTCGGCTAGCGAGATAGGCCCTACGGTGCACGACACTTTCAAGTCTACCGGAACACCACAGCGGCATAAACACATTTCTAAACGTAACAATATATATAGTCAAGTAGATCCTCTCTGAACAATCACAACGTGGTTTATTTCGACGTTTCAGCCAGGGTCTGGCCTTCATCAGGAAGGCGCCAGACTCTGACTGACACGTCGAAATAAACCACGTTGTGACTGCTCGCGGAGGATCTGCTTGACTACTGGCAACGCTACGGCCACTCAACCACCATGCCTGCACACACACACATTACATATATATATATATATATATATATATATATATATATATATATATATATATATATAAGAAAGAAAAAATCAAGAAAAAATACTCAGGTGCTCGAAATCGAATTTCAGCCCTCTGAATTATGAGTGCAGGGCGTTAACCAATGAGCCACCGAGCAGCACGTCTTTGAGCTTTCAAAGGGCAAGCTATCTATATATACCACTTTCCTCTGCTCACGGGACTCGGGAGGAATTCTTGTGTTTTCAGCAATACCAGAAAGATGACGCCATGAGCGCGCGTCGCCACATCGCGCGGTGGCGTGATCTGTAATCTCCCACGCGTAGTTTGCCCGGCTTAGAAGAGGGAGGGGGGCGATGCTCCCTCGAACGACCTTATCTCGCGGAGAGCATCGTATGTCTTGACTGGCCTCGGGTTTTATTTAGAACAATTTCGTTGTAGTTAACGGGCGCACAAAGGTTACTGCAATCATTGCAGCCTCCATTTGCGAAAAACGCGCGCTTTTCAGACACAGCGAAGAAACAACTGAGAGGCTTATTCAAGTGCATCTGTAATTCTGAGTGCGTTTTATGCGTCATTTGCGCGTGAGAAATACAGGGCACGTGCCGCTCTGCTCTTCATTGTGCGCGTGACCTTCTAATTTTTCGCTATCGCATTCATTGCCTCTTTCACTTTTGCGAAAAAGCTGTGATTTTTTTTATGGGAATGCCTCCGGCCCTCACCATGAAGGGTGGTACACAGCTGCAGTGATCCAGCAAATCATAGCAGTGAATGGCCTCCCAATCAGAGCAGAGGGCATAACACCTGTTAAGGAAGTCGCTATCGCGCTAGCTGGTGCAGACGGAGACTCACACGTCATGATAACGGACTCGAGAGGAGCCCGCAGAACTGTTCAGCGTGGGTGCATCTCATACCTGCAGTACCGCACCTTGCGCAATTGTAATTACGTCAGGGCCCTCACGCTCCGTAGCGTCATGTGAGCTCCAGGTCACAGAGGCCTCGATGGCAATGAAATGGAAGACGCTGCTGCCCGCGCACTCACTCTGGGTAACGCCTTCGAACTTTTCCAAAATGGATCCCAAACCTAATGCGGCCTTAACAGTTTGAGAAAGTATTCAATTTTATCGGTTTGGCCACGCAATTTATCTCAAATCCTGTAAGGGCTTTACAAAGAAAGAGGAACACTTACTCTTCCACCTTTACACCATAACACTGCTGTGCCCGGGAGAGTTAAAGTATCTCCGTCCTGTTTGAAAAAGAAAGTGCTCGCACTGTGCGAAGACATCTTCCGACATTTTCCACAAGGTGTGGGCATGCCAGTCAACTCCGTGGTTCACTCCAAAACTAAACGCCACCCGGGAGAACGGAAAGGCAGCTCTGCCCAGCTGTTCCGACCGGGCGAGACAAAAGGCCCTGGTTAACCAAGCTCGAGTCACGTTGGCTTCCAATGGACTTCTTTGACGAGGAGCCCACCATGCCACGTAAGAAAAAGCAAG
Organism: Rhipicephalus microplus; assembly: GCF_013339725.1. Lineage (NCBI taxonomy): Eukaryota > Metazoa > Arthropoda > Arachnida > Ixodida > Ixodidae > Rhipicephalus > Rhipicephalus microplus. Next base: position 29,255,944 of record NC_051174.1, read on the forward strand.
TAATACAGATTAAAATTGTTCGCGATGCTTTCAATACTTATGTGGATTTTTCGGTAGATTATACGGTGCGCAAATAAATAAGTGTGACTGTGATATGCGGTAAAAATATTTGCTCGTGGTCTGTCGAACATTCGTGTGCTACGTATATGGCACTAGGCACATTGGGTGTTCCGCTCACACAATTCGGAACGCGTGCCGCATCATGCCCTTCAATCTTGTCGTAACACATATGCATGCTATGCATGCTTTTGGTTGTAGTACCCAATAATGTTAATATTTTTTTTGCATTAAGGAGGTTCGCTGCAGTTTATTTCACTCAGGAAAACACCTGCAGACATTCAACGTCACCTTGTATCACATGGACACTGGCGATGATGTGCTTTCAGTTTTTGCCATTTTCCCACTCGACAAGCATCAATGGTGCAATGACAACACAAAAAAGTAGTGACGAGGATGCCACGCGGAAGCATACAAAAAAAAACTCTCGAGGCTTTTAGGACTGCATAGTTGACACGGAATGAGAAATTTTCGTATGCCATCAGATACACAATAGCATGATCAACATGATCTTAAATGGTCATGGTCATCTGCTGAACCAAATGATGATTATATATTCTAAATAAAAGCAATCGAAGGTCATTGTGCAGCAGGCTGTTTTCATTTCCAAATAAAATATCAACATGAGCATGGTTGACCGAATGAATCAAAATATTGCAAAGTACCACACTGGAATGGGAGGTATGAAGTGGCAGACATCACTGCTGACGTATCTTCTTGAGCCATATTTGAAAAAAGCATTTTAATTGTGTGGTAAGGAATGAGGCAAAACCGACCTGAGAATGTTTTTAAGGGCCATAGCAATATCATACATAAAGCAATATGGCTCTAAGTCATTGCGTGAAAGAAGCCGCCAGGCTACACTGTAAGCGCAAAGCTGATTAGACCGCACCGACAACTTGGTGATTGCCGAAACAAAGAAACAAGGTGCTCTCAGAGCCATGGGAAGACCAGCCCAAGGTGTACAAATTATGACATCTCAGCGCATTGAAACTGTTTCAAACCATACCATCTAACTAAGTGAGTGGTGTAGCACAGGGCACACCTTCCAAATTAATTCAACGTGACACCTCATGTGCCTAGTGTTCTATATGTAGGAAAGCGCTAAACTAATTGCAAGAAAAATTTTCTGGGGAATAAAAGCTTTACTCTCCTTTCTGAGCTTTCAGAAGCTATTAGTTCGAGAAAAGAAAAATGTTTACTTAGTATCCTCGCACGTGTTCTCAGGAAGCCTTTACAATTAGTTCGTTAAAAGAAAACTCCGTTGATTTTCTACCACGTCAGGATAATGTTGTTTTTGATCCTGAGACGCTCGTTTCACGTGCCTGATAGCAGAAATGACCAACAAATTTGAAAATAGTTTTTATTTACCGAAAAACTACAATACCAAAACTGAAACCCAACTATGTGCGCTTTTATGTGGGACGTAATCATGTGCCAGACGCTGCCCGGAACCTGCCTGATTGCGTATAAGGCCCACCAGATGGCACTACTTGCCCACGCTGTCAGTGGCGATCATCTGAAACGATTACGTCAAGATAATGAATATATGGCGAAAAGTCAGTGGCTCAAAGTGCAAAAACAATTGCCACAAATTAAACACCCACCAACATAAAAAAGGAAATCACACGCTCAAGCAAAGAAGTGCCGGCTGAACCCACACAATTCATAGCAGACAAGCGGACGCTGCAGTGGCACATTAGTCCCGGTACTTCCGCCAGGCAAATGTTTTAGTCACACACACAATGTGGAAATTATTTCTGGCAAGCGAGGTGAGCGTGTCAAAGCAGGAAATAAAATTCATTTGGAAAAAATCTGCGAAACTGTCATGCCTGCGATTTTCCTAAACGACCCAAACGGGCAAATGAACGTACCTAGTGAATTTAATTAAGATCCACTGACCTGTACAATAGTTGCCGGAGTTGGTCTTTAGAAATAAAACAATAACGATATGCCAATACTCTGCAGAGGACCATCAGGTTTGTGATTTCAGAAATAAAACAGTGAACTATTTTGTAAATGCCGGTGACAAGCAATCAGGGAAGCTTCATTTCCAGATGCTAGGCTCCACACGAACACGCATTATATCTCTCAAACATTCTCGCTCGCACAATGTTCTCTATTGGCGATCAAGGCAGTTTTGCTGTCTGTGAAGATTGACGCGACGGAGTGCGGCATGACACTGACTGTACTCAGCGACAGCTTTTCTTGGCATTGGAAGGCAAGCTACGGGTGCGGAGCTTGTGCTTATGTAGCCTACGCAAAATACTCCGATTTGGTCCGCACCTCCTAACGCTGTAGAAAGTTACAAAAGTGCACCAGCAGCGTTTCTTGTGGATGAAGATGCCGCTCAGTGTTTGAGGTACACGTGAAAAGGCAGGACTTTCTCATGCGTTGTAAAACGCTGTGAAGGTAAATAAATACGATTGCCTTTGTGATGTGTGCAGCATCATGTTTCAAATAGCTCGACGTAAAAACTAAGACTAAATTATATTTTACGTTAAAACAGGAGTGCTATTGTGGAACTATTGTTGAACTACGTTGCAAAAGCGATTAACAGTGTAGTCAGAAAATGCAGCTCCCTCATTCAATCAGGACTGTTCAGGCATAGTAAATTGATCCTGAAATATGTAAGTGATTCAGTTCTGTGTTGAAACCTACAGCTACAGAAATCAGGAACATTGTTAGGATTGGCTTTTTAAAAGCGTGCAGAGTGTTTTATTATTTGCTGAAATTAGAAGAGAAAGGCCGCATGGATGAATCTCTGTGGAGGCTTGTCGTGAGATGTTGACGCACAGCCACTCAGCAACATGTCATCACCCGATTTGTTCGTGTCTCTGCAGAATGCTTCTGAAGCCAATGCCTCTTCTAAAAAGATGCCTGCGACTTGAGCCGATAAGGTGGTTCCTGTTCACCTTCTGTTTTCTCCTCCTCCACTCCTCCAAAGAGTGTTAGGGAGCCTTCATATGTGCGCGTCTCCGTGTTTCAGGGTGGTAACAACTTGCTCGGTCATGGTTGCTTATAACTGGCAAAAACTGTCCCCATACTTTACGGGCCACCATGTTGGTTCTCAGTGGTCACTCATTTACATTGAATCAGCGTGGGTTTCATTGAGAAGACGGTGTCTTTTTTATATAGCAAGTACTGAAATCTGAAGGATTGTTTTTTGAAGTTAGGCACTGTTTTGTAGAACAGAAAAAACATATTCTTGACTCAAGTATATATAAAATACCATTAAAGCAGTTCGTTTCTCACACCTCGTAGAACCACCACATTAGTGGAGTGACGATAATTAGAGAGCCTATATTTGCGAGGGGGAGAACCTCGATGTCAGTGTGAACTGTCTTCGATGTCTTCGCAGCATTCCTGAGCAAATTCTTCTTATCACTGTAGACACCTCAAAAGCCTTCTAATGCAAGGCTTGATACCATGCTGTAATATATGACGGTACCCTTAACGACCAGAAAGGGGAATCCAACAACTGAGTACTTCAACAACGATGTTCTTTGTAAACCGCATAACTCTGCTAGCCAGTTTCTCATACCCTAAATTTTGCTTCTGTTCGTACTATAAAATACTGCAGCAAGTTTAGTTCCTGAAAGCGAATCTGTACTGCATGCAGAACCACATGCAGAACCACATGTTTGACTAGTTTTCGACGATGAGAATAAACAAGCACACTCAAGTCAATCAGCTTCATCTCGCATAATCCGGCGTAGCCGAGCGAAGCGTGATCCTTTTTTTTTACTGTGCGAGCTGTCGTGCTTACTTTGCTCAAACTGCTTTTCGTCACTAAAGCGCGTCAGCCATTTCACAAAATATGCGGCGATATACTAAGCCACCCCGCAGTACAATGGGTACTCACCTTAAAAACACGTGCAGAAGTAGTCGGCTCGAAGCAATCTCGCTTCACTTGTGTAATCCAGCGTTTCCGTTGGCAAGAGCAAGTCGGGAAGCGGGACACTCTACAGATGGTTTCGCATTGCGGCACGCATCACCCTGGCATTTGCACTCCGAAGTAGTTGTGCGCTTACCGCGAGGATGGTATCGTAGTGGCAGCTATGTGTACGGTGTAGTCGAACGTCAAACGCAGCTCATACCGCAGCTTACACACCCATGCAGCTGGTGCAGTGCGGCAGAGCAGGAACGCCTGAATGCGATAACCAACATGGCACTTGTTTCCACAGAAACCAGGACTGGTAACATTGTGTTTTCGCGGGCAGCGGTAAGTCGTAGGTCAAAGGCTGACACCACCATAAAACATGAAAACACGCGCATATAAAGGCTCCCTAGACTGTGTGAAGTGCCCTAAACGAAACAAGTTTCCTAGGTAGCGACATTCTTTTCTGTTCTCCTCACCTATGTTCCTGGAGCACCCCCCAGAAGGCTAAAAAATTTTATGAAAAAGCGAATGTTTGCGCTCAGTCGCTACGGTGAATAGATGTAAATGAAACGGAATGGAACGAAATGAGTTGTAGATTAAATGGTTACCTTTATGAACATAAACGGTGCAACACAAGAGCAAGCTGATTGTGCGTTACTGAACTGGCAACGTTGTGCAGTTCTATGTGTTACACCACTAGCCATGGCGTCTCGCTTCCTGCATCGTAGTTCGTCCAGTTCTCCGAATGCTCTTAAACACTTCTTCGATTGTGTTTTGTGCATGCTGTGACACAGTGAACGCGCTTCTTGCTAGATCCTGTCAGTGAACACAGGTCGTGACGTCGGGATGAATTGTTACAGCCGGCTTGTGCACAGGCAAGAAAAAAACTATGGCCACACTGGTACGAACCACGGAGTCCTTCCTACGTGGGTATGAACGCTTTAATAGCAGCAGTGCGATGACGGTTTTTACAATGTGGCCGTTTTTTACAATCGTGATGCCAGGTGATTCTGATATGGTGCTCGGAACTTCTTTAAAAGTGAGAGTGAGTGAGGTGAGGGTCTCGAAGCAGAGAGTTTCGGCTCAAGCGTGAACTGGTCAAGGGTGAAAAATTTCTGAAGGTGCGCTGGTTACAACCTCCACCTGTTCTGTATACGTGCATACGCACAAGTATTTGTACCAACTGGCATGCAATGGACGCGCATTACACGTGAGCCTGGCGTTTCAATAAAAAAGCACAAATAAACTCGCTTCGCAGATCCGTGTCGACGTAAGTCGACGAAGTTGCACGGAAGCGTTTGCGTGAGATGTTTCACAGCTACACTTCACGGTGTTCTTCGTCTCGGAAAGCAGGAGGTAATCTGACGGTAGCGAAACCGCCCTTTGTTGTTTAACGGCAACGCAGCATTGTTGAAAAACGCAGATGTTGCAATGAACAAGCATCGCGAAACAATCTTGGTCGACTTGGCGCACACTGAAACGCTTCTCCTGTTAAGTTTATGTCCTGGTTACGATTCGGTCTTTGATCATGGCGACAATCCGGCTGGAGCCATATGCGCATGCGTACTCGTTTTGAACCTTTTGCATAATAATAAAGAACACCACCAGCCATTCGCATCACGTGCAAGATATGCACCAATTAGAGACGCGGATGGCAGAGAAAAAGAGAGATAATTTAGATAGTGAGAAGGACGGCTCTAGAACAATGAGTGACGTTACCTTGGAAGCTTGTTTCGTCTAGAAACCTTAGACACCATCGGTTGCGAGCGCTCGCTATGGCGACCATTTCAAATCTTGCAGCCTCGGAGATTAAAGCATTCTCTTCTGCGATCTTGTAGGTCACATGGTAGTGTTTTTGCGATGGCGTCACTTCCTAATCCACCGGAAGTACTAGTAAGTCGGCTCCAAGCGCTCCTTGCGAAGAAAGCACTAAACTATCAGCAACCTCCCGTTCCCATGGGAAAGTGTGCGATGTCGCAGACATCTTCCTACAGGAGGCGTTGCTCAAGCTGAGCGACCAGTGAGCCTGATTAGGCGCTGCGAGCGCGTAACTGTATCGGATGGGCAGCACACCGGCTCGATCGATTTACGTTCGGAACACCGGAGTATATTATTGAACCTTCGAGAATGTCTCACCAACATCACTGGAATGTAATCCGGTTAATCTCGATACCACATTTTGGCTTACGGGCTGCTTTTACGTCTCTTACGGGCGATTTACGTCTTGACCACGCCAGCGGTTCGCTAGGCATAGCGACTATGGCACCTCCCGGTATAGAACGGACAGCAAAACTGGATATGATCCTCAGAGCATGATGTAGACCAGCATCCCGTCTTCGGACAGTCGACAGGAGCTGCCAGAATCTCAAGAATGCCACACTTGCTGCCGTGGTCACTTGCCGAAAGTGGGCGAGAGGCGAGCAGCGCACTCATGGCGGCCGAACGTTACTAGAACCTAATGACGTTGCGGCGGCCTCCATCGACGCGGCATCTCTCGCCGCCGCTGCTGACGCGGACGCTGGCACCTGCTCTTCGACAGTTCTGCTGCCTGGGATGCTCTGCATGGGCCCGCATCGGGGGCACAGAAACCTTTGTGGCAGCCCCAGCTCTTTCCGAAGCCGCAAGGAACAGACTTCGTTGTTTAGCTGAAACCCCGGTTTCAGTTCTCGCTCGCTGAAGCGTTTCCTGAGAATTGGGCAGGACACACGCTCATCTTTCTCCTCAGAGCGGCTGCGACACAGCTAATCAGTGTTGTTATCGTGCAGAAACAAATTCTGATCGTATCCTACACCTCGCGCCCGCTCATGGCGGACAAATTTATGATTGAATTTGCGGTTCTCTCACTGGCTGAACTGGTGTCCCTTTATGGGTACTTGAGCGCAAACACTCAAGACGCCTGCTATGGAGTAGTGATAGTGCAGAGCTGCGAAGCCGTAGCCATGCTTTCTGAGAGCCTCTATTGGCTTGAAGGTGAGATATTCTACACGTGTGGCGACAGGGCACCCCACTGCAGCTATAAAAAAGCGTGTTGCAGCCTGCAGTCAGTACGACTCCATTGTACATCAACCAGAAGCCCGCACCGTAACCAAACCAGACTTTTGTGGCATCTGCGGAAAGGCGGTGTAGTTCACGGATGGCGGCAGTGCTTCTCCTCAGTGTAGCCCAGGTACGCCCTTTGTGCTGGATCCCACGTCACCGTGGACCGGTGATGCAAAGAACGCAATAGGGTGCCGCCATTCAAGCCGCCCCTTCGTGCATCGGCAGGTGAAGCCGGCCGGAAGACGTCGGCGCCTACACAAATCTTGCTCTCTGTCGTTGCCGTAAGTGGCTGCGACCACTGTCATCAATCTTGCCCCACCCCCCTTCACTAGTGTGGTGACTCTGGGGCCTCCGCTGCGACCTATAACTACGGACGGACCTCAGGTCTTGAGGACTACAGCAGGACAAGCTTCGCCCGCCCCACCGAAACCTAAAACGTCGTTGCATGAATTTGACCTGCAACCCAGCGAAACTCGTCCTTGGTCGACCGCGTCCCACAAGCATCCAGGGGAATGGAAGTCAACGGTTCCGTGCCGCCTCAGTGCTATTTCGGACCTTTTTACAATCCTACAGTAGAATTTTCGGGAATTGAAGGCACGCACTGAGAGGGCTGCTACTGCTCTACTTCGAAACCGATATGCGTTTGCCCGCGGTAGTGGTATTCAGGAGTCGGGCGAACACGCTATCCTTACAAATTATCCCGTGTACCAAAGAGATGCGCGAACACCTTTCTACGTGAATAAAAATTGCACAGCCAACCTGGTGGATCTCGACTGCGATCCGTTTTTCTCTTATGTTATGGTGACTGTCCTCCCACTTCGGAACCAGGACCTGTCCCTACATATTGTTGCGGTGAGATGCCTTAGGAGAAGATGAATGCGAGAGTCCAGGGACCTGGTGAATCACCACTCGTGCCAACTTCGTTGTTCTCTTATCCCACCTGTCCCCTCCGTATCGTAGCAATTCCCCCTTTGCAGACGATGCTTACCGGGTGAATTAGGCTTCATTGCGATGATGAAAACGTCTTGAACGGACAACATTGACGACTTTGTTATCGCTTGAGTGGCGGCCAGTTACCACCAGCCGATAATGACGATACAACAATTTTTATTTATGAAAACTGAAAAAAGACGAAAGGGGAGTATGTCAAGGGTGATTTCCCCATTCCAAGACAGCAGTGGCCACTGCAGCTCGACCGGCTTGATTCAGGAGACCCCTTTGGGTCTTCAGGTCTGGTCGGACGAAAATGGCCTCCCAAGTAGCGTGAGTATCAGAGGCGACTTAATCTCCATAGGCTTTTTCTGGCAGTCCCATGTGACGTGCTGCAACGTCGGTCGTGACTCACACCACAGACATTTGTTTACACCTGCACCGGGGTTTATGTGAAGCCACCTTTCCAAATTTGCGTAGTTGTTAACCTGAATTTGTCTTAGCTGTCGATCATCGTCAACTTTAAGCGATTAGTGCGGTGGGGCATATCGCTGTCTTGTCTTCCGTTGATGCTCGAGTAGAATGGGTGCAGTGCAAGGTTCGTACTGATTATCGGTGTAGTTGTTCACTCGGTTTCTCGAATTACGAGCCAAACTGTGCGCCAGCGCATTACCCAAGATACCCTCGTGGCCTAGGCACCAAATTATAGCATGGTCCTGTATCAGCCTGTCATCTAGTGATTTCAAGGCGGCATTCAGTAGTGCTCCACGGAGAAACATTCTGCAGACTTCCTGGAAAAAAGGCAAGAATAATGCGGAGGCGTTCTCTGCCTCCTTGGTTCGAATAGCTAGCGCGATCGCCACCGCCACCTCCGCCGTCGTTGTACAGGTTGTTTTAATTGACGCTGTGACAGTTTTAGTGGTATGCGGCATGGGTTGAACTGGTACTATAACGCAGATCTCTTTTGATTAGGCGGCAACGGTGTATACTACTTCGTTGCTTTCGCCAAACTGTTTTTGAAGCTGGTGAGCTCTAGCTTGTCTTCTCGCTCCATGGTACAACTTACTCATGTTTCACGGAATGGGGCAGACGGTCATGTGTTGGCGCGTTTTCTTAATCATGGCAGTAGTGTTCTCCCAGCAGTATTGTGTTATAGTAGGGTATGCCAAGCGATTGAGAGTTTCTTTGCATACCTTCGTAAGGCATAGTCGTTTCTTCTGCGAGAGAATTGTTGTTGCCGCAAGCTCTTCGAATGTGTTGTACATAACATGAACTTCCATTTTGTCAGTGGGTGCAATGAGCAGTCTATCTAAGGCAGCTTTCTATGCTCCGCGTATTATCAAGTCAATCTCTTCAATTTGCACTGGTGTGAGCTGCTGATAACGTAGTCCATATGTGACTCTACTAAGGATGAATGCTTGTACCAAGCATAGAGTTTTTCCTTTGTTTAGCCCTTTGCCCTTTCTCTTTATTCTGTGAATCATTCGAGCAATGTTTTTAGTGTACATTCCAGCATTTTATTGTATAGCTTGCTTCTTTGTTGCTTAGCCATATACCTAATATTCTTATTGTTTGTCTCTCTGGCAGCGTTTCACCTCCTATTCTTAGTTGCATGACTGCTGTTTCTATAATTTCTGCCATGAACGCGGAGAAATTCTGATTCATCTGGTGCGCATGTCACGCCATTATCTTCAGCAAATGCCTGGACATGTTAATAGCTTCTTGTAAAATTCGCTCCTTCTTTCCCAGTGAGCCTTCGTTGACCCACAAAGTTATATCTTCAACGTAAAGCATGAATTAAAGGTCAGCGGCTCGCTTCGGTAGCTGTGCTATTCGATTCATCACTATATTAAACAGGAGTAAAAAAGGATAAAAAAGTCACACCCAATCCCTTTTATCAAACAATACATGCAGGTCACTTCCGTCGTAACGGTTCTTAGAGCGTTTCTGGGAAATGAAAGTTCGCAGACCGGTGATGCACCTAGCCTCTTTTGCGCGGCAAATGGTTTTGGCGAGAGTAGCTTTATGGCCCTTGGAAAAAATGGCAGACTTCAGGTAAAGTGGAAATTGACTATATTTGAAGCACGAATTAGTAATGTTGATATGTCATTTTAAAATCAGCACAACGTTACGAGGTGGAGGTAAATGATGCCGTACATGTCATGATTTTGTGTCATGATTGTCATGTTTGAATGTGTCGTTTACCTTCGTCATTTATTCACGTCACGTGATACCAAATTTAGTATATGTGGAGTTAGCGAAACGGCCGCGAGCATGCTACGAGCGTGGTACGTTGTTATGTTCTTACATGACACGCGTATCATGATTATCAAGTTTCCACCAGTCATATATTTCCGCATCCATTGGCGTCACGTAAAACCAAATTTGGCATTTGTACAGCTAGCAAAACGGCCGCGAGCGCATCATGAAGGGCCCAATGTGCTCTAATGAAGCGTTGGCGTGTGCGCACGCCGGGCACAGCGACGCTAGTTCGCAAAACACCAGCACACTATAGTCTGACGCCAGCTACGACCACTGTCCATCAGCTTGCCGCAAATAAGACTTGCTGCATTTCTGACCGATGCGTTACCCAGACAACACTGCGTCTCCCCCTTTTCGTAACGCAGGGACGCCGGACGCGCTGAAACGCCCATGCAACAAACCAACGCAGCGCGGGGCACACCTGCGAGTATCTGATAGAGCCGGCGCCTGGCGTGGCAATGCCGGCGTGACACGACGAAATGAACGCCGGCGAGCCTGCGCACCACGTCAATTCGAATTGTATTGGCGCTTTCCTTGTGGAATTTAGTGATGTTCTCATATGACAGGCACCTCATGATTATCTTGTTTGGAACAGTAACCTACCTTCGTCGTTCATTGACGTCACGTAACACCAAATTTTCATATGTGAAGTTAGCAAAACGGCCACGAGCGCATCATGAGTGTGGCACGTAGTCATGTTGTTACTTGACACGCATGTCATAGTCATCATGTCTGGATGTCTCATTTACCTATGTCGTCCATTCGCGTGGCATAAAACCGAATTTGGTACATGTGAAGCTAGCGAAACAGCCGCGAGCGGATCATGAGCATAGCATGTTGTCATGTTGTTACATGACACGCATCCTATGTTTAACATGTTTGCACCAGTATCATACCCTTGTTATCCGTTCACGTCCCATAACAGCGAATTTGGTATAAGTGAGCTAGCGAAACGGCCGCCAGCGCATCACGAACGTGGCATGTAGTCATGTTGTTACAAGACACGCATCTCATGTTTATCATGTTTGCACCAGTATCATACGTTCATCATCCATTCCCGTCCCGTAATACCCAATTTGGTATAAGTGAAGCTGGCGAAACGGCCACCAACGCATCATGAGCGCAGCATGTAGTCATGTGTTTACATGACACGCATCTCATGATTATCACGTTTGCACTAGTGACATACCTTTGTCATCTGTTCCCGTGCCATCATACCAAGTTTGTTTTATGGGATGCTAGAGAAACGGCTGCGATCGCATTATGAGCGTGGAACGTAGTCATGGTGTTACGTGGCACGCATGTCATGATTTTCACGTTTGGGTCTGTCGGTTGTGCTCGCCATGCAATCGTGTCATACGATACCAGTTTTGCAACATGCCATATGAACAAAATCAATGCGAAAGCTGCAGGACTATGAAATGTAAATCATGTCATTTATGACATACATAATTTTATAAAGTTCATGTCATGATTATTGAAATATTTTCTACATACAATCATGATATGCCATACCAAGTTTAATAACTAAATCGTTATTGAAACAGCCAGGAGAGCTAAATGTCGTAGGTGGATAGATAGATAGATCGATAGATAGATAGATAGATAGATAGATAGAAAGATAGATAGATAGATAGATAGATAGATAGATAGATAGATAGATAGATAGATATATAGATACATAGATAGATAGATAGATGATAGATAGGTAGATAGATAGATAGATAGATAGATAGATAGATAGATAGATAGATAGATAGATAGATAGATAGATGCGCTCAAAGTCGAGGAAGTTCGCTAAAAAATGCTTCGCATTTAAAAAAAAATGTGTGAAGAGCTGTGTGGGTTCGGCACACGTATAGCATTTAAAATGGACTATATGTCGTTGTATCGTGCTGTGCAGTGCTGTAGGCGAAAGTTATAAATGATAATATGGTGTGACATGTTTAGTGTCTTGAATCAACATACATGAAAATCATGTTGACGAGAGGCCTATCAGTTCGTTCCGTGCCACGGCTGTTACGGCGTTTTGTGACAGAAATGGCACGAAGCAAGACGAAAGACGTCTGCAACTACATTGGCGATAAATTGCACAAATTGCCGACCGCGCTCAAGCATCTCTAGCGTAATATAATGTGCGATAGCATGAACTGTGAAACTTCAGTGGGCATTGCAGATAGAACTGCCGCAGCTTCGGCGTAGCGTGTGAGGTTGTCAACGCCCACAATAATCAGTCGGTTGCCGTTTATTGATTGCGGAATAGGGCCGAGTAGGTCAACATCAACGACGTCAAATGGTGAACCAGAGGTGCTATGGGATGAAGCAGTTTGGTTGGTGTTGCTGTTGGCCACTTGTAGCGATGACATTGCTAACAGCTCGCAACGTATGCAGTCACACTTTTACGCAACTTCGGTCAAAAGAAGCATAACAAAGGTCAATAAATTGTCTAAAATAAATCATAATATGCAATGAATTATGAAAAACTCATAGGGTCAGATCTTGGGTCGTTGTGCATTGCTCTAAATACGTGTTGTCGCTAACTTGTAGGCAGAAACAGAAGAAGACAGAGGCTACGCCAGAATTTTTCCTGTAAACTTTACCTTTTTTTACGGCGAAACCATGTTAACCGTTCATTCCGGAGATAAAGGAGGAAGCGAGAGTGTTGTCACTGTTTGAATAGTTGTTAGGTTAGGAAATGGAGCAACCACTGCCGTCAAATATTCATCACAGTTGTCTGCGTCGCACTCGGTTGTCGTAAGGGGAAACCGTGAAAAGTAATCGGCGTAGGCATGACAACGACCACTCTTGTAACATGCTTCAAAGTCGTGCTCTTGCAATTGTAACGCCAAACGATCAAGATGACTGGATGGGTCCCATAGTCCAGCGAGCCATCATAAAGAATGGTGGTACATGATAATTGAAAATAGGCGTCCATAGATATACGAGTGAACCTTGCGCACAGTGAATATGACCGCGAGAACTTCTTGCTCTGAGACAGTGTAGTTTCGCTCTGCTTTACTTAAACAGGGACTGGCAGAGGCGATGACGGATTCAGCAGCTCTACAGTGTTAGACCAAGACGGTGCCGATACCTACACCACTGGCGTCGGTATGAGCTTCTGTGGCAGCAGATGGGTAATAATGGCGAAACGTGTGCCCTGACATAGAAACAAACTTGAGTTGTGAAAAAGACGACTCGCATTTGACTGACCACCGAAAAGGTGCGTCCTTGTAGAGTAGAGATGTCAAAAGGTAAGCGAGATTGGCGATTGTCGGCACGAAGCGACGTAAGTCGGAGCATAAGCACAAAAAACCTCGCAACTCCCGTAAAGACTGGGGTTGTTTGTAGCTACTGACTGCAGCGACTATATACAGGGTCAGGCCTTAAAGGCTGACTCTGTATAAACTCTAGGAGGACTGCCTAGTTCTGGAAATCTGTGGCTACCATGGTAGCACGCACCCTGGCCACCAGGGCTCTGTCACCCTCCAAGGCCAAGTACCTGAACAGTGCAGCCTTCCTGCTCTCTCGGGTAGGGGGTGAAGATGAAGTGATTGAGGAGACCGCCGGTTTAGATGGGCATGTCCATATCATGTGGAAAGGATCTGCAAGCAGATTATCATAGTGTTGGTATTTCCCGAAAAAGGCCGAATGAAAGTGTCTAAATATTGCCGCATAGAATACATGTGTAAAGGCGTAATAGCCATGTGTAAAGGCGTAATAGCCAGCGCTGGTCCATCTTATTCAGGCCCGTTGCCGAGTGCGGAAATCGGAGCCTGTTCGATTGGAGCATCGCTTTGATCTCGAGGAAAGAGGTGACCGTACAAGGTTTGGAATTGTTAGGTGATGGAGGACGAGGGGGTTGCCAATAATCAAGTGCGTCGTTACCAACTAATCCTGCGTGACCGAGCGTCCAGATGATTAAACTTGTCTTTAGGTGGCCCAGATAAGGACACTCCTTCAGGAGTTGAGCAGCGCGACTGGGGATGCGATCTTTTGTAACATTTTGGCACGCACTTCATCAATCTCTAATGATCTTGGATTTGGCGTCTGCTGCGGCAAGAGCTATGGCGACTTTCTCCACGTCAGTAATGTCTTAGGCTAGAAAAAGAGTCCTTGAACGGGAACTGTTTTTATGGACTACGGCTGCTGTGTACACTACGCGTGGTGAGGGCCAGACGCATCTGTGCAGAATACTGCAAAACGGGACTCATATTGATTTTGCAAGGCTGTAACATGCGTAGTCCGTCTGCCTTCGTGAGTCTCTTTAGCCAGGTTTTCGAGCATAGCTTGAATAACCGGCGCACCACGCCAGTCCTGTGCTATCGTGGTCCACTCTTCTGCCTGATAGGTGTAGGATATATTGGGGTGGTATAAGAGCCATCTCCCAGCGTGTGACTTGGTAAGCCATAAGTACTGGCTTTGCCAGGCTTAAGCTGGCAAAGCAGATGGCTTAAGCGGTTCTTGAAGGTCCTCGCATTTGGATTCTCACGTGTGGTTATCGCGTGTGATGGTCCTCGGGTGTGGTCGTCACGTGTGGAATCAACAGGTGTGGATTCACTCACCAAGAGAACCGCGAAAGTGACCAAGGTGAGCGGGTGAATGCTGTTTTCTTTCTATGAAAAACAAAGACAAAGAACGTCGGCAAATTGCTACTACGGAAAAAAAAAGCTTCTTGGGGGAAAGGCCATGATCGGGCGGAAAAGCTGGACGATTTTGACATCAGAGTGTTGAAACGGGTAGTGAATGTCTTACAGCGAAAGCTGTTATGAGACCAAACGCGGGTCATGCGTGGCGCCGTAGTTTTACGCCACCGCCCCCATTGGTGCCCGTAACCACGTCGCATGAAATAAGAAAAACAACTAACACCAAGAACACAGTGAAGCTCGAACCAGAGTCTACTGCGTGCTAGCGCAGTATTCTACCGCTGAGCCATGGCGGCACTTCGGACTTATTCGCAAACTTGCCTTAAGCAGAATTAATGTAGAAAAAAATGGCATTAGATGACTATTAAAGCGTTTTTGAACAGCAAAAGAATAACCAGGCGTCGCACATTGCGGATAGCGTAACGAATAGGTCGCCCAATGCTTCAACCCATTACAAAAATTTGTTCTTGATTACTTCTAACTGTGTCGCATACCCCCTTCAGGCATATGTTTTTATCGTCATCAGTCACTGCATGACCAATTGACACAAAATTCGTTGCGATTGTTTAGCGGATACCACGCTTCTGAGGAAATGACAAAAATATAGCAGGAAATGCCAGCCCACTACGCTGAAATTCATTATTACTAATGCCATAGTGGCTACCAAGTAAGTGAGCTTCAAGCAGTTACCAAATGAGCGTTTAGAAAAAGCTCTGAAAGAACGTTGTTATAGCTTTCACTTTGACTGTGCTGCGGCTTGCACGTAGGCCTAGTGTATTTTTGAGAAAGACAAAAATTCAACTATAACCAAAGTGGGTCACTCAAAATCTAAGTGGGAGCTGACACATCGAAACAACGTTGTGGTGTAATAAGGGGGAACAGTGGAAGTACCTCAGACAGGCTGGCTGACTTTTTATAGGAGGACCTATTTCATTTAAAAGTGCCGTGTCATCCTTGGCGTGTTAGTTTCCAGGGCGTTAGTAGTGACGTCCTCTATTGGTGAAGGCGCATGTCCCTATTGATAATCATCGTCTGAAAATATATATATAAAGCACAGGAGTGCAGCCCTCGCTTCATCATTGTCCATACAGCTATCCGCCATCAATGTAGCACGTGGCATTTTAGAATCTCTGAAAGCTATAGCGGGATTTCGGCAATATTTACTGAGACAAGATTCATTACCTTCAGATAGACATAACGATTCTATATTGAATCACTCCTAGCCTACATACCGTACCATGACTGTTCTCTTTCAACTTTTAATTTAAATACAGATATGAATGTGTCTTTATACAACTTCAAAGTTTTTATTTTCTAGAACCATTGAACCACAACTGTGATTCTTCTTTCGTTGCTTCTACAACGCACTCCTCACTTCTACCGTGCATCGTAAGAGAATTGCCAACCCAGAAACGTCCCTGCGTCTCTTTCCTCTTTGTTTTCTATCTGTGCATTTTTTTGCCCTTCTTTCCTTTCTGTTTACCCTAACGTCCCAACTACCCCGCACACCGTCTTTTCCCCCTTTCACTTTCTTTTCTTTTGTGTTTCTCTCGTCGTTGCTCAATTTCGTCGCATTCCCAATTTCCCGTTTAGTCAGCAAACACGCCGCCAAATTCTTGAATCAGTTCGGCGGAGCGGTCCACCTACGGGAAAACGGAAGATACATTTTCGCCGATGGCCTTCCCCATACAACACGTGCTCCTCAAACTCCATCCTGTATCGCTTACCTTCTACATCATGGCCGTATAAAGTAAGCCGCCTGCTTCTCCCCCTGTTTGTAGCTGCTTTCTTGCTGTGCGTCTCACTGATAGGTGTCCGGTAATAGACATACGCCGCTATCGTCGGCAACATTTTGTGGGGGCTGGACGCGGCGACCATCTGCCGGCTTGGAAGTTTCAAGCCCTTTCGTTTGTTCTTGTCTGAATCACAGACCACTTTGGAGCCCACCTCTCTTAAATTGCGACTGTTTTTTTTTGTTTTTTAATGCTATATGAGTTATATGGGCACTCTAGAATGAATTTCTCTGCCGGCGTCAGCGTCGACGTTGGCGTTGACGTCAGCGTCGCCGCCACTCACTATATATGTATGCGTATCTATATACAATTCTCTATTTCCCCTGACCATCTGAAAGGATTTTGAATCACTACCAACCAATTCGAATTGAAGCAAGAACTGCGCTTCTTTGCCTTTAGATTTTTTTTCTTTTCAAATGGCTAGCAGATGACGTCACTACGAAACCCTTTAAAGCTAACATGCGAATGATGACATGGAGCCTTTGAAAGAGATAAGTCCTCTTATGGAAACGTCGGCCAGCCTGTCTGAAGCGATTTCACTGTTCACTCTCATTACCCCACGACAAATGTGGGGCAGCGTTTCAAAAAAGACTAGACGCTACCGACCGTGTCCACGGCGACAATGCAGAGGATGCTGACGAAAATTCACAGCGTGTCCAAGGCGTGAATGATGATAAGTGGGAGGAAGAGTCCGGAAGTCAATCCGTGCGTCCGTCCATCTGTCTGTCTATTTGTTCGTCCATCCGTCCGTGTGTTAGTGCATCAACTATACGCAATCGTACGTCTGTCCATCCGTTCATCTGTTTGTCTCTCCATCTGTTCATCTGTCTGTCTGTCTGTTCGTCATCTATAAGAAATCGCCAATTATGCAAGAACCACTAGTGCTATCTAGTGATAATTCAAAGGACGATTCTATAGCCCCCCCGCGGTGGTCTAGTGGCCAAGGTACTCGGCTGCTGACCCGCAGGTCACGGGATCAAGTCCGAGCTGCCGTGGCTGCAATTCCGATGGATACGGAAATGTTGTAGGCCCGTGTGCTCACATTTGGACGCATGTTAAAGAACGCCCGGTGGTCTAAATTTCCGGAACCCTCCACAACGGCGTCTCTCATAATCATATGGTGGTTTTGGGACGTTAAACTCCACATATCAAAATAAAAAAAAATGAAGGGATAGATTAATGGATGGACGAATAAATCCGGCTGCGCTTTTTGGTCAGGTGGCGGCTCACATTAACCAGCCATAAAGTTATGTACTACCATTATGTGTCGAAGGGTATTATTTCACTCGCGCCTTGATTGTTATTAGGACTATCGAGACCAGGAACTACTTCGAACGAATACGGTTTATTAGAAGAAGTGAAGTAGCGCGCGCTCGCTCCAGGCAGCAGTCTTCTTTCTTCTTCTTCCTGCGTTGGATGATGATATTTTATAGGCTCCCGCCCGCCCAAGTTGAAATGTGATAAGCTCTCGCGGGCTATTTGAAACAACCTTCCATAAGGTATATGTGGTTCACCAATCTTATTAGAAGCTCTTTTTTGCCTGTGCGAAGGAGACAAGCTCTTGTTATTCCGTCTCGCCCAGGGTAGAGTTTTTCAATCCGGCACATTTTCCAAAATGTTCTTGAAGCCTTGTCCTCAACCAACTTGGGTCCTGCCTCTAGGTTCTCGTTTAAAGACATGCCTTTTGGAGAATGTGATGAGGCATCAAACACTACTCGAACCTTTGTTGTGACTCGGTCCTCTCTAATGATCGCATGATGTGGCATGTAGTAGCAAAGTGCGTTTGGCTGTTCTGATGGCTCTTGGACCTCCTCTGTGACTCCTAATGCCATATACTCTGATATAGCTTTGTCGTAGCGATACAGCATGTCTTCATTTTTCTTCAGCCTTTTAGTCAGTGGCTGTAGTCTTTTTATCGCATTTTTCTTGTTGCTTTCCAAGTTTACTTCCTGTTTCCATGGCAAGCTGACTTGATAGAAACCGTTTTGTTGTACAATCTTGCTCTCGAATTCTTCGACCACTTCATTTTCGGTGCTATCTAAACTATTTCTTGTGATCCCCATTGACTCCAGGCTCCAGAACTTCTGTAGCTCTTGCTGTAGTTCTGTCTCCGCAGCTTCGACCTTCAAAACCATGACTTCTTAACTATGTGTTACTTTTGTCTTGCTTTGCTCTGACGGTCCTTGCAATACCCATCCCAGTATAGTTTCTACTGCCATCTGTCTGTCCTCAATTCTTTGAGTTCTACCAGTAAAGAATTCCCAATAATAGTCTGAGCCGATCTGTAGTTCTACAGAATCTGTTGCAGTCGTCTCGCTCCTGTGATCAGCCACTTGCATCTTTAGCTGTTTCATTTTCTCGCTGAGTTTCTTAGTTGGAGTGGGTATACAACTGTGTGAGATAACGTCGACTTGTTACGCTTCAATCACTGTGGTCGTGCTTGTGTCTCCTGATCCTACCGTCACTTGCACCACGTTCATTAGTTTGACCTTTCGTCTCCTCCAAATGAACCAATTGTCAGCCTTTCCTGTCGCAACACCTTCGCACCTATTTATTTCGCTAATCTCGCTTCAATAAACGAGCGTTGACTTCCACTGTCTAATAACAAACGGCAATGTCGGCCACATGTTTCTCCTTCTACGCACGCTACAGCCGTCTGCAAAAGCACAACCTTATGCTTGATATTTTCGGTTGCGTGTAGCGTAGACGTCGTCGCTTCGGCTTGCGCTGTTGAGACCAGCTCTGCCCTTGTTTTCTGCATCACCGTTCTACTCACTGGCGTGGCATGTCGTCCCTTGCATTGCTTGCATTTTACTTGGGCCTTGCAAATTCGTGCAGTGGGGTTTGGTCGCGTGCATCTGAAGCATGCTCTATTTTTGGTAAGCATAGCTTTCTTTTCATTCATTGGAATGCTCCTACGACAGTTTTCGGTTGGGTGGGTTTTCCGCTTGCAGAATAAGCATATTCTGTCTGAGCTATATATTTTGCCTGAGCTATATATTCTGTCTGAGCTATAGAAGCTTGAAGTTGTGTGCATCTGTCCGTGGTTCTCTCTTGGTTTTGCAGTTATCTTCTCTTGTTCACGTTGTGTTTCTTCACGAGAAGTCGCTTGCTGTCTTAAGAATACCATGAGCCTGTCCAGCTTTTCCTCACGCGCTTTAGCCGTTGCGTTGTTTTGCTCGCCGTTTTCTTAAGCTGAGCTGTTTCTCATGGCCTCTTTTCACTTGAACTGCACTGATAATTCTGGTGGAATTACTCTTTTCAATGCCGGTAACAACATCGGCGCATAGCTCTCGGTTTCCACTTTTAGTGACTTGAGTGCCAATATGTTAACTTGCACTCTCTGTACTAGCCTATTTAAGTCATCGGTATCTTGAACAGACCTCACTTTCTCCAAACTCAATAGCTCACTCATGGGCATTTCAATGGAATGTTCTCGATTGCCGAGCGTTTTTTCCGGTATTTTGATTGCGTCATCATAATTTTTCTCTGCCGAGTACTGAAGTCCTTCAATAGCAGCCGCAGGTTTTTCGGTTAGTGATGCTAACAAGTAATTGAACTTAAATTCTGTCCCTTGCTCATGTTCCGTCTCAGGTGAACTGCCGACTTGTACTCTGACCAAAAGCGGTTCCACTCCAAAGTTTTTCCCCAAGCTTTATCATTTCAAGCTTTGGTAGCTTAACTAGTTCTGTTGCTTCTTGTCCTGTGCTTCAGGGCGTCACCTGCCTTGTCCTATTGCTTGAATTTGATTGTTCAGGCTGTCGAAGGCTGATTTCTATTGCAGATAAGATCGTCGTTAATTTCATGTCGTACTCTATGACGCTTTCGAACTCAGCTTCGGCATTGTCTTCTGTTAGAAACTTTTCCATTTGCTCGTTCGCGCTCTTGAGACTGTCGCTTATTGCTTTAATCTGAGCCTGCATTGTAAGCAGCTGCTCTCGGTTAGCTCCATCGTTACTTTGCTGCTCGGCTGCGTTAATCAATAGCGTGATCTGGAAGCGAAGCGCTTTCCTTTTCTTCCTTATCACTTCTTTGCTCGTATTAAGGCAGCTAACAATGACTCCTTACTTATCAATTGTTCGTTTTGATGCTCGTACTGTGCACCGAGGTCTCGTCGCTCGATCCAGGTCGATCCTCTGCTCCTCCGCCGTTTTCTTCCCTGCTTCTCCGTGCAGGTTGACCTCTCTTCCCGGCGAGGAGGTAGTGTCCTGTTCACGGCACCATTATTAAGACGATCCAGACCAAGGACTGCTTCGAACGAATACGGTTTATTAAAAGAAGCGAAGTAGCGCGCGCTCGTTCCAGGCAGCAGTCTTCTTTCGTCTTCTTCCCGCGTTGGATGATGATATTTTATAATTGTCACCACCATTCTATTCGTCGCCTCTTGATTATTTCTACCCGTTTAAAGTATATTTTGCCTTCACTGTTCCTGAACCCTAACGGTTTGAAAAACTCCACGCCATTATCTTGAACTATAAGGCAGAGCCATCTAGAGAACATTATTTATTTGTGCAGCCATTTCCTTCTTCTGTCCACACACACTACATAACGTGCCCGTGTATTTGGATAGGTACATCTTGGCCTACAATACTCCTGTTCTGGCCTCGAACAGCAGATAAATACAACGAAAATGATCGTACAAGTTTTTTTGCAATTCGCTGCTTGAAAGTTTGGTAGGTCTCCAGGGAAGATTTCTTAAACATTCCAATCTTCCACATATCCCTCTCTGTTGCCTTCACCGCCTTCATAACCGATGTTTCCTTTTTGCTTGGTATTCTAATATTGTCTGAATACTTGCTTACCAATTATTGAGTTGCTTCTGCCGTTTAGTATACGTATTGTGACGGGGCGAGGTCTAGGCTTATACGATAGCGTCCACCGAGAATCGGCAGCCGAACAAGATGTCTGAGTTGCCTCTTGCGCAAGCGCCTAACACACAGGCGTCTTCTTCATCTTCGCGAAGTGCCGCGCTTGCTCCTGTCGATGATGCACCGTAACATCACTCCCCTACGGCGGAAGCGCCGTCACGACGCTTAGTATGGCGGCGACGAACGAGGAGTGTGATACGGTTTGAGTCTGGCAACGTGTACAACATCTGTTTGGAGTCAGTGGGCCGAAGATGCATTGTTTAGAGGTGCGATCTCGTAGTTCACTTCACTAAGTTATCGTAACACTTTGTAGGGGCCATGGTAGTGTGATAGTAGCTTCTCCGATAAGCCGACTTGGCGGTTTGGTGTCCAGAGAAGTACCAGAGACCCCGGCGAGAAGTGCACGCTTTGGTGGCGACTGTCATAGCGGTCTTTTTGGTGCGATTGCGACAAGTGCAGCCGATCACGGGCAAGCTGACGGGCTGCATTGGCTCGAGAAACGACATCGCTGGCGTACTCAGTAGATAAGGGGACAGCCGAAGGAAGGAGCGTGTCAAATGCCAATGCTGGGTGTCGGCCAAATAGCAAATAAAACATGGAATAACTATCTGTGTCGGGCCGTGAAGAATTGTACGCGAACGTGACAAAGGGGAGTGCTTTGTTCAAGTCACGTTGATCTGGCGAAACGTACATTAACAGCATCTGCGTCAGCGTTAGGTTCAGACGCTCGTTCAATTCATTTGTCTGTGGATGATAAGCGGTGGTAAGCTTGTGCTCAGTGAAGCAGGCGCGGAGAATGTCATCCAAAACACGTGAAAGAAAGTACCTTCCTCGATCAGTAAGCAGCTGCCGCGGAGCGCCGTATTGAAGAATCACTTCATACAAGAGAAAGTCAGCGACGTCAGTGGAACAGCTTGTCGGCAGTGCTTTAGTGATGGCAAAGCGTGTGGCAGTCTGTGGCGACTGCAACCCATTTATTTCTGGAGGTGGACTAGGAAACGGGCCCAACAGGTCAAGGCCAACACGGAAGAATGGTTCCGTCGGTATGTCAATGGGCTGTAGGAGGCCAGACGGTAGCACAGAGGGGTGCTTGCGGCGTTGGCAGCGGTCGCAAGCAGTGACGTAGCGAACGACAGAACGATACAGTCCGGGCCAGAAAAAGCGACGTCGGACACGATCATAGGTACGAGAGACGCTTAGGTGACCGGCTGTAGGTGCGTCATGTAGTTGTTCGAGAACGCTGGTACGCAGGTGATGGGGAAGCACGAGTAGTAACTTTGGGCCATCAGCGTTGAAGCTGCGACGGTACAGAATGTTGTCGTGCAGTTCGAACAGGCGAACGGAAGGGTCTGTTGGAGCAGATGTCAGACGCTCGATGATGGATAGTAACGACGGGTCACGTCGTTGTTCGGTGGAGATATCAGCCAAAGCGTGGATGGAGGGAACGCAGGGGTCTGAATCAAGGTCTTCAAGTCGGGCGTTTCAACCGGATAACGTGACAAACAGTCTGCTTCTGTGTGCAGGCGTCCCGACTTGTAGTGGACCACGAACGAGTATTCTTGCAGACGGAGCGCCCAGCGACCGAGACGTCCAGATAGGTCCTTTAGCGATGACAGCCAGCAAAGAGCGTGATGGTTCGTAACAACGGAAAAAGTTCGGCCATACAGGTAAGGCCTAAATTTCGCCACGGCCCACACTAAAGCTAGGCATTCACGCTCAGTGATGGAGAACTTCCGTTCGGCAGGTGAAAGAAGACGACTGGCGTAAGCAATGACGCGGTCCGTCCCGTGCTGTTGTTGGCCAAGGACCGCTCCCATTCCATGGCCACTGGCGTCGGTCCGAAGCTCTGTAGGTGATGCAGGGTCGAAATGGGCCAGTATTGGTGGCGTAATCAGCAGATGGATAAGAGCCGAAAAGGCGTCCGCTTGCTTTATGCCCCATGCGAAGGGAACGTCGTTCTTTACGAGATCAGTAAGTGGTCGAGCGATGTCGGCGAAGTTGCGGACAAATCGACGAAAATTGGAACATAGCCCTACAAAACTTCGGACGTCCTTGGTTGAGCGTGGTCCAGTAAATTGTTGTAATGCTCGCACATTTTCGGGATCTGGTTGAACACCATCAGCACTGACAAGGTGGCCAAGTATGGTGATTTGGCGACGCCCGAAATGGCATTTTGCAGAATTGAGCTGGAGAGCAGCTCTTCAAAAAACATCCAGGACGGCTGACAGACGTGTTATATGGCTGTCAAAGGTAGGTGAAAAGACGATGACATCGTCCAAGTGACATAAGCAGATGGACCACTTATATCCTCGAAGAAGGGAGTCCATCATGCGCTCGAAAGTTTCCGGCGCATTACACAGTCCAAACGGCATGACTTTGAACTGGTAGAGGCCGTCGGGCGTAACGAAAGCTGTTTTTTTACGATCCATGGGTCGACGGAAATTTCCCAATAGCCGGACCGAAGGTCGATAGACGAAACGTATTGGGCACCATGGAGGCAATCGAGGGCGTCATCAATCCGAGGCAAAGGGTAGACATCTTTGTGCGTCACTTTGTTTAAATGGCGATGGTCCACGCAAAAGCGCCAGCTGCCATTCTTCTTCTCAACGAGCACGACTGGAGAGGCCCAGGGGCTGGATGATGGCTCTATTACGGCTTTAGTAATCATTTTGTCCACTTAATTCTGAATTACTTGGCGTTCCTTATGAGATACGCAATATGGACGCCGCCGTATAGGACTCGCATCACCAGTGTTGATCCGGTGTGTCACTGCAGTTGTTTGGCTGAGAGGGCGGTGGTCAAAGTCGAAAACGTCTCTATGTGATGTTAGCAGACTACGGAGGCTGGCAGCTTGCGCTGCAGTGAGGTCGGGAGCAATCATCGTGTTAATGTCATCTGCAGGCAGAGTGTAATTGCGGCCAAGACAGGGGGATGTAGTATCGGTGTCCAAACCAGTAACGTTGCAGCTGTCAAGTGGAGATAGGGTGGGCAAAGACATGTCTTGCGGAATAACTTGAGTCCAGAGACTCACGTTGAGTAGTGGTGTAACCACTGTATTATTTGCGACGGCGACAACAGTGTGAGCGAGGGCGACGTCTCGGGCCATCAGTACGTCGACTACAGGAGTGATGAGGTAGGCACCATCGGGCACATGACGTCAGCACGACAATGTGACAAATGTAGCAGCTTGCTGAGGCAAGCGAACGTGGTGATGAGAGCATAAACGGGGAGAATAGTCAGCTGGAAAATCGGCAAACTGTGGCAGTTCAAGCTGAAGAGCACCAGTGGCACAATCAATGAGCGCAGAATGACATGACAGGAAGTCCAAACCAAGTATTAGGTCATGAGGACACATTTAAATGACGGCAAACTGAACTAATGTAGAATGACCGGCAATGGACACATGGTCCGTGCACAACCCTTGAATGTCAGGGGTCCTCCCATCAGCGACACGAAGTGTGCGGGAAGCGGCAGGCGTGAGCGCTTTATGTAGGCGTCGGCGAAAGTTCGTGCTCATTATAGAAATGTGCGCTCCAGTATTTATAAGGACAGAAATAGCCACACTGTCCACGTCAACGTCTAACAAACTTTGTCTCGTGGGAAGCGTCAAGAGAGGATTTGTGGAAGGAGTCGAAAATGCAGCATCACCTCCGGGCACTGCACCGTTCAGTTTTCTGGGTAGGCAGGAGCGGGGTTGAATGGGGACGACGGCCTGCGAGTCTGCGTTGAGCGAGATGACTGGCGACGTCCTGGAGGCGAACATCACTAACGACCATGCGGTGACGGAGATCGGCTGTTGAACCTTCTGTAGTTGTTGGGTGGAGAAGGCTGTGCGGCAGATGCGAAGCGGGTGCTGTCCTGTCGGTAGTGAGGTTGAGATGAAGTCCGAGGTGGTGAGGACCAGCGGTAATTGCAGTAATGGACGACATGACCGATACGGTGGCAATGAAAACAAATTGGTCGATTGTCGACGGTTCTCCACGCAGCAGGGTCGCGAGATCGGGCCGTCAACTGCTGCTTGTGATAGGACGAGGGTGGATGCCATGGAGCTCGCTGCGGGCTGGGCAAAGCGCACACCGAGGGATTACCTATGCTGGCGAGTTCTTGGCGGACGATGGCTTGAACCATGTTAGCAGTGAGTGGGGTCGTGTCACTTGCAGCGGTGTGAGCTGGAGCGGAGGCAATGGCTTCAAGTTCGCGTCGTACAATTCGGGTCATCTGATCAGATGAATCTAGAGGTGGCGGCTATATTCTTGCACGGTCTTCGCAAGACGACGGTGCAGCCGTATTCGGAAGGCGGGTAAACACGCTGTACTTCCGCTGGCTCTTCGCTTGCTGAAAGCGCCGACATTCTCTTATAATGGCGTCCACTGTAGAAAAATTTTTGCAGATGAGAAGGTTGAATGCGTCATCCGCAATGCCCTTAAGAATATGTCCAAACTTGTCAGCCTCCGGCATCTCGGCATTGGCTTTGCGACACAACAATAGCACATCTTCTATATAGGAGACGTAAGACTCGGTCGAGGTCTGCGCCCGAGACGCGAGCATTTTGTTCGCGGCCATTTTGCTTCCAATCGGCTTTCGAACTGGTCCAACATTTTCTCCCTGCACACTACCCAACTCCCAAGTTATGTTTCATGGTTCTCATACCACGATTTAGCGGTTCCCCTAAGGTAGAATAACAAGTTCGCCAGCATAGGAGTCGGGCCCCATCGGAATCGAGTATTCACACGTTCGTACTCTGCCAGCCAATCTTCATCGTCTACTTCATCTGGGTCGCCGGAACTGCTGAACGTGCCAGGATCCCACGGGGGTTCGAGCACGAAGGTTGTGGTCGCAGAAGGAGATGCAGTTACCGCATCATCTCCGACCGCATGAACACCTGGAGCAGATGCAGACACCGCACTTTTCGTCATCGTTGTGGAATGACCCTTCAAACGACGTCCGCTGCGAAGTTCCGTTGCGAGGCGGTTACCCCGCACCTCCACCAAATGTGACGGGGCGAGGTCTAAGCTTATAGGATAGCGTCCACCGAGAATCGGCAGCTGAACAAGATGTCTGAGTTGCCTCTCGCGCAAGCGCCTAACACACAGGCGTCTTCTTCACCTTCGCAAAGTGCCACGCTTGCTCCAGTCGATGATGCACCGTAACAATATTTTCATGTGCAGGAAGCTGAAAACTTTCATCGCCCAACGCTTCTCTCCATTTTTCTCAGTCACTCCTCCAATTCCATCTTGCTGCTAGCTTCCCTGCACTGAAACGATGTCCATTCCATGTCAACATGTACCCCCTGATTTGGAGTATTCCCGTGTGCTCCCAAAGCAAGCCTGCTTATGCCACGTTGTTTGATTTCCAATCTTGCTTCAGCCTCTGATTTCATGCACAAGACCGCAATACCGAATGTCAAACCCGGGACAATGACACTTTTTCAAATCTCTCTCAAACCTCATGCCGATAGAAGTTCCACAGTGTCCTATTTTTCGTTACAGCTGCATTGCTGTTACTCTTAGTCATTACGTACCTTTCCTGCTGCGTTAGGTAGTCAGCCCCGTTACTTATTCATACTGCCAAATATTTGTATTTATCCACTATTTCTAGCGTGACTTCTCTTATCTGATGCTCACTGACTTCGTTATTATTAAAATCGTGACTGGCAATTTCCCTCATTAACTATGTCCCTGATTACCGCAGATGTTCATCAATTTATCCAGATCTCACTTGATGTCAGCTAATAATACTATATTCTGCATACATCAATGCTGCCAATGACTGTTCGACGTGTATTGTTTGCTTGAACAAAAAAAAGGGGAAAGCTAAGTCAACTCCCTTCTAAAAAGGCGTCTAGTGTCTGTTAATACAGCATAAAGAACGAACGTAATAAGAGGCAATCGTGTCGAAGCCAACGTTGTATTTCTAGAGGTTCAGATACCTGTTCTTCCCATTCAATAACTACGTTGTTACTTTTAGAGATACTTTTTAGCAGATTAGTTATCCCGTCTTTCACATCTAGTGTGTTCAGTGTTCCCAGAAGTCTTCTTGAATAACCTTGTCTTGCGCTCCCTTGATGTCACAAAATGCCAGCCACTGGGGCCTGTGTTATTTCCTCTATTTCAATACTCTGCATTTATAAAAACAGATTGTTCTAAAACATCCTTCGTTTAAGGAACTCATTTTGAAGTTCTCCCAGCACCCCTTCATTCTCTACCCATGTCTGTAGGCTTTTCTTTACTATCTGCATCACCAGCCAGTAAATTACTGATGTCACTGCTGTAGGACATATACAAACAAGGCTCTCTATTGAGCAATTCATAAACTAGAGATGGCTACATACTACTACTAATACAAATTTCACTACTACTACTACTACTACTACTACTACACTTTGCGCCAAAAATAACAAAAGTGAGGTGTGCCATTGGTCTTTCAGGAGACCAAATGCGCTTGCACAAGTTTTGAATAAACATTGGACTAACTGCGTGAGCAGCTGCAAGGGCTTATCCGTTACCCCCTAGCACTTTCTTTCTTTGGTTTAAATGTTGGTCATCGTAGAATTTTCCCGTTGATGTGATAGTTGAACTGTCTGGAGGAATGAAAAAAAATGGGGATCATGAACTTGTGGAGTAATTGTGATGTTTATTTCAATTTATTCAGCACTGAAGAACGCAGTATATCGGTCATGCAACACGCGCCTATATCTTCACACACAATATTGTTTTCAAGTAAAACATCTCAAACAGTGACCACTAACGCGATGCTACAAAGAACAAACTATCGGATACATATAGCACAGTATTTTGACCTGCCATGTAGGGCCAGTGGGTGACTTTTGCTCTGCTTAAAGAAACTATAAATATTGACACCGTAACGTGAAAATTTACATGGCCAATTCATAGCACCGAAGCGCACCGATCTTATTATGTATTACGGGGAATATTTATTCGTCGACAGCAGGTCCTCCTAACGCTGTACAGAGCGCACAGTCATGCAGGCCCACGGGGGAAGCTAGAGAGCCCAACCCACAACAAGCGCGCTATCGTCTTTGTCCTTTGTAGTGTTATTTCAGTGCTTGTGCCGGAGCGAAAATTCTAACGACACCATGGCCGTTAGCCGTGAGGGCTCCGCCTCGATGCTTGTTAAATGAGGAAAGTGGCGTTGTAGGGCTTAAGACGAGAAACGTGGACTACTTCAGCTCTGGCTGCAGCAGCCGATGAGTTTGGGGCCGCGTAAATCTCAAGGTGTGACCTGAGGAGGGACGTGGTAGGGCCCGAGGTATCACGCTAGTAGTTTCTCGCAGAGGCCGACACGTTGAGATGGGAGCCAATATGAATCCATCTAATCTTCAACATCCCGTCAGTGACCAAATATGAATGATCAGCCAGAATTCGATCATGTTGGGTGAAAAAGCGTTCGTAGTGGTAGTGCACATGTCCGCAAACACTAAAAGCAGGGGTGCTTATGCAGAAAAGCCGGCGAAGCAGCCAGGCACCCCACCGATTCCATACAATCCGTGTTTGCTTGCTGACGACGTCACTATGCTTTCGAGGACTATACCTAAACAACCACCGGCGATCGCAACATTCGTCTCGTGTGCAATTTTTTTCGTCGTTATTTTAAACGCGAAGCATTTTTTAGCGAACTAATTCGACTTTAAGCGTATCTTCTTATCTATCTATCTACCTAGCCGCCTACGACTTTAAGCTCCCCTGGCTGTCGCGACAATGGTATCAATACCAAATTCGGTATGGCATAACATCACTCAATGACAAACATACTTAACTATAGTAATAACATGAAAACCTTGAATAATATGTCATGAATGTCGTGATTCACATTTCATGGTCATGCTTCTCCTGTGGTGGTTTTGTTCACATGAATTTCTCCAAAACTAATATGGCGTGACATGACTGCCTGGCGAACATAAGTGACGGACTCTAGCGTAAAAATCGTAGCATGCATTTCATGATTTTCATGTTATGACTAGTCATGACTACACGCCAGGCTCATAGTTCGCTCACGGTCGTTTTTCTAGCTTCACATATACCAAACTGGGTATTACGGGAAGTGAATGAATGATGAAGGTAGATGACTGGTGCAAACATGATAATCATGAGATGCGTGTCATGTGGGAACATAACTACATGCCACGCACATGGCGTGGTCGCAACCGTTTCGCGAGCTTTACATATACCAAATTTTGTGTTACGTGACGTCAATGAATGCCGAAGGTACATGACTGGCAAAACAGAATATTTGTGATATAAGTGTTATGTAAGACAACATACTACGCTCATGGTGAGCTCGCGGCCGTTTCGCTAGCTTCACACATACCAAATTTGGTATTACGTGACGTGAATGGACGACGAAGTTAAAGACGCGTCCAAACATTATAATCATGATGTGCGTGTCAGGTAAGCATGATTACATGCTACGCTCAAAGCGCGCTCGCAACTTGTTTCACCCGCTTTACTAATACTGAATTTGGTTCAAGGTGACGTGAATATACGGCAAAGCTAAATGACACGTCGAAACATTATAATCATGACATGCTGTCATATGTAAAAAATAAAATCATGCTACACAACTAGCATGCTCGCTGTTATCTCGCTTTCTGTAGAAAGCGAGGTAACTTAAATAAAGCAACAGAATACCAATCAAGAAGGGTGTAAGGCAGGGGGACACAATCTCCCCAATGCTATTTACCGCGTGCTTACAGGAGGTTTTCAGAAGCCTAGGATGGGAACAGCTAGGGATAAGAGTTAATGGAGAGTAACAACAGTACTGAAAGTTGGGTGGGTTGGTACTCACTCATGACTTTTTTGCGCGAACACGTACACGGACACAAGGAAAAGAGGCAAACAACACGGGCGCAAACTCACAACTGGTTTATTTTAACAACGAACTGTACTTATATCTTAACGTAGCCCACACGCCCCCCCATTGGTGGATCCAGGAACAAACGAGATAACCTAAAGAAAGCTTATTCAGAGCTACGTCATGATAAGAACCACAAAACGACAAAATTTGAAGAGTTCACGCATCTGCAGACGGATTGTTGCACGTGCCTTTCAAAAAATCAAGTTCTTTATTGGACAAGGTGACGGAAGCTTGGCTAACACCTTTTTTCTCCCATGTTTGTAATATGGAATGCTTCAATCAACTCCCTGTTAATTTTTCTCTTGTGAGTTGACAGAATCTTTGTGTCTGTAAAAATTGGTACGCACCCACAAGACTTGCAGTGATCCACCAGATGTGTTCGTCCTGAACTACGTAATGCCGAGTCAAGCTCCCTCAACCGTGTGTTTACACACCTTCCAGATTGCCTGACATAAGATCTGTCACAGCTGAAAGGAACCTGGTATACCACTGCTGTTCTGCAAGACCGGTATTGTTGGCTGTGTTTCATCTGGCAGCTGTTCTTACTCTGCGTAGTGCCGGACTCCACCATGTTCCGAAGTCCGGTTCCGTTCAGCTGTGGCAGATCTTATGTCGGCTACGTGAAGATATAAGTACAATTCGTTGTTCAAAATAAACCAGTTGTGAGTTTGCGCCCGTGTTGTTTGCCTCTGTTCCTTGTGTCCGTGTAAGTGTTTGCGCAAAAAAGTCATTAATGGAGAGTACCTTAGTAACCTGCGCTTCGCCGATGGTGGTGGTGGTGGTGGTGGGGGTGAAAACATTTATTAACCCTTAAATGGTTACAGAGAGGTGATTGGGTTGGGGCCTTATTGGCCTCCTACCCTCACAGCACTAGGTGGAACCGCTATTCCGGGGCTCCATTGGCAAGCAACGCCGCTCGCGCCCGTTGAACCAGAGCCTCTTGGGCCTTCAGGTCTTGACAGCCGAGCAGGGCCGCCTCCCAGTCCTCTCTCGTGGGATTGGGGTTGGGGGGGATAGATGGATTAGACTGGCACGCCCAGACGATGTGAAAGGTGTCAGCCACCTCACCACAGAACTGGCACGTGCCATCAAAGGATGAATTGAAAAGTTTTACCACCGCCGGGCACAGTACAGTATTGGTAAACAGTTTTAAAAGGAGGCGCTCGTCAGCGCGATGCAGTCCCTTACAAGGGTCTGGATAGCGCCGGTGCTCCTCCTTGTAGTAATTGGTAACATCTTTGAATGAAAGGGCCGAATCGTCTGATTGCGAGTAGGCTTCCAAAGACAGGGAGATAGCCCGGGAAGAGAGTGCGCGGGTGGCCTGATCGGCCTGTTCGTTACCCCTCAGTCCTTGGGGACCGGGTGCCCAAACCAGATTTCGCGGAGTTGGATTAACGTATCGGCAGCTAGGTTCCAGTATGCGCTGAGCAAGCGGTGAAGCCCACCCTATATGATAGTTCCGACAGGCCCCTCGTGAGTCGGTGATGATATGTTTAGAAGAGGAATTGGTGAGAGCCAGAGCGATGGCAATCTCCTCCGCGTGTGTTGCGCTGTAGGCTTTGAAAGTAAGCCCGTTTACGGTGTTTGAGTTGTGTATGACTGCGGCAGTATACCACCCCCCATGGTGTGCGGGCCGGCAATGTCCACGTAGCAAACGTGTTCCTCTTGACCAAATTGTCGCTGCAACGCTTCCGCGCGCGCCTGGCAGCGACCACTGTGGTTTTCTTTGGACATGTTGCGGGGAAGGGGTCGGACCCGGAGGGCGCGTCTCCAAGGTTCTGGCACTCTCACCCTTTCCTCGATATAGTAATCGTGTTTGACGTGTATTCGGTCCAAGAGGTGGCGACCGGGATGGGTCTGTGCAAGGCGCGTGTATTGGTTAACGAGGTGGGCTTCTCGAAGTTCCCGGTAGGTATTCACCACGCCTAGGGCCAGAAGTCTCTGGTTGGACGTGGTGATAGGGAGGTCGAGAGCCCGCTTGATAACTTTACGGTGGATGACCTCGAGTTGATCATCTTCGTGTTTGCGTAGGTGCAAGTAGGGAGTCGAGTAGAGTATTCTACTCGTTACGAAAGCATGGGCAAGCCTTATGCATCCCTGCTTCGTAATCCGCCCCGCTTGTTGGAGACCGGGCGAACCATACGGCCCACCTGGTCTCCCACCGTGCGAGGTTTGGCTATTGTGGTGTCGGCCTTGCGTTGGTGGTGTATGAAGAGGCCAAGGACGCGGATCTCCTTGGCCTCCCGGATCGGTCCCGAGGGAAGACTGATATGGAGCTCAGTTTTGTCCTGAGGAGAGGGACGTACGTGCACAAATTCTGACTTAGCCGGGGCACACTGGAGTCCGCCGTAGGTTGCGTAGTCGTCGACTACAGTCGCTGCTGCTTGCAGGCATGACTCCATGTGACCCAGGTTACTTTGCGTGGCCCAGATCGTGATATCATCCGCGTAAAGAGCGTGATGTATCCCTGGTAGAGAAGCAATTTGGGGGGAAGATGAAGCGTGGCCATATTAAATAGGAGGGGAGAGAGAACCGCGCCTTGAGGAGTTCCTCTCGAGCCGATGACGTAAGGCCAATGTTCCTCATCTTGTATGCGTATGTAGGCTTGACGGTCTGTAAAAAACTGTCTAACATACTTGAATGTCAGACCACCTCAGTCAGACCACAGTTGGTCTGACTGAGGTGGTCAAGGATTACCTCATGCTTCACGTTGTCGAATGCCCCTTTA
Source organism: Rhipicephalus microplus (assembly GCF_013339725.1). NCBI lineage: Eukaryota > Metazoa > Arthropoda > Arachnida > Ixodida > Ixodidae > Rhipicephalus > Rhipicephalus microplus. The sequence continues at coordinate 29,289,021 of NC_051174.1, forward strand.
AGATCCAAGGCCAGGACTACCTTGTCATTGTGGGGGCATTCAACAGGATCTAATATGTCATGGTGGAGCTGTAGAAGTATATCCTGGACTGACTTCTGAGGGCGGAATCCAAACATGGTGTCCGCAAAAGTGTGCTGTGTTTCTAGAAACCCCGAGAGTCTGTCGCGCACCATCGTTTCCATCAGCTTGCCGACACAAGACGTGAGGGAGATGGGGCGAAGGTTCTCCACGTCAATAGGTTTACCTGCCTTCGGGATGAAGGTCACGAGAGCTGATTTCCATTCAAGGGAAGAGAACTTTCTCCGTCCCAAATGCTATTGATGTATTTGAGGAGCATGGCGTAGGCTGCGTCGGGAAGATTGGCGTACAGTTTGACCGTAACCTGGTCACGCCCTGGTGCAGTGCCACGCTTCATCTTGCGTAAGGCCGCCTGGATATCGTGGAGCGGGAACGGGGTGTCCAACTGCGTGTTCTTTTTGCCTGCGTAGGAGTATGCGGCCGTCCGGGGGTCCTTGGTGGTGCACAGGTATCGGTCCCTGAGCGTGTTTGCCAGCTGTGTTGTCGTTCCTGTAAAGTTGTGCATGACCTTATGTAAGTGACGTTGAGTTTCCGTGCGTGTTTGTGTTGGATCGATGAGAGCGCGAAACAGGCGTCACGTGTTGTGACCAGACATCTGGCGTGCAGCAGTGTTACACCTGTCCACCTAGTTAGTGTCGACTAGCTGAGCAGCATATTCCGCAGCTTGCTCCGTGAGTTCTAGGATGCGTTTCTTGAGGCGTCTGTTATGTTTCTGTTTTTTCCATCGTTTGGTGAGGCTGCGGCGGGCCTGTCAAAGATGAAGGAGGTGGTTCTGTTTGAGTTTCCGTGAGCTGTATCAGCCGTTGGTGTTGTTTCAGTGTAGACGTCAGTGATTTAGACCAGGTGTCATATCCCGACTGGAGAGGGTCTACAATAGGTAGAGTGGTGCGGAAAGTTGTCCAGTCTGGGATATGAGCTTGTGTAAGTGGGCGTTTTAAGGGACGCATGTACACGGTTGTGTTTAATACACAATTATCACTACCGAGAGTGTCCTGTGTGTTCAGCCAGTCGGCATGGCGTATGTTGCGTGTAATTGTGAGGTCCAGGCAAGTATCTCGTTGAACAGAGTTGCCTACACGTGTTGGGCTGGCGGGATCAGTGTGGAGGGTGAGTCCAAGTGTAGAAAGAAGTTCCAAAAGCTTCCTTCCACGCGTGTCTACTCGTGGGTAACCCCATAACCTGCTTGGGGCATTGAAGTTGCCGACGATCAGGAAGGGGTCCCTTCCTGCCACCTGCATAGCTTGTGTGAAAGTTGCGCTGAACGTGATGTTCTTAAGCTTTGGGGGACAGTAAATGTTTAAAATATGAACAGGAGGGTCAGATCGCCTTATAGGCAGCACCGACACCATCGTGTATGGGAAAGGCGGTGTTGTGGGGAGTGTGACTTCCTGGGCGGTATATTGCTTGTGAACAAGTATACATGTCTCTGGGTTGTGTTGAAATGTAGTGTAATTTGTCAGTTTGACGTCCGTGCCGGGTTCCTGAAGGGCAACCACGGCAACGAGGAACTCAAAGGTCTCAAGATAGAGGCGGAAATGAGCCCGCTTCTTGTGGTTCTTGAGACCTCTGCAGTTCCACTGTGTTAGTAACAACGGCTGAGTTTCGCCGATGACATTGCATTGCTGAGTAACTCAGGGGACGAGTTGCAACTCATGATTACGGAGTTAGACAAGGAGAGCATAATGGTGGGTCTTAAATTTAATCTGCAGAAAACAAAATTAAATTACAACAACCTCGGAAAATAGCAGCGCTTCGATATAGGTAATAGTGCACTTCTAGTTGTAAAAGACTATGTCTACCTAGGGCAGGTCATAGCCGCGGAGCCGAACCACGAGATTGAAGTAACTAGAAGAATAAGAATGGGGTGGAGCACATTTGGCAAGCACTCTCAAATTATGACAGGTAAATTGCCACTATCCCTCAAGAGAAAGGTATGTAACAGCTGTATCTTGCTGGTACTTAGCTATGGAACAGAAACCTGGAGACTTACAAAGAAGATTCAGCTTAAATTGAGGACGAAGCAGCGAGCAATGGAAAGAAGGATGGTAGGTGTAAACTTAAAAAGACAAGAAGATAGCAGAGTGGGTTAGGGAAGAAACGGGGGTTAAGGATATCATAGCTGAAATCAAGAGGAAAAATGGACATGGGCTGGGCATGTAGCGCGTAGACAGGAAAAACCGCTGGTCGTTAAGGGTAACGAACTGGATTCCCAGAGAAGGCAAGCGGGCTAGGGGGAGACAGAAGGTTAGGTTGGGCAGATGAGATTAAGAGGTTTGCGGGTATAAATTGGCAGCAAGCACAGGACCGGGTTAACTGGCGGAACATGGTAGAGGCCTTTCTCCTGCAGTGGACGTAGTCAGGCTGATGATGATGATGATGATGATGATGATGATGATGTTATCTCTCAGCTGCACTTATTCGAAATTTGTTATCGGGTGATGGAAAAATCGACCAAGGTGAATGACACGTCCGAGCATGATAACCTTAACATGCGTGACGTCTGAAACCTGAGTATATGCTAAGCTCATAGTGAGCTCGCGGCCGTTTCGCTTGTTCCACATATCACGCCACTTGAATAGGCGACGAAGACAAATGACCCAACCAAACTTGATAATCATGCCATAAATATTATACTGCACTATTTAAGTCCGCCTTGTAACGTTATACCGATATATAGTGACATATCAACTTTCCTCATTCTTGCTTTGCATACAATAGATTTCCACAGAACGTGGGATCTGCCAATTTATTTGTCACATATGAACAATAGGTACGTGTGCACTGTTGGCGGTGTGTTCCAGAGTGAGGCAGATATGTGTATACTTACAGTGACGAGAATGTTCGCAGACACGGTCGTTTGATCGCACTGGTGCATCACCGGCGGCATGATTAGCCGTATCCGTAATCGCTTTCGCGCTTGATGTTTGATAACGAATTTCGCATGGAGACAATTATATACCTTACTGAGCAATATTGCAGGAGACGTTATTTTTGTTTAAGAAATTGTATGCGACGTTTTTTTCGCGTGTGCGGGCGATGCTCTCACACTGGCAGGCAGCTTGATACCGATGACGTACGAAGCCTGCTTTATATATATATCGCTTTCAAGTTGTGGCCAGTCACTATGCAGGCACACGACCACTGACGAACAGCTGACTCGTATTAGCGTTGTAAATGTTCTGCGTAGTTCAAATACACCACACTAAAGCGAGTTATTCACATTTCCCGTGCTCGGAGACTCTCACTTGTTTTCAGCCCGCCCGTGCCGACATGGTGAAACGTGAGGGCGCTTCGTGTGTGCACTGACTGTTTGTTTTACTTGCTTCGTATAACATCTTTCATTCCTTTCATTGTGCTTCGCTTTCACAGTGGCGTATAGTTGCTCTAACTCACTTTCGTGATTGCCGACCAGGCTGAGCATTGCAGTGCAGCATCAACAGAAGGCGATTGCGGCACTCTTACTCTCCCCGTTGGTCTATTCATTGCCGGGCCTTTGCGCAGGCACGCACTGACATGCATTTAGTCCCGGTTGGACGAATCGTTCGTTCATGGGTTTAACGACAGCAGTTATTCCAATTTAGACGAATTGTGGCTTATAGTATGCTACTACTACTACTACTACTACTACTACTACTTCAGAGGAGGTATTGACCCGCACTCTAAAGAGCTTTGCCCTGAAAGCTTGCCTTTGAGTTTAAGAAACGCTCTCGTAATAAAACGCTCTCGGAACAAAACAGTGAGCAGCTGGTATCAAAGTTCTGACGAAGACTATCACATGAAAAATCTTGTGACGAGCTCACGTCGATCACAACATCTGTGCGTACAGGGTGGGATCATCGAGTATTGAAAATGAAAACACAGAACTATCTGTTATTATGATGATTGATGATAGATATGTGGGGTTTAACGTCTCCAAACCACCATATGATTATGAGAGACGCCGTAGTGGAGGGCTCCGGAATTTTCGACCACCTGGGGTTCTTTGACGTGCACCCAAATCTCAGCACACGGGCAAACAACATTTCCGCCTCCATCGGAAATGCAGCCACCGCTGCCAGAGTTCGAACCCGCGATCTGCGGACAGCAGCCGAGTACCTTAGCCACTAGACCACCACGGCGGGGCTATCTGCTATTATCGCAAAGAATTGAAGAAGTCAAGGGTGAACAAAGAAAATGCAGATTGAATCATTCCCTCATTCGTTCATTATTTGACTCAGCGACTGAGTAAGCAATGTTATACACGTTGCATAAACAATAGCGAAAAACTCAAGCGAGACAATAAACTATTAGAACCGGTGACGATTACAACATATATAGAAACAGTCGGGCCAGATTCATTGCAACGCGGTAGTCCCGTTCATAATTAAGCTACTTACACACAGACGGTGCCAGCTGTTATGATAGAGCGCGTGGCATGCCGGTAGAAACACTCTCATGAATTGTGCACTCTCATGATTGGCTTAGAGCTCCCGTACATTCCATAACGCAGCCAACAGATTGTGAAACGGAGTACATATTGACTGGCGGTAGGTTGCACGCGATCGTGCTATGTAGCCTACACTTCAATTCCAAGAAAAGTCGCCGAGTATTCACCTTTCCATAAACCCTCCCTGGGCGCCGCCATAGCCCTCCTTGGGTGGTGTAAATTGGTGCGTGCCCTCGAAAATGCACTGGCAACGCTGCGCCCTTAGCCTTTGTACTCCCGCGCACAGGCCATCATGGCGGTGTTTTTTTTCCTTCCTGTCAACAGGTGTATACCACCATTCGAAAACGATTCGTCGAGAACGCAGGTAAAGTGTGGCATCCGAGATTGCGCGTCCGCTTGGAATCTCAAATGCCATCGCTGAAGCGACTCAAAAGACGCTTGAGAGGCTACATGTATCATGGCGCTACATGTAGCCTGTTTAGACGCTACATGTATTATGAGGGCAAGATGTAAATTTAGGTGAGTTCTAGCAAGCTCCGCTTCTCATTGCTGCAATGTATTAGAATACAATGCAGCAATGAGAACGACACTCGCTAGAACTCACCTACATGTACACCTTGCCTTCATGGGTCCCCTGAGGCAGATGCCAGAAAGTAGTGCAACCCTGAACTTGCACTCCCGCCCGCCTCCCCATCGAGCTCATAACCCTTATCTCAGGTATTTGCGAATAGAGTTATGTGTTGTTACAGACACACTAGTAACGCAGTTTGAACACAAAATTGTTTGTTGCCGAGGTCCACCAAGGCTTCAGTGACGCATTTTCGTCACCAATAAGACGGGCATGATCAGAGAGGAAATATAGAACGTCTCGTCCACGGGAGTCAAGCTCACAATGTCTGGGTCCGCGACAACAAATATTGAGCTGCTATCCTTGGCGCCACAGCCACAATCTCCAGAGTCTTTGAGAGACGCTCCAGAGTTTTTGAGAGACTAAATTTTTTGATTGCCCTGTCGTCTTTAATTATTAAAAAATGCCATGGTTTGTTTTGTCATAATTCATGAAGGTCAGAAGCCGATACGGAGATAAATAACTAAGGGTCAACGTTGGCGCATCAACGCTGAACGGTGCTATAACAGCCGAAAAAAAGTAAGCATAGTAAAGCCTTGTTCATTGTAAAACAAGAATTTAACGGCTTTTTTCAAGCACACGTTTTATTATTGTGTTATAATAATTTATGTGACGAAAAACCCAACCATGCTTTTTCGGCTATCAGGAAGCAGGACTTTTCTTCGGCATTCATCTGTCAATCTTGCCGCAATTTCATAACAAAAGGTTTTTCTGTATAGAGCCCACAGTTCTAAAATTTTTGTGTACGCTTAGCTGCCTGCCTTCTACGAAGGCATTTTGCGAAACGCCGGCTGGAGCAGAAAATTGGTAAATACTTCGATGGGTAGTTTGAGCCACCGGATCCAGCACTGGCCACAGCAATGATTGCGACTAGTTAGGCAAGTAGAAGGCTGTGTTTACTGTGGCATAGGTACCCAAAATGCGAGTGCTCAGAAAAGTGTTGGCGGATGTGCTGTGCGCTATAGAAGCAAAAGTACACTCTCGCACCTCACGCAGCCTGTCGAAAGTAAAAAGCACTGTATAGACAATTACCTGAGTTGCTAGCTCCTAATGCCCACTAACGGCGCGAATTGTTATTTACAATGCCTGCGAACGCGGCTGTTTCAAGCCTGCATTTTAAGAACTGCAAAAGGGCCCAAGGTTATATATCTAAGGGCACATCAGCGTTCAATGTCCTTATACACGTTCGACTGCTTGATTAGGACACATGATTTGTAGGCACCAACAAAGCCAATTTTGAACAAGTACCTGACATATTCATTAGCAGTAAGTATTTGACGCTCAAGCACACGTGGAACGTTGTCTTATTGAAATACTGTATAAGACAACTTTGTAACACCAAGGGTTTTGTTGGCACGATTTTGTTTACAAGCGATTCCGCTCTGTAGAATAGTATATTTGTTAAAAAATACATAACCAAAACTCAAAAGAAAGAGCATTCATGACGTTCAACGTACGCCAAACTGTTTGATATTAAACGAGGATTTCTAATGTCAAGAGAGTCACTTGTGATACTTGTGGACAGAAACGTCCGTTTTCTTCACGACTTTCCATCCAATAATTCTGCCTAGTGAAATATTTGTATTATACGGAACCGCAAACAAAAGCCATACAGGTCTGTACTTGACTTAGCGCTTGAAGCGGCTTCTTTTCGCAAATGCATATCAACATCAACTATGTTTCACAAAATTGCAAGCAAAGTTTATGCGCATGAATAAAAAAAATGGCAGATCCCACGTACAGCAAGAATCGATGATATGCGAAGCACCAATAAGAAATGTCGATATATCACATTAAAATGAGCACAACGTTACGAGGTGGAGGTAAAAGATGCCGTACAGGACTTCAATGTCATGATTATCAAGTTTGGGTGTGTTGTTACCTTCGGCATCTGTTCACGTCACGTGATACCAAATTTAGTATATGCGGAGCTAGCAGAAAGGCCGTGAGTACGCTTTGAGTGCGGTATGTTGTCATGTTCCTACATGACACGCGAGTCTGGATTATCATGTTTGTACCAGTCATATATTTTGTCACTTATTGACGTCACACAACACCAAACTGGTATATGTGCAGCTCGCAAAACAGCCGCGAGCGCATCATAAAGGGCCACATATACTCTTATGCAGCTTTCACGCGCGCGCACGCTGGACACAGCCACGGTACGTTAGTAAAACGCGAGTACCTAAGTCTGACACTAGGCGCTATCAGTGTCCGGCGTGGCCCGACGGCAACCGGCGCGAAATGCGACATGCTGCATTTCGTGCCGATGCGCTCCATAGACAACACAGCGCCTCCCTTCTTTCGTGACTGAAGGACGCCGAATGCGTGGAAAGGCACATGCGTCAAAGCAACGCAGTGTGGCGCGTGCTTGCGAGTATGTGGCAGGACCCGCACCTGGCGTGGCGACGCCGGCGTGACGCAACAAAATGAACGCCCGCGGGCACGCGCACCGCGTCCCTTCGAAATGTATTGGCGCTTAGAGTGTGGCATGTAATCATGTTCTCATATAATATTTCATGTTCAGTGACATATCAATATATCTCATTCGTGCTTCGCATATCATAGATTCCCAGTGTACGTGGGATCTGCCACTTTTTTCTTACATTGCATCGCATGTGCAGCGACGCGTAAGAAACACTGGGAATTGAGAAAAGTATTTATGTTTTTCTAGCAAAGGAGAATACTACCTAATATTTTCCTATTCATGTTGCACCTCAAATAAGCGTAATAGTTCCTTTTAATTGATATTAATCAGGAGGATGGACTCAGCCGTCAGATCAAGATAGCGACTGCTTTTGAAACTTTGGCCGGGTGGTGGAATTGTGGGCTGGACAGAAAGGCAGAAAGACATACCGAAAATTTCACGTTCATGTATTGCAAGACATAATGGTGTTTTCATAATCATGCATGGACACCAGAAACGTTAAGTGTCTCCGCTACCTTCTGCGTCAGTTACTTCGTTCATTACGTTTCACCTGAGCTCGCGCGCCATTGGAAATAGTCTTCACAACAATTAGGCCGAGCCCGTGCAGAGGAGCTCAAAAGCAGTGGCTTTGAAAAAGCGAAAAATGAATGAAAAAATGTATGACCGCTTTGAAAATTTTGAAGTGTGCTCGGCGAACGCTCGTGCCCATTGAAACAGGGTTAGTCAGGATGGAACTTGATCCGCGCGTGGGAGACGCGGCTGGAGTAAGACGCTGTGCGGACGTGTTTCGCATGAGCTCAGGCCCGCTGACCGACTATCGGCGGACATGCTTTGTTCTGGACTTGCTGTAAGTGGACTCGTCTGCAAGAGGTTCCCCTGTACCTATGGACACCACTCGTTTAGGCAAGTTTGTCCCCGTTTTCGGAGTTTCCGAGGTTTTCCTCTCAACCCCGTGGTGGCAAGGCTAGGCCTATCTCCTAGGCCAAGCCTGGTCCGCGTCGCCGGGCGTCTGGCTTGCGCCTGGTGACCGTGGGCCTTGTTGAGCTGAAGATGGAATACTACGTCGAAGGGGAGACTATAACGCCCGAATATTTTGAAGCAGGAGAGTGGGCTCCAGTGCTGAAGGCACAGGACCGATTTAAGAAGACTCAGCATGGCGACAACGCCAAGACTAAGCCTTGCGAGACGCAGGCCGGCAGCGACGGGCGCAAGACGCACGGAGCGCAGCAAGTAAAGCGGAGGGAAGCACCATTGTGGAAGAAATGCGAACCGTTTCTCAAGTTGCCAGCCACGAATTTCAAGGTTGTGTACAGGCCCCAGAACTGGGACTTGAGTGTTGTGACAGGGAGAGAACTCGGATGGGCACTGAGAGCAGCAGCGCATCTAACGAGTGCGATTGCCGCGGAAGAAGACATTGTGGGGGTTTAATGGCACAAACAACACCTTGACGGTGAGCACACCGTCATAAATTGCAGTGGGGCGTATGCGACTGTGAAGACGCTCAAGCTGGGTGATCGTGACCTGCCGGTTTTGGCGGTCGTGGCGCCGTTGGAGAAGTCCGTGCGGGGAGTGATTTACAATGCTTATGATGGATTCCCAGTGAAAGAAGTTAGGGTGGGATTCCTGAACAATAATGAAGGCATGGACATTCGGGACGCGAGACCCCTGGGAAAGTCAAAGGCGATTCAGATTACGTTCGGGGGAAAACGCATACCCCGGCAGATTACTTACTGTAACTGTTTGTACGCTGTGATCCCGTATAGAAATTTAGTCAAGACATGCTACAAGTGCAGACGAGTTGGACATCAAGCGGACGTTTGCTATCGTCCGAAGAGTAACCTATGTCACCGTTGCGGGAAGGACCATCCTGCCCTGCCAGAAGGAGAGCCACCTACGTCACGCCGGACTGCATCTTGTGTCATGGTGCGCATCACACAGGCAGCCGGAACAGCTAGTTTCACCTGGCTCGCAGCCACCGACAGGCCAGCAGCGGAGCATCAAATTAGAGAGCGATGCTGGCAACAATGAGCAGTCCTCGAGGGCCACGGAGCGGTCATCGAGGGGTAAAGAAGGCACAAGCAAAAGCAGGCACCGGTCGAGTTCCTTCCTGCCATTACCAGGGCGCGGGGGCGGCCAAGATGGTGGACCAGTATCCAGTCTCAACAGCTACGCACGCGACGCCAACAAAAAGGTGAGCTTGTCAGGCACGGCCTCACAGAACTAAACCGCTCGAGAGAGGGAGTTAGCAGCGCTGGTTCAGCGACAGCAAGATTTGATTAAAAGAACGGAAACCAAAATTGCAGAGATGAAACGCGCATTTAGAAACAACCAACGGCAGGGGACAGAGGCACCAGCAGTACTAGGCCTACAGAAAGTGACGCAAGAGGCGTCTGCTCACGTACAGGAGAGTGCAGCTATGGAAATGGAGAATCGTGGGACAGTGAAGAGACCACTTCCGGGGGATGAGGTAGCCATCGCAAAACGATTAGCTGAAACGTCACCAGTAGACATGCCACCGCCCGTTTTAAGGTCATTAGTCTTAGGTTGGATATAACAACACTTGCGGATGAAGTAGGTAAACAAGGAAAAAGACAGGATAGGTTGGAGGCTCGAGTCGAAAAGATCGAAGCCAGATTAGACACAATTGAGGAGCGTCTCGGCGTGCTCTCTACTGAATTAAGGGTTTCCCAAACCCAGGTCATGGGCATGTTTCAGCAGCTTCATACTCTATTGGAGGCAAGGCGGCCTCCCGTGGGTGGCCAAGCGCCATTAGTCAACCTAATGCCTTATTATGGCGCCTCGCCAGAAATTGAGGTTTGGCAGTGGAACTGCAGGAGCTTTCGTCAAAAACGGGGTAACCTTCAGTTGCACGTACAAAATCTGGACAGTAAACTAGACATAATAGCCTTACAGGAGGCTAGTGGTTCCGTAAAATTACTTGGATTTAAGGCATTTACAGTGCCAGGAATTGACTCAAGGGGCATATCACGCATCTTCACAGCTGTGCTAGTCCATCGCAACATCACTGCTATTCACCATTCCGTAGATAGCAGCAGGGAAGACTATGTCCTGATAGAGATTTTTCCCTAAATGAAAGTATCAGAAGAGTCTGTTTTTATTTATTGTGTATAGTTCTCCAGAAGATAAACGATTGGGCTTGCCACAACTTCTGATTCAAACTCAACGGTTAGCAGCTCGCGCTCCGCTTATAGTGGTAGGAGATTTCAATGCGCCTCACCGCTGTGGGGTCATATTCGAGCCAGCCCAAAGGGCAATCGGCTTTGGCAAGTTTCCCGCGATCTGCGATGGACGCTGTTAAAGAATCTACAAGATCATACGAGGATAGGCAACAGCATAAGCATGGATACCTCTCCAGACCTTACGTTTTTTAGAGGCATCAGTAATGCAAATTTGATTATCACGGGACAAGCCCTAGGAAGTGATCGTTATATTCTTTCCACGACGTTTAGCGCTGCGAAGCATAAAGACAAAGTGAGGGGGCACAGAATTACAGATTGGGACAGGTTTAGGAAAAACAGAACAAACTGTGAACTGGAAAGTTAATGACCTGAATGCATTTGTAGAGGCGCTCAAGGAGGATGTAAATAATACCACGTTAGAAGTGCCAGTCGAGGAGGAGGAGTTTACCGCTGACTCGAGACTGTTACACATGTGGGAAGCGCACGCGAGTCTCTTGAGAAGGAGGAAGAAGCAAAAACGTAACGGCGTCTTTCGCAGAAGGACTGCCAAGTTAGAACGTAAAATCGTAAATTATACAATTGAGTTGCAAGCCAAGCAGTGGGGCCAGATTTGTAATCGCATGAATAGACAGTTTGGATGCAAAAAGACATGACAGCTGTTAAGGCATCTTTTGGATACGGCAGCAACAAAATCGGCGCAACGGCGACACATGACTCGGTTAATGCATCAATATGAAGGCACAATTGGAGAGCTTATACAGGAACTCCGGAATCGGTACATAACTGATGGAGTAGACGGTTGCTTACCACACTACTCGGGGGGTGGAAAACTGAGAACTAGATGAATAGTTCAAGATTGCGGAGGTGGAGTTTGCCATAGGGCAGCTGCGTACTACGTCTGCCGTAGGTCAAGGTGGGGTTACTAATAAAATGCTGAGAAACCTAGATTTGAAATCGGTTAGGGTGATCACTGACTTGATAAATGAGTATTGGGTGACCGGGGAGATCCCAGCTAAATGGAAGCATGCTAGGATTATATTTATTCCGAATCCAGGCAAGAAACTGCTTGGAAAACCTGCACCCCATATCGCTGGCATCATGCGTGGACAAATCGATGGAGCACGTGGTTCTCAACAGGCTTCATAATTATGCAGAGGACAAGGTCATCTTTCCCCCCAACTATGATAGGTTTCAGGGCCAATTTGTCCACACAGGATGTCATGATACAGTTAAAGTATGATGTAGTCGATCCCGGGCATGGCACGGGCATCAAAGCTGTATTGGTGCTTCACCTGAATAAAGCTTTGGACAATGTTTCGCATGAGGCAATATTAAATAACCTATCGGAAATTGACCCCGGGCTCAGGACATTTCGCTACATCAGATCATTCTTGGAGGGCCGAACCGCAGAAATTTAAATAGGAGATATCAAATTGAACTCATTCACGTTGGGAGGCAAAGGGTTGCCGCAGGGTTCAGTTTTGTCACCGTTACTGTTTAACATCGCCTTAATTAAAATACCGCCGAGGCTGAAGGAGATACCGGGACTCAAACACACATTTTATGCAGATGATAATACTCTATGGGTAACCAGATGTAGTGACGTGCATCTGGAAAAAACACTACAACAGGCACTTAATATTGTCGAAGACTTTGCAGGGGAGGCGAGACTTTCATGCTCTCAGCCCAATTCCAAGCTCTCTGGGGTTCGGGACAACCCAGAGCGCTACATGTCAGACACTATATTTCGCCACCGCCGTTAGAGGTAAAGGTAGGGGGTAGGCCGATAGCTGAAGCTCAAACGATTAGAATTCTTGGCCTATATCTGCAAACTAACAGGAAGAATAGAGTGGCCCTTGAAAAACTTAAAACCACGGTCAATGCTACTGTCAGGCTAAAGTCGCTAACCGTAAGAGCGGGGTAAAGAAAAAAAACTCTGTAAGCTGGTACAGGCGTTTGTGCTCAGCGGGATTACTTACGCGACACCTTATATGAAGTTGGAAAAAGGCAAGGTCGAGGTTATGATCCGGCAAGCTTACAAGGCAGCGCTTGGGTTGCCTAACAAAGCGCCTACAGAAAGGCTGTTAAAACTAGGAGTACACAACAACCAGGATGAATTATGGGAGGCGCATCTGGTGATGCAGCACGCTAGGCTTTCGACAACCAAAGCGGGCAGGATCATGTTGGAAAGGATTGGCAGTTGAGCAGAGGCTCCCACTGGGGACACTCAAATTCAGGTGTGGCGAGAGTTACTTATGGCCCTGTAGATAAAACCTTTGCCCAAAAATATGCATCCGATTCACCATACGCAGCTCAGGGTGGCAAGAGCCAGAGTTTTACACGTTCAGTACGGCGAGTACAAAGCGGCAGTAAATACAGAAGTGGCGGAGTAGACGGACAAAGACGCTTTTGTGATATTTGTGGTGGACAGGCGAGGACGCTTGGTCGCCTCTGCATCGGTCAAAACCCGCTTCTCAGAAACTGCAGAAGAAGCGGCAATAGCGCTAGCTATAACTAATTCGCAGTCGGATTTGATTTTCAGTGATTCAAAGACAGCCATCCGAAATATGGCGAGGGGCAGAATATCGGCGACCGCCGCACGATTTCAGCATGGGGCCACGGGACGAGAAATTCGAGAAATAGAAATTGTCTGGGTACCAGCACACTCTGGGAACCCTGGGAATGAGGCGGCTCACCTGAATGCTCGAGGTTTCGTCAGCCGGGTACGTGAGCCGCCAGTTCCGGGGAGGTTCGCGAGAGATGGGCTGGTGTCCTTTCATGACATAACGAATCATTATAAACTAGAGCGGAGGTTTTATCCGCCCCCGCACAAGCCGTTGACTAAGGCACAGGAATGTGCTTGGAGAAAACTGCAGACGCGATCTTTTTCCAACCCTTACGTGTAGAACAAAATGTACCTGGAGGAGATTAAGCCGCAATGCAAATGATGTCAGGCAGTGGCAACATATGATCACATACTTTGGAAATGTAGCGTAGTGCCGCCGCCTGTGGATATTATGCGTGATCCCCTTCTTGAGCACTGGGAGGCCGTGTTGACCAGCTCAGACCCAGTCGTCCATGTAAGGGTCGTGGAGTGGGCCACACAAGTCGCTGTCAACCTTGGGTTGATGGCCATCTAACACGGAATCATCCACAGTCGCTTTCTGACAAAATAAAGTTTTACCATCCATCCATGATCCGGGCGTCTCCTCCTTGCATAATTTTACACCCATGACATAGCAGCGCGACTCAAGAAAACTGCCGTTGCTTTAGAGTGCGCCACGAGCACTACCAACGCGACCAATGTTCGTTCGTACGCCGCATCGGCGGGCACTGGCGGACAACTTGCATCGTGCCATTGTTAGAATGGAAACACATATTAACATCAGCTGGACACATCAAAGGGTTCGCGTAAAAAATGCAGCACCGTCTCTCAGTGCAGGTCACTTCAACAGCAGGGCACGAGGACGGTGAGTGGAAGAAAAAAGAATGTTGGAGAGCAGAGAAACATGTATCATGGAAAAGGAGTAATTTCACCCGATCCTGTCCATGCGCGCGCGTAGTTTCGTCGCCTGTTTGCCAAGGAAAGCCATCAAACAGGTCGACTAGAAAACGATGAGTGTAAACGAACATCACTTGATGTCTTCACAGGTGCGTGAAGAGTTCCACGTCGCAGAAATATTCAAACTAAAACTTTCACAACGGTGGAAGCCATGTCCCACATAAATGGCAGTAGCCGCGTTCATCGACAATTTTATTGTCAGCGCGTCAATGAGGGCGACAGATCCAGCCGTTGCGTAAGACGTGGCTGTGGCCCTCACACCCGTACGACCGATCATGGACACCATGGTCACAGATTTGAAGACAGCATACGGAGGCTACCGCACAGGGGTGATCTCTCCCGCAGTCTGCACGATTCTCTCTAAGCAAAAGCCTCCGGAACATGTAATCAATCTCGTTTTGGTCCCGGCTTATTCGAAGGTAGAAGGCAATGCCGTCGCCAACAACCAAGCCCAAGAACTGTCCATCCAGGCTGAAGTAGAGCCGGCTGAGCTGCCACATTCGGTGAAGAGCTTCAAGTAGATTACTCAGATGTACTAAGAAGGAAGGAGCAAACTTCCCGAACCACACCTGCCACTAACCATGCAACCGCAAATGATGCTGTGGCGTACGCGGGCGTGATAGCTCGTGCATCATGTTTTGTTACACCGAATGTATCCGGCTGAGCAGGCTACGATCTGCCCTTTCTGCAAAAGGGGAAGAGGCACTCTGGCACACATCATAGCCCAGTGTAAAGACATTGAGATGCCCTACCTCTCCTATCCAGCAACACAAGCAATCCCCAACTGCCCGAGCGATGGGAGACCTTGTTGTCCAGCACCGCTTTTTCAAACTAGCTTGAATTCACGGTCAGGGGCCAGGAATTACTGGAAACATATGGGTTCTGAGAATAGAAATCACCCCTTCTGTTGCAAGCTTGCACCATCAATTTTTTGAGCTCAATAAAGTTGAATTTCTCTGTCTCTCCAGGTTTTTTTTATGGGGATCTTGTATAGTCACACGATGTCACGCTTCGGCATTGGAGGCGCCGTCCGCACCCACATTTCGCATGCTCGCGTCTGCCACGTCGTGCCTCAAGATCGCGTCTCGTGCCGGCCCAGGAAGACACCCACTAAACTGTTGCCCCATTAGCCATTACATGATGAGACACCACTGGGCATTCAGCCAGCCAAACATGCACAGTGGGGATGCAATCCTCTCCTCATACTCCTTTTACTCGAACGCGGTCGATGGGTATATAAGCGGTGAAGCGTGCGTTCAGAATTCAGCCAAAAGTATGTTTACTTTGCATTCACTTGACTTGACGCTTTGCTTGACTCAGAGTAGATGTGATGTTAGCAAAAATACCTTCTACCAGTTGTGGTGCACAACCCAACAACAGCGTCCCACCACTCGTTCAAGACCACGTTTCTCCTTTCATTCAATAAATAATAATAACAAACACGAAAAGACAACTGGACATTCAAAAACTATGTCCAATTACGTGATATTCACGTGATTTTTCCAACACTCTGCGATGGTTTTACTCGAATTTCTCCGTGAAAAGATGCGGGCGGCTGTTTTATATCAGGGGCATCAGTGAAGATGCGGCCTTTCAACTAAGTTTCTGCGATTCACTTGCGAGTCGGTTAAGATTAGATGGTACCTATACCTGTGGATGCGGCAACAGCAATTGTCGCTTCTTCTCCTGCATCTAAGTTGCGTTAAATAACCGTCGCTGAGGGCAACTATTAGCCTCGACAGTCTACGACGCTGACAGTGTACGAATTTGCACGGGGAAACTTAGTGTCATCATTATAGCGGGCGTTGTGTCTTTCTTGAACTATTGTTTCATTGCATCAACTCTAGCCTATTGTATACTTTTAGGGAATAAAGGATGCATTTTGTGTGGGACGGGTTCCGTTGAGAACGACTCTCCAACGTCCAGCGGGATTCTTTTGGACGTACCGCATGAGCCACGTTCACCGCGCTCTAGATGAGGTACGGAATACTGTCATAAATATTTACTCTCTTCACACATGGGACGCGTTAAATTTGAAATTTAAGAAACATAAAGAGACCCAATCAATTCTAATTATTGCTCATCTTATTTGTTGCGCTTTCAGACTGCCGTTTTGCCTGTGGCAATGCATATAATGTGGAAACATGCGCTGTTTATAACAGTATGGTGTATGTCTTGTTACGGCCAATGTAAGTAGCTTGTTTCGACTAAAAGCTTAAGCAATCAAATGAAACACACACACACACACGCATATATATATATATATATATATATATTTATATATATGTATATATATATATATATACCTGCCAGATTCCTTGAACGTCATTAACGCTGGACCCGACGTATTGTATGTAAGAAAGGGACCAGGAAAAATTTCACCGAAGCGTCTCTATCTAAAGATGCTTCCGTGAAAGTAGAAATTCGTCCTATCTTTTTTGATTATATATATATATATATATATATATATATATATAGGAAAGAAGTGTATACTTAAGGGCCCATTTTTCCGTGTATTGACAAAATAATAATAAAATCTAACAGACAATGTTGCCAAGGAAAGTATAAGGGAAATTATTCGCCCAAATTGTAAGGTAAATGTGAAGAAAGAAAAGTGGGTAACAGATAACTCACCGCGGGCAGCCCCGAACCTGCAACCTTCTAATAACGCGTTCGATGCTCTACCACTGAGCTACAACGGCTGCTATCCTCGCAGCCACTTTATTGGGTATATATGTGAACTTAAACGTGGGAGTGTCAGTCAGTGCCAACTGTAGCCATGGTGGAGAGTGTGGCACACTCCTTTTGAGCCCCTGTGGCGTCACGTAGCACGTGAACGTATTCCAAGCTGGCAGCTGACCAGCTGAGCAATAGTACCTCCTATACAACCTTCTGTTTCTCTCTCTCTCTCTTTCTCTCTCTTTCTCTAAATATATATAAATATATATATATATATATATATATATATATATATATATATATATATATATATATATATATATATACACGGGGTACGGTGCAAATATAATTAGGAATAAAGAAGCACACTTACGAAAGTTTGATAGTTGTTTACTCTACGTTTCGCCCGTGGTACGGCATTTGGATGAATGCCGTGCCACGGCCGAAACGTAAACAACTATCAAATTTAGTAAGGGTGCTCCTTTATTCATATATATATATATATATATATATATATATTGTAAACAAGCCTTCAAACTCTGAAATGAGTCCAACTCTTGAGTACCTTCTAGTGGGGCTACCCAACAAGAACGCCGCTCGCGCTGGGAGTCCGTCCTTGGCCATGACTGTCGCCATTGTGTATGCTCATTGGTTGCCAGCAAACAAATGCCTTGCCAGCAAACAAATGCAAAAAGAGTGCTGCGATCCCCTTCAATGCCCTTGGATGTACGATCACGTGCTCTGCCATCTACCATGCCCCACGACGCCTCCTAGAAAACTCCTCCTCCAGTGCCGCCCCCTTGTGCCGGTGTCCCCAGGACCCGCGATTCACCCATCTTCACTGGCGCTAATGGCACTGAGGTGGAGGACTGGTTCGCCATTTACGAGCGTGTGAGCATCCCCAACCAATGGGTCAAAGACGGCTAGCTGACCAACATGGTTTTCGACCTTGTGGGCGCTGCCAGTTTGTGGTACAACAACCACGCGTCCGATTTTGCATCCTGGCCAGATTTTAAGACCGCTATCATCAACGTTTTCGGGCAGCCCTGCTGTTCGCAAGGTACAAGCCGAGCAGCACTTATGTGAACGTGCTTAGGAGGCTGGTGAATCATTCACCAGCTATATTGAAAATGTCCTGGATTTATGCAGCTAATCCAATCACACCATGTCCGAGTCTGACAAAATCCGAAACATTATGAAAGCCATTGACGATGATGCCTTCACGGTGCTGATCGCCAAAAACCCCGGCACAGTGGCTGAGGTCATCACACTGTGCAAGAGCTACGAGGAGCTCCACCGGCAGCGTTCAATGACCCATCGCTCCCCACCACGAGCTGCAATTCTTGCTGGCTTGGAGGCCAGTTGTGACCGAGTGGCGTTGATGGCAGTCCTAAAGTCTTTCATCCGTGTGAAAATCGTGCGGCAGTTCTCTCTTGCCTTTTGCCTACCAACCGGCTGTTCAACAATCGACTACTACCCTGCTTCCTCCTATCCCTCGAGATATTCAGCTGGGAATAGTGGAGGTAATGCCTGCGTACCACCCCCAACAGCCTCGGGCTCCTCCGTCCCTGAGTTACGCCCAAGTGGTCTCCAGGCCGCCTGAAGTCTTTCCAGCACTCGGCCTACTGACTCACGCCGAAGCTGCCGCTCAATCTCCGTCCTTTGCAGCGGGTATGCCAGCTACGTACGTTGACGTAACGCTTCAGCCTCAGCTTCCGCCAACCATGCAGCCTTTGCAGCCTCCATTCCGTTCATCGTCTCTTGCGACATGTGTGAGACCTACCCCGGCGAACTGATGGCGCACACCCGACAACCGGCCCATCTACTTTGCTTGCAGTTACGCCTGTCACGTAGCCCGTTATTACCCTCGCGCACAGCCAGCTCCCATTTCTTCACCCGTTGCTGGCAAGCCCAGCCGTCCCTACCACGAAGAACCGCCGTCTATGCCACCGCCGTCTCGCTCAGGTCCATCTCCTTGAAGGTACCGACTCCACGACGTAGTTCCTTGTCCCCCATGACGCAAAATTCGGCTGCTTATGAGAGGGAAAACTAGTCGTCGCAGTCCCCAAGGCAAGGACTGCAACGCTATCGCAATGAGAAAGCCCTCAGATCAGCCCCTCGAACGTCATTGACGAGCTTGTGGACATTTTTTGTGCATCGACTGTTATTGACACTGGAGCTGCCGTATCAGTTATGAACAAAAAACACTGCCGGTTACTTCGAAATGTGATGACACAACTTTCAGGGTTGTCCCTCTGTACTGCTAGTTTGCGTCTTGTTCATCCTACAGCGGGGTGCACAGCTCGCGCGTTGTCATTCAGGACGTTCTGTATGTCGCTCAGTTCCTCCTCCTTGCGGCATGCTCTCATGACGTCTTCCTGGGATGATAC
The DNA here is from genome assembly GCF_013339725.1 of Rhipicephalus microplus. Classification (NCBI taxonomy): domain Eukaryota; kingdom Metazoa; phylum Arthropoda; class Arachnida; order Ixodida; family Ixodidae; genus Rhipicephalus; species Rhipicephalus microplus. The sequence goes on from NC_051174.1 coordinate 29,308,412, forward strand.
TTTCTCTCCCGCCATGAGGCCGTCATCTATCGTGCCGCCGCCGAAATTTAACACTCACCCTTCTCGCATTTGACGCCAGAAGACTGTCATTCGACACTGAGTAAGATTCTAATGAAAGATGATACAACAGTGCCTCCAAACTCGACGACGGCTGTGTCGGTATACTGCGCTGGTCTTCCCGACACACTTGCCTTCATTTCGCCATCCGACCGTGCTTGTAGCAGGAAAGCGTTGCTAGTACCTTTCGCGACCTTGCAGGTCAAACAGGACAGTGCCGCTATTTTCGGCAGAGTGTAACCAGTCTCGGCAGAGTAGAACCAGTCAACGACGCACAAGTCCTGGACGTACCCGATGACACGCGTTGTCCCAGGCCGCGTACCATCAATGCTGTTTTCACTTCTGATCTGGCATCTGCTGATGTATTTGGCCCCTCCATCGCTGACAACCTTACGGTGGCACAGCGTTCCCAGCTTCTGGACCTAATGCAAAAATATCGTTCTTCTTTCAATGTCGGGCGAAGTTTTCTTGGTCGCACGTCCACTGTTACACATCGCATCGATACTGGTGCCCATTTACCTTTACGGCAACATCCATATCGCGTGTCGCCTGCTGAACGTCGGGTAATTAATGACCAGGTTGTCATTATGCTCATGTCGACGTTATTTGGCCCTCGGACCGTCCATGGGCGTCTCCTGTTGTCATTGTTGCGAAGAAAGACGGTTCTGTGTGGTTCTTTGTGAACAACTGACGGCTCAATAAGATCACTCGAAAGGATGTTTATCTACTGCCACGCATCGATGACGCGATTGACAGCCTTCACGGAGCCGAGTTTTTTTTTTCTTCTCTCGATCTGCGCTCGGGGTACTGGCAAGTATCCATGGATGAAGACGCTCGACCGAAGACCGCCTTCGTCACATCAGACGACTTGTACGAGTTCAACGTTATGCCGTTTGGTCTTACTTATGCACCTGCAACCTTTGAGCGCATGATGGACACCGTTCTGCGCAACTTGAAGGAGTACACGTGCTTTTGTTTTCTCGACGATGTCAATGTCTTCGCTTCGGATTTCTCCACGCATCTCCAACATCTCAAAGAAGTGTTCGCAAGTATGACCAATGCCGGCTTGCAACTAAATCTGAAGAAGTGCCACTTTGCAGCACGACAACTCACCATTTTAGGGCACGTCATGTTCAAGCATGGCATTCTTCTTGATCCGGTTAAGCTTTCAGCTGTGGCCAAATTCCCAAAACCTGCATCTGTAAAAGAACTGCGTAGTTTAATGGGCCTGTGCTCATACTTTCGACGCTTCATACAAAACTTTCCCACGATCATATCACCACTCACGAAGCTCCTTGAAAGGAACGGGCCCCTCAATTCGTGGTCATCCGAGTACGACAACGCGTTCACGAAGCTCTGCCATTCGTTGACGTCTCCTTTCATTCTACGTCATTACGACCCTACAGCCCCAATGGAGGAGCACAAGGGTGCCAGTGGTGTGGGCCTCGATGCTGTCCTGGCACAGCGCGAACCCGGTCCGGGAATACGTCGTAGCATATGCAAGCTGTACGCTTCCGATAGTCGAGACAAACTACACCATCTCGGGGAAAGAGTGCCTGGCGATCGTCTGGGTCCTTACAAAGTTTTGACCTTATCTGTATGGTCGCCAATTTAATGTCGTCACCAACCATCATTCCCTATGCTGGCTTTCATTAATGAAGGATCCCTCAGGCCATCTCGCTCGTTGGGTCTTCGCTTACAAGACAACGACATCCGCGTGTTGTACCGCAACGGACGCAAGCATGCTGACGCCAATGCTCTTTCATGCTCCTTTCTACCTTAAGACGACCTGGCCTGCTCAGGAACCTCAATTATTGTTTCTGCCATCGATGTTGACATTCTCGCTGCCGAACAGCGAAAGGATAATTGGATCGCCCCGCTGATTCACTTGCCCTCTCATCCGTCCGCAACACCATCCACGCGTGCCTAGCATAGTCGAGCTCACCATTTCGCCATCCGTGACGGCCTCTTACACCGACGCTATCACGACTCCGATGGCCGGCAGCGGTTACTTGTGATACCCCGCAGTCTGCGGTGGGAGATATCTGACTTTTTCTATTCTGATCGGTAATGTGTGCACTCTGGGGTACCCAAAACCTTCCACCGCATTCGACAATGTTACTTCTGCCGGGGGATGCACCGCTACATGCAGCAGTTTGTTCGCTCTTGCCTCGCTTGCCAACGCCGCAAACCATCAGCACACATGTCGCACGCCGGTCTGGAACTGTAACCTAACTGGGACCGTCTGTTTCGGTGCGTAGGTATCGATTTGTATAGACCACTTCTTCTGACGTTGGCTGGTAACCGCTCGGTCATTGTTGCCATAGACCATTCAACGCGATACGCCGAAACCACCGCTCTGTCGGCTGCTACTTCGCGGGATTTTGCGTCCTTCCTGCTGCATCCATTCATACTGCGCCACTGACCATCTCATGAGCTTCTCAGCGATCAAAATCGTGTCTTGTTGTCGGAAGTCGTTGAAGCCATTCTGACGGAGTGACATTCTGTCCACCGCAAAACTACTGCTTACCACCCGCAGAAGAATGGCCTCACCGAACGCTTTAACCACACTCTCGGCGACATGCTTTCGATGTACGTCACCGCCAACCACACGAGCTGCGATAATATACTGCCCTTCGTCACCTACGCCTACAACACCGCCCCTCAGAGCACGACCGGTTTTTCACATTTTTACTTGCTGTGCAGAAGGCACCCGTCACACACCATGGACCCGATACTCCCGTACACGCCGGATCCATCTGAGCTTGCACCTATTTTTGAGACAACCAGGCTTGCTGAAGAGTGTCGCTTGCTTGCGAAGACTTTTACGACGCATGAGCTAGAGCGGCAGAAGAATATTCGTCAGTGATCCACCACTTCTAAGACCACGTTCCTTCCTAGTGCACTTGTATGGCTGTCGAACCCGACCTCTGTAGCAGGCTTCTCTTTCAAACTAATTCCAAAATACGAAGGCCCCTACCGTGTCATCCAGCGCACCTCACCCATCAACTATCTGATCGAACTCGTTGAACAATCTTCGGACATGCGCCGCCGTGGGCGCGACATCGTCAACGTGGAGCGCCTGAAGGTTTATCACCCGCTCAGAGTAACAAGCTGTTAGGTAGCCAGGTGGCTCCCTCTTCGACCCCGGCGTAATTGTAGCGAAGCCTCCGAACTCTGAAATGGGTCGAACTCTTGAGTACCTCCTAGTGGGGCTACCCAACAAGGACGCCGCTCGTGTTGAGAGTCCATGCTTGGCCGTGACTGTCGCCATTGTGTATGCTCGCTGGATGCCCGCTAATGAACGCCGTAAGAATATATATATATATATATATATGGGAGTAATACTTCAATGAGCCAGTTAGTCTTCGTGAAGGTATGGGATATGGCACAACGGGAGCGTTGTCAACGAGGATAGATATATTTATTTCCCAACAGTTTCGGGAGGGGTTTTCCCTTCATCAGGGGATGAGTTATACTGACCTGAACTTCCAAACTTCATTGCTGCCGCGTCCCTCTCTCCTTGACAGATGTTTGCGAGAGTGAGAGCGAACTAAAAAAAGGAAAAAAACAAGAAAGGGGGAGAAAAAAGACACAAAAAGAAAGAAAAGAAAGAAAGTAAAAAAGTGGAAGAACCACTGTCAACACTGAGAACGAAACCAACTGTCCGTCTACATCCACATACGGTTCATATCACATGCTGTTCAGTTCTTGACGTGTGTCGGGCCACCCAAGATTGTCGCCGCGGTGGAGGGTCCGTGACAGCGTGCGTAAAGAAAGGGGTTTCCCTGTAATGGGTCGGTCGGCGTGCGGCGTGCGTAAAGGAAGGGTTTCCCGTTAATGGGTCGGTCGGCTGTTTACCTTTAATCTTCGTCCGTTTCCCTTCAATGGTCATCAAGTGTTAGGCGAACGTAAACACTTTGTATGTGCATGCGAAAAAAAAGAAAAAAAGAAAGAAAAAAGAGAAAAAAAGAAAAACAAAAAACAGGAAAGGACAGTGTACACGTACGAGTCAGTCAGAAAAAAGCATAGTCTCCAGCTATCAATCTTTGTCACCAATTTCCTGCTGGCTTACTTGTCGGAGGCAGTTGAGTTTTCCGGGGTCCTCGTTGATGCCGGCTACTAATGTTCGAAATTTGAAAATAAAATATGCCTCACACTGTTCGCGCTCGCGTCTGTTTGGGAAACCGGACTGCAAAAGAGTTACGCTGATATTTTAAAAACTGTGGTTTGGCAGGCGCAGATGTCTAGATAAAGGTAGCTTCGGCAGTGAAGTGGCGTGGTACCGGTGATCATTGAACCGCAGCCGAAATGGCGTGTCTGTTTGGTCGATATATTCTTGTCCGCAGATGTTGCAATGTAGCATGTATATTACGTTACTGGAGTCACACTTAAGGCTTTCAGTTATGCAGAATTTGAAATCCGAGAAGTTCGCTTTCGATTCACGTGTTGTGACCATCTGTGGGCATACCTTGCATCAAGCTTTTCCGCAGGGATGGCACCCTGATTGAAATTTAGGGGTGTTTGTTTTTGCTCTGAAAAGAATGTCCTTCAGACTTTTATCCCGGCGGTACACCACGTGAGGTGGCTTCGCGAAAATAGAAGTTAGTCGTTTGCTTTGCCTGATTATGTTGAAATGGCGGGAAAGTATGTTATTGATTCGTGGCGCTGATGAGGAGTAAGTTATTACAAGGTTCGTTTGGGAAGTCGTTTTAGATACTCTGTTTGCTCCCTCAATTATATCATTCCTGTTCACGTTGCGCGCACGTAGTATGGCATCGTCAATAATGTCTTCCGGATAATTTTGTTTCAATAAGGAATGCTTCAGGTGTTCCGCGTGTCTGTCAAATTCCCGCATATCGGTGCATAATCTTCGGTACCGGAAGGCCTGAGAATATGGAATACCCGTTTTGCAATGTTTTGGGTGGCGGCTGTTGAAATCTAGGTACATTCGACGGTCTGTAGGCTTTTTGTAAAGGTTTGTTGACAAGCGGTCATTTTCGATCGTGACAGTGACGTCCAAAAAGTTAATGCTAGTTTTAGAAATTTTGTGCGTGAATTTTATTGACGGGTGGCACTTGTTAAAATCCTGTATGAAGCGAAAAAGACTTCCCTCATCTTGGTTCCATATCATAAAAATATCGTCTAAGTATCTTCTGTAGTAGAAAGGTTTCAAGGTGCGTCCCTCAATGAATGGGATTTCAAGTGAAACCATAAAGGTGCTCGCGAAGTTTGGGGCCATTTTCGTGCCCATTGCAGTGCCACTGACCTGAAGGAAATGCTTGCCGTTGAACTTAAAATGGTTATAATTTAGTACAAGTTCAAGAAGTGTAAACAGTACCTCGCCACTTACACTAGTTGATGAGTCAGATTTTACATATTGAGAAACCATAGCCGCTATTCCGTCATGGTGGGGTATGTTGGTGTACAGTGAGCAGACGTCCATGGTCACCAGAAAGTTGCCGCCTGGGATGTCGAGACTTGAAGTTTCGCAGATGAAGTGGTTTGTGTCCTTTAGGTAATAGGGAAAATTTGGGGGGATGTTTTTATTAAGAAATTCATGAATTCTGATATACTTTCTGTAGATGTGCTGTTACTGAATACTATCGGACGTTCTGGATTACCTGCCTTGTGTATTTTGGGGAGCAAATAGAATCGACCGGGAACAGAATGGGCCGGTAACATTGCTTTAACATTTTGCCGATAAATTTCTCGTCCCGGCGGAGATTGTTTAGGGTTACTTTTATCTCCCTTTCAAATTCGGGAGTCGGGTCCGTTGGAAGTTCTTTGTAGAATTTTGTCTCTGATAGCTGTCGTTCCCCTTCCTTTAAGTAGTCTGACGTGTTTAGAATTACTATGCAGCCCCCTTTATCAGCCGGTTCGATAGTAATTCCAGTGTTTTTTCGTAGTTCATCGAGTGCCCTTCGTTCTGACTTTGATATGTTGTTTCGAAACGGCCGATTTTTTTCATACGCTCTGATGATATCGTTTTGAACTGCTGATATATACATATCGAGGTGTTTGTCCCTCTGCTCACCCAGACACCATGATTTGCCACCACCAATCACTCTATTCTCGTCCGTACAGTCCTTGCGATCATGAAAGTATTCACGGAGGCGGAGATTACGTGCAAAGTTATCGAGGTCTTGGTACAGTTCAAATTCATTGAATCTACCGGATGAAGGACAAAAGGTCAAGCCTCTCGACAAAAGTTGAAGCTGAGCGGGTGTGAGTGTTGTGTTTGACAGATTGAGAACATTTTTCTCATAAGTTTTCGGCTGCTCTTGGCTATCACGTGGCACGGGAGTGTCAGCGTCATATTCGAGAGTAAGGATGTTTTGATTAGGATTGCACTGTAGTTTTGAGTTCCCATTTTTCTCCTCAAAGTTAGGTTGTGGTACGGGTGGTCCCTGGCGTTCTTGTACGGCCTCATTCCTATTCTCCTGTTGCAGAGCCGTGGAGCTACTGCAGTCCCGCTTGAATTTTCTATCATTTACTACTGAAATTTCGCCTCTCTTCTTTAGTTCATATCTTTCCAGTTCTCTTGCCTCATGCTCTCCGAGATTAGATACCAATTTCTGCGTGGCCTCCGTGACACTGTACTTGGTGGCCTTACGCTCACCATGGTCCGCAATGACCCGAGTCAGTTGCAAGGACGCTTCTAGTAATATTTTTTCCCACTTCCCTCTTTCTGTTTCACTTAGTGTAGACATTGAGGGGTTGCAGCCTAGGCGGAGGCCCTTGAGTGCAATTTCGTGAGATAGATATTTGGTTAGTTGTTCCGCGTGTTTTTTGTATTGAACCCGCTTTTCAATGATTTTCCTAATCGATAGAAATGAGTGGAACCACGCGTGCTTAAGACTGCCCGTATCTTTTGTTTTTCCGTGTCATTTGGAAGCCGCCGCCTTGGTCTTCGCCGCATTCGTCCGCCTGGTGTTGTAAGGCCTCGCTGGTTGGAGTAGCGACGTCGTCCCTGCTGGGACCCTGGATGGCTCCTTGTGTCCCTCGGCTCCCTGTTGTTGAGTGGGTTTGGCACTGGAGTTTGCCGTGCAAGCCGTTGCCGCCGATCTCTGACTCACTTGTGGGACTCGCTGGCTCGCTGGCCTCACTGGTGGGTAGTGGCGACATCGTCACTGCTGGTGCCCTGGATGGCTCTGTGTGTCGCTCGGCTCCTTGTTGTTGAGGGGGCTTGGCACTGGAGTTGTCTGTGCAAGCGATGGCCGCCGATCTCCATGCCGCCGACGTCCATCGCAGCTGCACCCTCGTGTGCTTCGCTAGCAGCGCGACTCCCTCGAAGCTTGCATGTAAGCCGTCAGCAGCCAGGAAGCGGCGCAGCGGGACTGTTGAGAAACCATGTTCGACTGACTCGTACGTGTACACTGTCCTTTCTTGTTTTTGTTTTTCTTTTTTTCTCTTTTTTCTCTTTTTTCTTCCTTTTTTTTCACATGCACATACCAAGTGTTTACGTTCGCCTACCACTTGATGACCATTAAAGGGAAACGGACGAAGATTAAAGGTAAATACCCGACCGACCCATTAACGAGAAACCCTTCCTTTACGCACGCCGCACGCCGACCTACCCATTACGGGGAAACCCCTTTCTTTACACACGCCGTCACGGACCCTCCACCGCGGCGACAATCTTGGGTGGCCCGACACACGTCAAGAACTGAACAGCACGTGATATGAACCGTATGTGGATGTAGACGAACAGTTGGTTTCGTTCTCAGTGTTGACAGTGGTTCTTCCTCTTTTTTACTTTCTTTCTTTTCTTTCTTTTTTTTCGTATTTTTTCTCCCCCTTTTTTGTTTTTTTTTCCTTTTTTAGTTCCCTCTCACTTTCGCAAACATCTTTCAAGGCGAGAGGGACGCGGCAGCAACGAAGTTTGGAAGTTCATGTCAGTATAACTCATCCCCTGATGAAGGGAGGACCCCTCCCGAAAACTGTTGGGAAATAACTATATTTATCCTCGTTGACAACGCTCCCGATGTGCCATATATATATATATATATATATATATATATATATATATATATATATATATATATATATATATTGATAGCAAGGATGTTAAACATGCCGTGAAATTTCATTGTTTTTCATGCACTTTATATGTTGCGCATAAAGCCTTGTGCTTAGTAAATAAGCAAATGCAGGTGAGGACTAGCAATATGAGCCTATTCAATACAGCGCAGGTTAACAGTCAAATTTTGAGAGAGGTTACTAAAGCAATTCTTTTTACATTTGGTATTTCGGCGGGTACTTTTGACCAATCTGTAACAAAATTTTATTCTACAGTGTCATTGTTGCTTACCTCAGCGTGGAAGATTTAGCTGTTCATAACATGCCTACCATCGTGACGTAATAAGCAAGAGGATCCAATGAACAATCACGCGAAGTAAAACAGAGGCCAATAGCTTATTTCTTGAGATGTGGTGTGGTATTTGTGACACTAAAGCAAATAGAGCTGTGATAAGAAATTCAGAGTGCAACTCCAAAAAATATCAAATAGAGCACCAACTTTACCGGTTGTTACAACTAATTTTTATCTTTTATTTTAAATTTCATTTCGTTTTTCGATGTTGCTGCAGATGTTTTACAAAGACTAGTTAGAGAGACATGTGCATACATGATTGACTATTGAGTAATGTTCTCAAGCAAGCGATGGTATGGCAGTATATGGAGAGTGTGGCAGTGTACAGATTTGCAGTTATAATTCATACCTGATCTCCGAATAGAGATTTTGTTTTCAATGGACGTACTAAAGGCTTCGCTTGCTTTGTGTAGTAGTTCTTCAGCGCCAGGACCTGATGGCATCAATTATCGTGCTCTGTGTCACCTAGGAGATCAAGCTCGGAAGGCACTCTTGCAGCTGTACAACGACTCCTGGCAAACTGGCATGGTTCCACAGGAATGTAAGTCAAGTCACCTGGTTCCACTTCTCAAAGCCGGCCAGTCACCCTTCGACAATCCCTCTTACCGCCCGATTGCCCACGAGAGCTGTGTGGGAAAAGTTTTGGAATGGCTGATTTTAACGCGTCTGGAATGGTACTTAGAGTTCAGCGAAATATATCCAGATGCCATGTCCGGGTTCAGACGAGGCCGCTCGTCAATTGACAATGTAGTTGACTTGGTGACATATGTAGAACACCAGAAGGCGTGCAAACAGTTATCTGCTGCTCTGTTTTTTGACGTCAAAGGGGCATACGACAATGTCACCCACGAAGCCATTCTCAGTGCACTAGAAGGAGGGGGACTTGGTGGCAGGATATATACGTGGCTTCAGAGCTGCCTACAGAATAGATCATTTCACGTGCAGGCAGAGAATGGCTCGACACCCGAGTATTACTGCAGCCGAGGAGTCCCGCAAGGCGGAGTGCTATGCCCGACGCTGTTCAACCTAACACTCATTGAACTAGTTGGCAAGCAACCATGCAGTGTACGACTTTCCATTTCTGCTGATGAAATCTATGTGTGGACATCAGGTGTGACTCGACTTCTACTTCGCGCTCGACTTCAGAAGGCAGCATCAGTGACATCGTACCACTTACGCAAACAAGGGCTCGAAATCACAACTGAGAAGTGTGCAGTTGTGGCTTTCACCAGAAAACCAATGTCCACTTTCGGCATATCAATTAACTGGCAGTTGGTGTCATGCAGCCAGAGTCACAGGTTCTTGGGAGTCGTAATCGACCGAAACCTGTCTTGGACACCCCACGTAATCCACGTGAAAAAGCGGCTGACTGCCATTTGTCACTTATTCAGGTTTCTTGCTGGGAAAAGTTGGAGAATGTCTGTCGAGTCTATGTTACAGCTGTACAAGGTACTATTTACTAGATTCCTGCGGTATAGCCTACCTGTTATATCTAACACGTGCAAAACGAACCTGCGCACAATACAAAATATTCAAGCCCAAGTGCTTAGGATATGCCTTGGTTTACCCCGCTGCGCATCGACAGCTGAAACAATTGCCATTGCACAGGACTACTCTATCATGACGCACATCAACATTGAAACGATGCGTACGTACCTCAGGCAACATGCTAGGAATCCTTCCCACCGCTTGGCGACCCTCGCTACTGAGAGGCCCCGCACGAAATTTAGTGCAATTGTCTGTGCTCATCGTGCGTCCTTTACGTCAGGTTTTAAGCGAGCTTAGAAACTGGTGTATCCTCCGGGGTGCCTGACAGTTTCACAATACGTGTTTCAATTCCAGGAGTACAAAAAAAATCAAATTTGCCTTTATCAGCACTAAAACAATTGAGCTTGAGCCTTCTGCACGAAATGTACAACAACCACGTGCACATATACACCGATGGTTCGACCACAGCGTCTGGTTCTGGTGGTGCAGTGGTGATTCCAGCTAGAGGAATCACTCTGCGAATCAAACTGTCATATGTCACTACGTCTACGGCCACAGAACTTGCGGCTTTTTGTGGCGCCCTAGAGTACATCGAATCCCAAAGACCGAGTAAATGGGCTGTGTTTTCCGACTCAAAACCAGCCCTACAGAGCATGCAGTCAGTCCTTCGACGAGGTTGCCATGAACAATTAACTTACGAAGTTGTCAAGCTTGTTCACCACGTCACAGAAACAGGCCACGAGGTCAAGTTTCAGTGGCTTCCTGGCCATTGTGGGATCAGTGGCAATGATTGCGCAGACAACGCGGCTCGCACATCGCACCAAGAAGAGCACACCCTGCCGATTCCTTTGTCAAGGACTGACGCTGCACAGCAACTTCGTCACCTGGCACGTAGTCTGAGTCTGCAGGAGTGGAACACCCCTAGCATAATACATACGAGACTATACCAAATAAACCCTCGACCGGAACTTCAACCTCCATCGGGACTTCGTCAACGTGAAGCTTCACTTCTTTGTCGCCTTTGGTTGGGGGTTGCCTTCACAAAAGCATTTAGAACCCTCATCGAATTGACCGACAATGCGGAATGTGACGTCTGCTGCACCAAAGAAGATATCGACCATGTGATATGTCATTGCCCTCGATTTGCCTCTGAAAGACAGAAGCTTTCGGACGCATTGCGACAATTGGACGATCAGCCACTCTCAGTGCAGATGCTATTCGAACACCGTCGTCGCCTTTCGTCGGCTCGAAAAGCAGTCAAAGCTGTCTTGTGCTTTTTAAAGACTACAGGCCTACGTGACCACCTTTAACTTTTGTGTAGTGCCACAGCTGCATACGCGCCAGCCGGCTGACTGACAATCCTCGTTTTTGTTTTTTTCTCTCTCTCTTTCTCTTCTATTTCCTCTCTCTCTCTCTCATTTTTATCCTCCTTTCCCATTCCCCCAGCGTAGGGTAGAAACCGGGCATGTGCCTGGTTAACCTCCCTGCCTTCCCTCTTGTTTATTCCTCCTCCTCCCTTCATACCTGCAACTACATACACCAAAGTAAACACAACTACGATCCGCGAAAAAAGGATACCCGTGTGTTAGTTCGCTAAGGCGTTCCAAGTCGCCAATTTCATAATCCGTGTTGTCTCATATACGAGTTTCAGCATTCAGGTAACAGCCTGCGTTGCGGAAAGCGCGTCGCATCGATGGTCATCGCTCCCGGTGTGAACACCGCACACAAATAAAAAATTTTTATATTTTTTTGGATTGCCAGATGCCTAAACTATACTTTACAGACACTTTTACACTATATTGTGTGTACACCAAGCTAAAGGTGCCGTAACATGTCACCGACATGACCGGCACGATACACCTAATGGCATAGTAACAACAATATACCCCTGATTCGAAGATGGTTAATGCGGTGGACATGCAGAAACTTCGAACTTATTTCTACAACGCACTTGCATCGCATAAATTAACGCTGTTGTTCTCACCGCCAGAATATTGAAAAAAATCACCGCCATAACCACAATGTGAATATTGGATGAGCTTGCTCGGATATGACATTCCTTTTTACATATCTAATCATCATATATAAATCGACAACATTGTTTTCTATTCATTACATACACAATGTTTATTAATAATAAATGGGATGCACTATATGCATTTGGAGGGACTAGATACATTTTATACACACAACACGCAGCTCCGGGTTGGCCTGAGAGCGAGTAGATGCCGCCGAGCGATGACCAAGTGTGCTCAGTACATCAGCTTTCGAAGAAAAAAAAATTGCAGCATATCCACGGTGTGAATGATGGAGAGTGGGGCGAAGCATCCGTCCGTTCATTCGTTCTTGCTTCCGTCCATCCATGCGTCCGTCTGTGTGACCGTCCATGCGTCCATCCGCCCGTACATGCGTGCGTCTGTTCGTGCGTGCGTCTGTTCATGCGTCCGCACGTCCATCCATGCGCCCGTCCCTGCGTTCGTTCATGCATCCACCCCAGTGCCTGTCCATGATTCCTCCGTCCGAGCAGCCATCCGTACTTCCGTCCATCCATCTGTCTGTGTGTCCGTATGTTTATCTAGTCTAAACTCCAAGGGCCACCAACTCGCATCTTTTCATCGTAATGTCACGAGCAAAACAAGACCTACAGCTGGGAGTTCACCTGGACCAGAGAAACGAAAATGTTCTCTTCTTCTTCGCAGCCCAAAAACGAGTACGAGCCACAGTGGCTCGTTCATCAATGGTGGCATTACCCCCTCTCCCAATAAGCATTGTCTCAATGCTGTACATGAAGGCAAAAAGAAAAAAGAAACTGGGACAAAAACTTTTATGAAAGCAAAAAGAATGGCATAAGGCGGAATAATGCAGTTGGTTCCGGAGTCAAGATGTAAATAAGAAATAAGAAAAATAGGAAAGAGTGTAGGAAAAGACGAAACAAAATGAAAGACGCGAAGTTACCAATAAGGACACTCACTCAGTGGCGATTCACAGCGCGAAAAGGACGGTTTGAGCCGTGAAACGTGAATGACTTCAGTTTGCGGGGTGAAACGGGAACGCCTCAAAGTGCCTTCTGAGAGAACCTCGTAAGTGACGTCGCTGAGACGTCGTACGACCTTGTAAGGGCCGAAGTAGTTGCGAAAAAGCTTTTCTGAACGGCACGCTGTCGCATACGGGTCCACATCCAGACATCATCACCAGGCTTAAAAATAACTTCACGGTGACGGAGATTGTAGCAGCGCGAGTCTGCGATTTGGTGATGTTGAATACGGTGACGAGTAAGTTGACGGCCCTCTTCTGCGCATTGCGCGAGTTCGGCGGCATCCGCGTGGTATATTCCTGAGTTGTCGGACAGGAGCACGGCGTCGAGCATCGTCGTGACCTCGCGACCATGGACTAAGCGAAAAGGTGTTAAACCGGTACTTTCTTGAACAGTAGTGTTATACGCAAAAGATACGTAAAAAGTATGGCGTCCCAATTCTTGTGATCGATGTCCACACATATTGACAGCATGTCTGCAATTGTCTTATTGAGTCTTTCAGTCAACCCGTTTGCTTTTGGGTGGTAAGCCATTGTTTTACGATGTTCCGTGCCACTTATTCGCAAAACTTCCTTCAGCATTTCTGCGGTGAAAGCTGTCCCACGATCAGTTATGACGGCAGCTGGCACACCGTGACGTAAGACGATGCTGTTAACGAAAAATTGGGCAACGTTACTGTGAAACCAAGTGTTTCGGCTTCACAGTAGCGTGTTAAGTAGTCAGTAGCGACCACAATTCACCAGTTTCCAGACGAAGACGTGGGGATTGATCCCAGTAAGTTCATGTCAATCTGATAAAAGGGCGCCTTTGGTGGGCCTATTGGTTGCAGTACCTTCGCTCATCGCAAAGGTGGAATCTTACGTCGCTGAGAGTTGCGACATGTGCGAACGTAGTGCTTCACAGTCTTTGCGAGACGTGGCCAGTAGGAGGAGCGTTGAATACGTTGCAGCGTGCGCGTAATGCCGAGGTGTCCGGACGATGGCTCATCATGAAACGCACGTAAAATGTCACCATGAAGCGTAGTTGGCGCAACAACCAGATACATAGCTTGTGTAGGATGATAGTTCTTTTTATAAAGCACTCCATCGCGGAAACAAAAGGAGGATAGTGAGCATGCAAAGCTTCGAGGAGGGTGGGAACTGCGTCCTTCCAGGTAGTCAATGAGTGGGATGAGCTATGAGTCATGACGCTGTTGCTCAGACAAGCGGGTTGCTGATACGGCAGAAAGAAAAGTGTCGTCGTCTTCAAGGTCAGTGCTGGCAGTTTCGACCGGTGCACGTGAAAGAAAGTTGGTGTCGGTGTGTTTCCGCCCAGATTTGTGGACGATGGGGACATCGAAATGTCGTATCCGAAGGCTTCATCGTGCTAGACGACCTGAGGGATCTTTGAGATTTGCGAGCCAAGAAAGGGAATGGTGCCACTAACTACCCTGAATTGGAGGCCATACAAGTTTAGGCAAAACTTTTTAATGGCCCAGACAACAGCGAGGCATTCCTTTTCGGAGCAAGTATTGTCTGTTTAAACTTTGACGTAGTGGCAAAACAGTCATGAAATGAGCCGAGTATACGCAAAAGGCTTTCCGTTGAGACAAGGTAGTCTCTCGTTTACCTCGACAGTGCTCGCTAAGGCCTCGTCAGGGTGGCCATTTGATGAAAATGAAGCCAACATGGACGAGCCGTTGGCATCGGCAAGTGCTTCACAATATGCGATGGCCGTATGTCTCGTTAGGTGGCGATATTCGTCGCTGAAGTTCGTGACAAGCAGGTGAACATGCCTGTTGCTAGGCTGAATGATTCCTCGGGCAACACGAACTTGTTGTGAAATAAGGATAGACAAATCGGCCTCTGCCATTTCCGCGTCATACACGTTCTGTCCCCATTCTATTTTGACAAAGAGGCGGCTTCGAGGCCGGAGAGTCAGAGAATCGTCGGGAACACAGAGGACTCTTTTCCGGAATTGTGTACTGTCAGTTGCAGCGCAAAAAGGATCATCGAACGACCCAAGTGATTCACGGAGGTCAATGACGGTGCCGTATTCAGGAAGGAAGTCCATTCCAAGAATGACTTGCCTTGAGCAGTCGCGCAAGAAGTGGAAAGAGCCCGCAAATGTCGACGTGCGCCTTCGAATGCTTGCCGTGCATATACCAGTCGGCATCACTAGACAGCCGCCTGCCGTGTGCAACTGGGGTCTTTGCCATGGTGTGGTAACATTCCTCAGTTCAGATGCCAGTGTGGCGCTCAATACGGAATAGTCGGCACCGTTGTCGATGAGGACGTTGACAGCATGATTTTCGACAAAGACAGCGATTTCGACAGAAATGATCTTTCAGCTGTCGGAGAACACTGCAAAACCGGCATGGTTTCCGTCCGGTCGTGTCGTCGTCGGAGGGTCTTTTACAGTTCGCCGGGCAGCGACTTCACCCCCAGAAGTCACCGTTCCTCGTTTCCCCTTTGGAGACTTGGTGACCGGCTCCTGAAAGGAGCGGAAGATGACGAGGGCAAACTGGGTAGCGTAGAGCGGCGAAGCGATGGTGACCTTGACTGGTGGTGCTGAATAGTCTAAGGTGTTTGCTGGCCCGTGAGATGGGCTTCAATTTCACGGGGGCACCCACCGCAGCGCGGGCATCGAGCATCAGGGTGGAAGGCGCGGAGACATATGTGCTTGTATTGACAGTTCCGGTATACGTGACCCGCTTCGCCGCAGTGATAGCAAAGCGGATGGCTATCCGAGGTGCGCCACGCGCTTACCTTGCTACCACTTTGTCTTGAGGCAGACGGCAGATAGGTGGGTGTGCTCGAAAACCTTGAGCCGAGAAGCGGGCTTGAAGCAGTGTCGTGGAATGGCTGCATAGCCTGGTACCTTGGCCGCATAGCAGAATCTGTAGCCGTTGAAGCAGGGGATCGCAATGCCGCTGCGTGTGTCATGACTGGGGCCTCGGGAATCGGTGGTGTGATTGGGGCCAGGGATGTGACGGCCTGCCGGACTTCTTGTCTGATAACATCCGCGAGAGCTGCCACAGGTGGATAGGATCTAACTGCCTGAACCTGTCGCAATTCGTCCCGAACGATAGTTGGAATGAAGTCTGCGAGGGCCTGTCTCTCGCTATCAGAGCCGATAGAGCATGCGGTGGCCGGGATGTGGCGTTCG
This sequence comes from Rhipicephalus microplus, assembly GCF_013339725.1. NCBI lineage: Eukaryota > Metazoa > Arthropoda > Arachnida > Ixodida > Ixodidae > Rhipicephalus > Rhipicephalus microplus. The sequence continues at coordinate 29,324,512 of NC_051174.1, forward strand.
TATTGTGACGACCGCTGCTGCAGCATACGTTTCATTGTGGTTGCCTCACTGATGAAGTGGGCGCCTGTTGTCGGTGAATTGCGCACGAGCCCAGCGAAAAGCTGTTGTTTTACTCTGCGCATCAAATGTCGCACCTTCTTTTCCTCGGGCATGGCAGGGTCCGCGGTTTTAAGAGCCGAAGATTGTCCTCGACAAACATGGATACTTGTTCGTTCAGCCGCTGGTCTCTGCAGGATATGGCTTGTTCAGCCCTCTTCTTCCTCTCGGTGTTGCGATAGGCGTAACGGAGCTGTCGGCTAAACTCTTGCCAGGTTGCAAAGGAGCACTCGTGGTTGTCGTACCACGTCTTCGCAGAATCCTCCAAGTAGAAGTAAACTTGGCACAGCTTGCAAACATCGCCCCATTCGTTCATACTGGTAACCCGATTAAAGTGGTCAAGCCAGTCGTCAACATGCTCGAAGATGTCTCCAAGAAATGGCTTTGGTGTCTGTGGCACATGAAAAACATGCGTGAGATGAAAACCATGAGCATCGCTGGTTTGGACCGCCTGGCTTGTCATCTGAGTTATCTTTCTGGGTGTCGATGCCAAGGGACCAAATTCAGGGTGTTACCCACGCATGCGGCGGCTGCTTCGTGCTCTTGGAGATGTAGCTGTCTCGAAGATGACCGACACAGCCTAAGTATTCGTACCCAGCACCTCCACCAATAATGTCACCAGCAAAATTAGACCTACAGCCAGGAGTTCACCTGCACTAGAGCAACGAAAATGTTCTCTTCCTCTGCGCAGCCCAAAAGAGTATGAGCCACAGCGGCTTGTTCATTAATGTTCGTAAGATATTTCCCATATAGAAGCACTGCCATCCAGCGGACATTCAAAAGACTAAACGAGAGGTGGCACACGCACACTTTCTTACGGCGTGCGCTTTGTGTCTACTTCCCACATTTAAGGGGCCACTCACCAGGTTTGACAATTTTGAGCTGACAAGCGCAATGCGTAGACGAGGCGTTCATGATCACGTCTTCCAAACTTTGCAACGCTACGCGCCACGGAAATGTGTCAAATTTCAAGATGAAAGCTGCTCCCCCTCTCCTCTGCCGGCGCAAGCGTAGAAAATGAGGGCATGACGTAGGCGTAAGAATGGCCCTACGTACACGGCGATGCAATGACGTTGGTCCTCTACGTAGACGAGTCTGCTCTGACGTTGACAACAGTACACCTGTGACATGGCAAAAATTATTTAACACAACATGCATAGTTTATGTATTTCTTGCTTTAAGAGAATAATAAATCTTGAAATAAATAATGAGACGCAATCAAAATTTTGCGAGTTTTTCTTCCATTTGTTCCCGTGAAATGCTGCGAGGTGCGGGGCTAATCTGCCATTGTTCCGCATGCGTTCGTGTCCCCACGGTCAGCGCATTGAGCAGACGACTGCCGTGGAACGCTGCTACGCGTTCGCGCACTCATTGTGCTCATTTACTCTACCGCGTCTAAGCCAGTGTTTCCACACCTTCCCGCTGAAACAGGCAGAAGACCACAAAATAACGCTGGTCAACAAAGCAACGCCACTCACATTCTCGGGGGTTGGACTTGTTCGGGCACGTCATGCGCACGTCACCTCTTGGTCAGATGCCGAAGAGGGCGTGGAAGATATTTGGCTTGCGAAGGCTACGCGGAGGACCGGCAAGAGTTTCGAGCTTGCTTCCTCTCACCCTCGTTTCGCACCGCTTCAAAAAACTTGTTTTCTGCGCTCGTAATGAACCGATTCGAAGAATTTTTGCAGCAAAACGTTCCTCATCGGACACACAACAACTTCCACTGTCTAACTAAAATTCGGCGTAGGGCCTGGTGAGTGGCCTTTTAACCACCTCGAGTTCATGCTAAATACTACTTCACTGTATTCATGTCACTGCGGCCCAACACTCGCTAAACTTTTCTAAAACCATGGAGGTTACGTCCAGCGAGTATAACGTAGCAACCCTTTCTTGTCAGATAGTGCTCAACATACGTGCCAATGGCTGCTAATGGGGAATGAAAGACAGGGAAACTCGGCTTTAGGTAGCGCGCACGCAGCGAATTTTTTATTGTTCAACAACGCACGGAGAACTCTCCCACCGGCACCACATTGCAGGTTGAAGCGTAAAAATGTTAAGTACTACGACGAGGGACGAATGGGTGCCACATTAAGGGTTTCGCCCCTATAAATCAACCCCGTATCTGTATGTTATTCTGCAAATGTCGTCGAAAGATGATAGTCTTGCGTGTGGAGAGAGTGAACAAGACATTTATTTGATGTTCTGCACAAGAAAATTGCTGAGTGGTATTCTGCAGGCGCTGCGTTAGAGTGCCTCGAGCACGCAGCGGAGGCGAACGAGCGCATCAAGTGAGACATAAGAGCCATCTGGCAGTTGTCTTAGAAAACAAAGCGCGTGGCTCTGAGACGGGTATGCGCGCCCGTCTCAGAGGTGATAAGGTGTAGAAGGCAAGTTGGCGGGTACGTGCCACCACCATTTCGTTTTAGCAAAGCGTTGAAAACAATCGCCTTTCCGTGCAAGCATTGCATGGTCAGCGCAGCGTGATAAGCGGTAAGGTTCTTAAAATTACTTATGTATGCCTTTTTTAGTAAAAGAAGCACATGCAGAATATATACGTGTTGTTAAGGTGCCCAAGACAAGCACAATAATTGCTTTTTAATTGACTATTGCACAATTAATAACGCTGAATCTTGAGCAACATTGGTGGGCGCTGCGGATGGGGTCACCCGTTTCAAGTACTGGTGCCGTTAGGAGTGGAGAAACAGACAAAAGTACAGACAAGCAGCCCAAATTTTTGCGTCGAAGGTCCTCAAGAAAGACCATCGTCTTTAAAAGAAAGTGAACGTGCTGAAAGTGGTGCGCGCCGCCATGAGCGACAGCGCCATCTAGTGAGCATTCTTATAATCATCAACAAGTATAAGCCTTGAATGCTGCGCACGTTTGCGTGTGGCCACATCAAACACCATTGACACCCTCCTATTTTCGTCTCTCTTTCACATTCCTGTCTCTCCGCCACAACCCGTACCCGTGTGGCGTTGTTTAGGTGACCTCCTCTGAGAGAGACAATAACCACGACACACTTTTTAGGGGCGAAGCTCCTTAAAGCGGCACCCGTTAGTCCCTCGTAGTCGTAGTCGTAGTGTGTAACCAGTGTTACATTTTGACCTGCAAGGTGTTGCCGGGGGTAGATTTCTCCTGTGCTTTGTTGAACAATGAAAAATTCGCAGCGTGCACGTTAACTAAAAGCCTACTTCTCCTGTCTCTCATTCCCAATTAGCAGCTATTGGCATGTACATTGAGCACTATCTGAAAATAAAGGGTCGCTACGTTATACTCGCTGGACGTAACCTCCTTGGTTTTAAGAGGTTCAGCGAGCGTTGGGCCGCAGTGCCATGAATACAGTGAGCTAGTATATACCATGAACTCGAGGGGGTTAAAGGTGGGAGGTAGACACGAAGCGCAAGCCGTAAGAAAGTGTGCGTGTGCCACCTCTCGTTCAGTCCCCGGAATGTCCGCTGGATGGCGGTGCTTCTATATGCGGAATATACGATACAAAAGTGCGAGACGGTGGTACTTGGAATGTTGACTTGATGGACGAACGGACACACAGTCAGACGCATGGACGGACGCGTGGATGGCTCCACTGACGAGTGGACGCATGAACGAACGCAGGGGCGCATGCGTGGGCGAACGCAGGAACGGACACACAAACAGACGCACGCACGGACGGGTGGATGGAGGCATGGATGGTCACACAGACGGACGCATGGATGGATGGAAGCAAGAACAAATGGACGGATGGATGCTTCGCCCCACTCTTTCTCATTGACTCCGTCGATACGCTGCCATTTTTTCCTTTTTACTTCCATTTCTCCAAAGTTCACTTGGAGAAGGGTAACGCGCGGATCTTCGAAAGCCGACGCCTTGCAAAGTCTATTGTAGATTGATGTGTCGGGTTATACAAGCTCCTAAGAAAAACCTAACAAATCGGAACAGAGTGTGCGACTACACAAAGTTATCACATTTGCTCCTTGTGTGATATATAGTTGGCCCAAAAGTATGAACGATCATTTAACAAACTCAAAGATAGGCCTAAAACATGAAACAGGGTGTCGCCCTTGTAGAAAAAGCAGATGCAAAGTATGCAAACACATGCAGACAAGTTTGGTGGAAAGCCCCAATTAGGATTTTAAGCACAGGATAAGTTCTGCACTAGGCTGTGACTCAGACATGAAATACCCTCTGGAATGCGAAGTATAAAACATAGAATACATGGGTCAGACAGACACGCCGTTTAGAATTCGAATCCAACAACCATCCGGCATATGTACGTTTCCTATCAGGCTTTACACATTTAAAACATAGTAGGTGAAAGATCACAGCTTCGATGACATCAGGGTTACACTATTGGAAAAAAATTTTTGAGCATTCAGAGATTGAGAACAACGGGAAGCCTATTTTATCTACAAATTGAACACTATAAAAACAAAATAAATTAACACCCAGACACTCTGTCAGTGTTACAATCACTAAAAAACGCCATTTCCTCCCTCAAATCAGTCCTCAGTCGCTAATCTTTGATTGCGACTATATTATTAGCTCCTGAAAGACCTGTAAGCGTACGCAGCTCGTAATATAGAATTTGTTTTCCGCTTCAAGCACAGCCGGCATGCACAGGTTTGTGGTCTTGGATTTCGTGCAATCATTTTTTCGCTCCTTCCCTTTTTTCTTCCCTGAAAGGAACCAATGCATAAAATGAATATTGATGGTGGTGCCACATTGCCAGCTTTTTCATATTTTCCGCCGCAGCCCTTAAGTTCCCCACTACCAATTTGCCGTTAACTTCAACGATGAACAAGCTGCCCACAGATTGCACCAGAAGGTGCAATACCAAACATGGGTCTTCACAGGGTCCACTTGGTGGATGGGTGGGTGCGTGGGGTGTATTGGTGGTAATGATGACATGGCTCTTTTATTACCACATTTTTCACGTTCCCCTTACTCTCTTGAGATGTCGTCTCTTCCTAATAAAGTCGCGTTTTTCTGTCGTCTTTTTTTCCATTTTATTAGTTTCTTTTTTTTTCTGCTTTTTTTCTTCCCCCCCCCTCTTTTTTGTTCATCTTTCTCGTCTGTCTTCTTCCCTTTTGTCTCAACATGCTACAAGAAGACACGACACATCTGTAAATATTGTAAGGCAGCGTTTTGGCTGCAAGACACTCCTTTTATTTGCCGAGCATCTGCCCCACAACACAGGTCATACTAATGATAATGAGTATGTACATATAATAAGATGACGCGTATGAATAGTGCTCGCACTTGTTTTCCCCCAACGCGTAAGCGGCCAGCCTTGACGCGCCTTAGACGGAAACGGAACGTCGAACGAATGGCTTCAGACGCGATACGTGGAGAATCTCCGAACCACGACAGCGACGATCCGAAGAAAGGTCGGTAGGAGTGACAGGATAGTTCACTGGGGACGTTTGTTCACTGATTGTATATGGTCCAATGAAGCGTGACTGAAACTTGTCACACAATCCTCGAGTACGAATGGGTGTCCTAAGCAACACTTCATCCCCCGGACTGAAGAAGACGTCGCGATGAGAGCTGTCGTAGCGTTGCTTGCGATCTTGGTGATTGGCTTCTGTATTAAGGTGAGCCCGTTGCCGACATTCTTCGAGTCTTGTGATGAACTGCTCTGATACGGTTGCCGAGGCGTCGCTTGGTACACTTAGGAAAGAGACTTCGATGGTGAATGTCGGGGAACGGCCGTACACGAGGTAGAAAGGGAAGTAGCCAGTAGTTCTTTGAAGAGCGGTGTTGTGGGCAAACGTCACAAAAAGCAAAATCGTATCCCAGTTATCGTGGTTTGGTGCGATGTTGATCGACAGCATGTCTGTCAGTGTCCAATGAAATCTCTCTGTTAGTCTATTAGTTTGGGGACGGTAGGCTGACGTCGTCTTATGTACTGTGTCACAGGTTGTGAGCAAGGTTTCGAATATGGTAGACAGGAACATCTTGCAGTGATTACTCAGGAGGACGCAAGGGGCACCATGACGCAATACAAAGGCGTTGAGAAAGAAGTCTGCGACGTCTGAAGCAGAACTTGTGCGTAGTGCAGCACTCTTTGCGTACCGTGTCAGGTGGTCGACAGCACTCACAATCCAACGATTACCTGCTGGCGTGATGGCGAGAAGTCCGAGTAGGTATGTGCCAACGATGGCAAAAGGAGTCTCGGGACAGGGGATAGGTTGCAAAAGGACAGCAGGAGACGAAGTTGGTCGCTTCCGCCTTTGACGCAGGTGGCAAGATGCAACGTACTTGGCCACAAAGGTAGAGATGCCCGGCCAAAAGAAACGGTTTCTGATGCGGCTTTGTGTTTTGTGAAATCCCAAGTGGCCTGCCCATGGGTCGTCGTGAAAGGCTTCGAGGACGTGATGACGTAGAGAACGCGGAAGAACTGGAACACAGTGGTGTCCATCAGCAGTGTAAACGTAACGATGGAGCAAATTGTTATCGAGCTGAAATTGTCGCAGTTGTCAGCGCAATTTAGCACTAGGGGTAGGTGGTATGCCATTTAGCATTGGATAGTCTGATCGCATTATGGATCATCCCGCTGGCGTGTGGCGAACTCATTGTAGCAATTTGAAGCCGGCGTGTCGATAACCGCAAGGTGTGATATTGTGAGAGGTGACGCAGTGCCCCTCCCACCAGACGAGCAATCAGCTGACGTACTTGATGATGGCAGTGGAAGGGGGCAGCGAGAGAGAACATCTGCATCTTGGAGTCTTTCGCCACTTATAGATGACGTTAAAATCGTACTCTTGTAGGCGGAGCACCCAACGACCGAGGCGACCAGACAAGTTTCTCAGTGTCGATAGCCAGAACAAGGCGTGGTGGTCTGCAATAACTGTGAAGTGGCGTCCGTAAGGATACGGTCGATATTTTTGTATGGCCCAAACGACAGCAAGGCCATCCCTGCTCAGTTATGGAGTAGTTCTGTTCAGCAGCTGTAAGAGCACGAATAGCATGCGCTATAGCCCTTTCCCGTGAAGCGGCATCCCGCTATAGAAGAACTGCACCAATGCCATGGCCGCTCGCGTCGGTGTACAGACATGTAGGTGCGTTCTCGTCGAAATGGCACAGAAGAGGGTCGGACGTTAAAGCATTCTTGAGGGCTTGAAAGGCACACTCGCAGTCGTCGTTCCCAGCGAAAGTTGATCCAGATGTCAGCAGCTTGTGCAGTGGCGACATGATGGCAGCAAAATGACTATTGAAACGGCGGAAGTAGGATGCCAGTTCCAGGAAACATCGTAGGTGTTTCTGCGTTTCTGACCGAGGGAAGCGTAACATGGCAGCAAGCTTGTCAGGATCCGGAGAAACGCCATGTTTGCCGACAAAGTGGCCCAACACTTTGATGCTCTTGTTGGTGAATTGGCATTTTTTGTATTTAGCTGAAGTCCAGGACTAGAAATACACGTCAAAACTTCGACGAAACGATCAAGATGCTGACGAAAAGAAGAGGTGAAAATGACGATTTCATCTAAATAACAGAGATAAGTTTTCCATTTTAGGCCGCGTAGAACGGTGTCCATCATGCGTTCAAACGTGGCAGGAGCGTTACATAAACCGGGTGGCATGGCGCTGAATTCGTACAGCCCGTCTGGTGTTGCAAAGGCAGTTTTTTTTTGTCCGCTTCGTGCATAGCGCTGAATTCGTACAGCCCGTCTGGTGTTGCAAAGGCAGTTTTTTTGTCCGCTTCGTGCATGGGTATTTGCCAATAACAAGACTGTTAATCGAGGCTGGAGAAAAATTCAGCGCCTTGCAGAGAGCCAAGTGCGTCATCGACTCGTGGCATCGGGTAGACGTCTTTGCGCGTGATCTTATCAAGGGCTCAATTATTGACGCAGAATCGCACCTAAGCATCCTTCTTTCAGACTACCACTACAGGTGATGACCACCAGCTGGACGAAGGCCGGATAACATCTCGTTTGAGCACATCAGCAACGTTGTCCTCGATGATTTTCTGCTCTGCGGATGACACTCGATATGGGCGGCGGCGTACGATTGTAATGCCTTCCGTTTCAATTCGATGCACGGCGACAGAAGTGCAACCTAGAAGCTTGGACTATACATCAAATCAAGCGCTGAGTTTTCGAAGCATACCCAAAAGTGCTGGCTTTTGCGCTTACATGAGATCGGGATTTATTGTGGCTGTTAAAGCAGCCGTTGTAGCATGGTCATCAGACTCGTAGAGAAAGATGGCGAATCTGCGTGAAGGGGCGCCAGAGAAAGTAGTTCGGTATCTGTGAAGCAACCATGCTGGTGCCCTGGGGCTGTGCAACAGGCAATGACGTGGAGTTAACTGCCATAACTAATGATCTGCCATCACGAAAGCACACCATGCTAGGAGCGATGGGAAGTCAACCAGAGATGTAGGGTCCACACGGTGCTAGGAACACATCACCAGTACCGATATTATCTGATGTCAGGGTCAGAATATGCTCATTACTTGGAGGAATAAAAGTCATCAGCGGTGACGAAACGCTGGCTGTTGGCATGTTATCAGACGAAACCGCAGTATCTGACATGACCCTCTGACCTTCTGACGGCAAGACCACAGGGCCAAAGCTGAGGAGAGAAAGTCCCATCTTAAAATGAGCGCTTTGGCACACGATGACAGAACGAGGAACTTTGTATGGTGAAGGATGCCCTCAATTAAAAACTCCTGCTGTGCAAAGACCAGAAGGCTGAACAAAAGCCGCACTAGCACCGCGAAGAAAAGGCTCATCATACGGTGTCTTCACTTTGCGCAAACGGGAACACAATTCCACAGTAATAACTGAAAGTGATGCATTTGTGTCCACCAGGGCTTCAGTCCATATACACTCAACACACCCTGAAAGTACCTTTGACGGGCGTTCCGGAGGATTTCGATGCAGTCCGCAAAATGCAGCTTTCTCTCCTGAAGCAGCGCTGTTTAGTTTTCCGGGCGATGATCAGACGCCGTGGTAGCCGGAAGAAGTGGTGACGAGGAACGGCGCATAGGTGACGGGGAGTGACGGTGTGTGGAGCGGAAAGTACTGGCTGCATCAAAGTGTTGTGGAGAGGGTGAGCGGCGTTGTTACAGTTCGTATGGGTGGATATGTTGTGGAGCAGCGACAAACTCATCCCTCTCGAAGTGATCATAGCCACGCCTTTCGTCTTGATGACATCGACGACAGAACCGTGAGATGTGGCCACGTATTCCAAACTAATAGCAAATTGGTCCAGATGGACGCCAGGCTTGAAAAGAAGGAGGCGTTGTTCTTGGGACAAGGACTTTCAGTGAAGTCTGCATAGTTGACCTATACTGCGGTGATTGCTGAGGAGGTTACGCTGCAACCACCAGAGCGTACGTCAGCTTTGGAGTGGTATGCGAGCTCGGGACTTGCTCACACGTCATGGACGCTAGTTCCTTCCTCACAATGTTGCGGAGGCTGCCTGCAGAAGGCGTCATGCGGAGCTCATAAGATGACGAGGAAGTCTGGAGATAAAGCTCCTCGCGGATAATGGACCGTATCTGCGCACAGAGCTCACCGTCATGTGGTGGCCTGATATCTGCTGTTTCAGGTTGTAAACGTATAAGTTGAAGGTCATTGAGTCGCTGACACTTACTGATGATATCGGTGACCATGGTTGGGTTCTTTGCCACCAGAGCGTTAAATGCAGCGGTGCCTATGCCCTTGAGCAAGTGGCGAACGCGGTCATGCTCTGCCATCGAGCTGTCGACGCGATGGCATAGGGCGAGGACATCTTCAATGTACGAGGTATAGGACTCACCGGAGTGCTGGACACGTTCAGCAAGCTTCCGTTTGGTGATGTCTGCACGTACAGAAGGGTTGGCAAATATGTGACGGAGCTGCTGCTTAAAGGTAGGCCTGTCTGGGAAATCCAGCTGATGGTTGTGAAACCATGTCTTAGCTACACCCGTCAAATAAAACAGTACGCGCGGCAGCTTCACAGAATCATGCCAATAGTTAAGCACACTCACACGGTTGTACTCATCCAGCCAGTCTTCAACGTCTTTACCGCGAAGGCCGGCGAACAATGCGGCATCTTTTTGAGAAGTGGTGACAGTCCAAAAAAGCATGCCCAGGGGTGCAGGCGGGGTGGATGGAGCCGTGTTGTTGTGCTCGTGTTGCGACATGACCGCAGGCTGACTGCGCTGATGGCGATCCGACCGAGATTCCAGGGATGGTTCGTAGTCAAAGATAACAAAAAAGTGCTGCAGGGAGAGGACCAGGGGAATGGAAAAATACTGTCCACCACTTGTAAGGCAACATTTTGGCTGCAAGACACTTCTTTTACTTTCCGAGCCTCTGCCCCACAACACAGGTCTGACTGATAGGGATGAGTATGTACATATGATAGGATGACGCGTATGAATGATGCTCAATATATTATTATGTCTTGAAAAAGACGGGGCTCCCGTCTAATCTTCGGCTAAATAAACAGTTTTTATGTGTAAGCAGAGGAATTTTCATACTGATAACCTTATGGAAATGGGAGTTATTCCTCAGCATATATATATATATATATATATATATATATATATATATTGCAGTATATCTTTTATGAGAAGAGTGACAACGGAAGTGCTTATTTCGACAGTTTCGGGCCAACTTCGGCTGAAACTCGAACTAAGCTCTTCCTTGTGGTTGTTCTCATGGAGGATCGTCTACACTTAGTGGAGAGCTATGGCCATTTTTGGCACCATGCCAGCCCACATATACATACTTTGTATGAGTTTCCAAGCAGCTCGGCCCAGGACCACCCAGATAAGACGCGGAACCAGACCAGAAGCCTTGTTTATTCCTATAAGCCTTGCCCGCAAGTGCCTTCTGCCAACAATGTCCGTGTGCCACGAGCGCGCCCGCGATCGTCATTGTCCTTTCTTTCTGTACTTGACAAGCTAGTGCCCGCGGCTCCTATAACTTATATAACAATGCGATTAGGCCAACACTCGAAGCAGAGACGCAAGTTTCTGCGCCATGGTGTATCAGACTCGTGCTTGTGTCACCAGATTGCCAATCATGTAACAATCCTGCAAATAAAAATTGTGGTGCTATTTAGTGAAATGCGAAGGTGTTAGCAAACTAATAAACTGCTTCTCTCCTAAGATGATTACTCCAAGATACCACCTGAAGATAGAAACAAGATGGATAACGTGAGGAGGGTAAGCAGTGGCATACCATACTTCAAACGAAAAAAAAAAGAACTGTTCGCTAGAGACAATCATTAATTGAAGCATTTGTTTAACGTGCCCAGACAATAGCATACGGCACATTATTAGTCAATACTACAGTAGTACCACCTTAAGAAAAACATCATCACGTAAAAGTGTAAAAAAAGTAATACAAAAAATCTGAGCAAGGAAAACCCACAAAAAACAACCCTAAATGTAAAAGGCAGTGCTATGCATCACACAAAAATGCGTATTTAAGGCACGAAAAGCAGCCTAAACAATTTCTGCATGTAGTATAAATAGGACAAATAAGCGAAACTTAGAATGAAACGATGACAGTCAGCTAAGAAAAAAACTGTACATAGTGAAAAAATGAAATGTATAGAGTATACACCAAGTGATCAGGCTGGTGGCTGAAAGAAGCTGTAAGCGAAGCTGAGCTATGCTCTGTAGTTATTCTGCGTGAAACTCTAACTTTTTTGCGTGTGTTAACTGCAACTGTTCGGGGCAACCTAAAATGATGTGCAGAACCACGGTAACGAGTCAGAGACCTGCGCGATTTTGTTAGCAGTTGTAGTATTCATTATAGGAATAATTTAGCAGTCTAAGAATATCTTACGTTATTTCAAGCTAAGCAGTAGTTGTGAATGCCTAATATTTAATAAAAACTAGTGATAAAGTAGCTGTTGGATTTGGCAGGGCTCTCCTAAATCAAATCACGTATATTATTGCCGGTCGAGACAGTGAACGAAGTGAGACGAGGTTGGTTAAAAATGACATTCTTTATAGGTGTCAGGCTCTGGAGTATTGTGAAACACATGGCGTAATCTAAATGTGCGTTAAAAAAGCAATTAAATAGCACAAAATGTAACTCTCTCACGGGGCATGCTGTGAGGCCGGGTTGAACAATGTGGGTTCTGTTATTCCGTTCTCGGAAAGAGGGTTATGTATTTCTGTCTGCTATTCAGACGCTCCACCCAATTGACGAAGTCAGCAAAACTACTTGGCGAATGGTTCGCCTGAGTGATGGCGAAAACAAAGGCAAACTCGGCCACTCTATGTGCTACAAAAACATTCCGAAATGCGCATCTCTACTATCGTGAATTGTGACGGATGCATTAAGGGCTAAATCACAACCTGGGATTTTTTTATTTACAAGAGCTATAGTACAACGCAGAAATATCAAAGTGCCGAATACGGCATGATGAACGTGTTGAGAAAGTGCATTACTTATGTTCTCAAAAGCCACTCGAATAATAGAGTGAATAATCGTGGCACCATTGCCATTGTTTTGCGTAAACCTTACGAATAACAATAGAAAAGTTGAATATGAAGCTTAAGAGAGTCTCTTATGGTGGTACGCACTGTGCAGCAGAAAGTGAGCAATTAGAGGCTGGCTGACTCGCAACACGTGGTATGAACTCTACACCCACGGCAATCTATCATAATCTGAATTGGTCGTCACCACGTAGCAACGCAACTGACGATCGTTATATTTATTGTTTTTCTTAAAAGTAGAAAATATTAACACGTTTGTCCCACAAGACAGCGGCAAAGCGTTGGTTCTCGCCATCTTCCGGTTAGTTTTGCCGTCGAGCTTACATCGCGGAAGCGTACAAACACGTATTGCTATTTATAGCATTTGCGAACGGCCAACAACGGTCAAGAGATCATTTGAGCTTGCCTTAAAACAGTCCAACACACTGGAAGCGAGGACTCAAGGGTGATTGTGCCGAAAAAGTGAAAACGGCCAAGGTGATTTGTCTTTGAAAAAGCGAGCTTTCTTTCATTGATTGTAAGATACATGCCCAATTTAACTGATGGTTTATGTACATCGTTGCTTCGACGTTAGGCATGTAACGAACACTTAAATTTAACGAATTTGGCTCTCCTGATGATATGCAACAGTGCTTGCTTTGAGCTGGATGTTGTGCGAATCTAGCTTGTACACGCAAGCTGCAGCGCACCAAAACTGAATCTTGCCTTCCATTATACTCGCAGTAAGCTTTTTTGATCTTCGTATTTACTTCAATGTGGACTGTGTAACGAAGCTGTCTAAGTGCTTGGTTTTTAGGAAGCCGTCGCTTCCTAAAACAGCGAAACAGGCCACAAAAGCCAAACATGGTTCTCTTTTGTGGCCTTGGCACGTTTGCTTGCGGACGTTTCTCTTCGCAATACCCAGTTTGCGCCAGCAATGGCGCTAGCTGTCGGAACTTTATGAAGGGGAGCCTGGGCACTGTAGTGGCCATATAAGGAATCTAGAGAAAAAGCTTAGCTACCAGACCGCAAACCACGAGAACACAGACATTTGAGGCCCCGCCGCGGTGGTCTAGTGGCTAAGGTACTCGGCTGCTGACCCGCAAGTCGCGGGATGGACTCCTCGCTGCGCCGGCTGCATTTCCCATGGAGGCAGAAATGTTGTAAGCCCGTGTGCGCAGATTCGGGTGCACTCTTAAGAATTCCAGGTGGTCGAAATTTCCGGAGCCTTTCACTACGGTGTCTCTTATAATCATATAGTGGTTTCGGGACGTTAAACCTCACATATCAATCAAATCACTGACATCTGAGAACGTTATCATTCAGCCCATTGCATTGCTTTATACGTGCACCAAAATTGATTGATTGATTTGTGGGGTTTAACGTCCCAAAACCACCATTTGATTATGAGAGACGCCGTAGTGGAGGGCTCCGGAAATTTAGACCACCTGGGGTTCTTTAACGTGCACCCAAATCTGAGAACACGGGGTGCACCAAAATTAGCACTATACAACGCTCACTATCACTCGCGATACTCCACATAACAACTATAAAGAAGCATTTGCAAAATTAAAAGCACACAGCTATTTTCATGGCTTCATTACAGTGAAAGCTGTTATAAAATATACTCGGGTCATGCGCTGCCGTAGTTGTCCGCTGCCGCCACCGCCGGTGTCCGTAATCACCATTCCCGAAACGAGAAAAAAAAACCTGGTACATTGCTTTAGGTAGGCTTGATATCGAGAAAGCAATCGCGGTAATACAATCTAAAAAGCATTTTAAAGCAGCGAAAAAACAACCAGTCGTCCCAAAATGTGAATAGCGTGAAGAGTGGGTCGTCAAATGCTCCAACACATCACAAAAGCTTGTTCTCGTTTACCTCTTACAGTGGTGCATACCAACTTCAGCCACATTTCCTCATCGTCATCAGCCACTGCATGAACAATTGGCACAAATTTCCTTGCAAGTGTTTAGCGGATACAACACTTCTCAGAATAATGACGAAAAATAAGCATAGCGAATGCCAGCCTACTACACAAAATGTTTTATTATATTGCTGTAGTGGATATCAAGCAAGCGTACTTGCAGCATTTATCCAATAAGTGTTTAGAAAAGGCTTCATTGTTATGTAGGGTTTAACGTCCCAAAACCACCATATAATTATGAGAGACACCGTAGTGGAGGGCTCCGGAAAAATCAACTATCTAGGGTTCGTTAAAGTGCACCGAAATCTAAGCACACGGGCCTACAACATTTCTTCCGCCTCCATCGGAAGTGCAGCCGCCGCAGCCACCGTTTCATCCCGCGACTTGCCGGTCAGCAGCCAGGTACCTCAGCCACTAGACCACCACGGCAGGGCTTTAGAAAAGGCTGTGAAAGGACGCTCTCCTAGCTTTCGCTATGACTGTACGGCGCCTTCCACGCAGGCCTAGGTTTTTTTATACTTTTACGAATAATTCAATGGCTATTTGTTAACTCTTTTGTTACCGCGACCAAATGGGAATTTCTTCGTTTCGCAAAAAAACGTTTCTGCCAGTTTGAAAAGCAGTCTGGCACGCATTCCAGCATGCGAAGTTATGCCCAATGATATCTTCGTTCTAAAAAAATATGAGTTGCGCAGCAACAAAACCATTTTGGAATGAATAAACACGCAAAAAGTTCAGTTTTTTTGTGGTCGGCTGGTAAATATTGCAATAAAACCTTCTTTATGCAAAAGTATTTGAAGATAGTTTATAATATACAAATTCAAAATGAATGACTCAAGAATAGTAAAAAGAATAATAAATGTTTTGCATACACAATACTTTTGTTATTATTTCAGAAATAATCACAACCAAGGTCTTGCTTTTTTGGCCGTACTGTACGCGGAAGCGTTGTTTGGGTTTTTGTGAGACACAAGTGAATTTATTCGCTTTTCTGAATGAATTTTAGTTTTTACAACAAGAGCCAGCAGGTGTACCAATAATGATGAATGATCGTGACGCGAACAGTCTCTCCTTTATAAATAGATGTCCCAGGAACTTCACTAGTTTGTTTAGCACCAACTCTTTTCAGGAGGCGATTTTCTCCGCATGGGTTGGTGTTCCACACCGCGTGTATACACTCAAGCATATTTAACTATACTTTTGCAGGTAGTACTGAAAAAAAGAATAATATCACACGCAGCCTCAAAACATTTCGTGCCACTATTTAGTGAGTGACCGAGATGTGCTCCAGTGGCTCTACTGTCACGAGGAGAAGCTCTGCAGCCGCCATCAGCACAGCGCACCTTAGCGACATGAGGACCTCACATGTAACCATAGTAGCTACAAGATTGGGCGAGAAGGACAGCAGTTACGCACTTGCGGTTGAGGCGACCACTGAAGGCCGTAGACAAAACAAACTCCTGAACGGCTGCAGATGTCTCAGGGTCACACAAATGATCGTCGCCATGGGAGCTGGATGTGGAGGTGCTGTCATCTTCAGACTGTATGCTCGTCGTCTCTCAGTTCATGTGTGGTTGCAAGACAGTTTCGGGCACCGTGTGTTGTTTTGCGGTGCAAGTAAACCTCCATACGTGCTTGATGGCAACTCCGTAGTAACGACTACTGACACTCCAACAGCCCTGCGCGAACGAAACGAAAGCTGCTGGAATCTGGCTGAAAAGACCATATACACACTTCATACAAGTGGTGGACCTTCGGAATCATTTGTTTGGTAGAATACATCTTTCTTGATTCCAAGTAACAGCTCTCTAGACAATAGCTGGTATAAATTTTAGGCCATATATACTGCTCAAACTGTCAGATTTTTTAAGCTGACACCTTATTTGATATTTGACTTGCAAAGGTTCTTATGATTGCAAAACTTTTATGTTACTGGAGCATGGCCACTAGCTGCACGCACTTCTGTCAAGTTAGTCAGCCAATCGCATTTTTCCAACAACACTGGCACATTGGTTCACGCAGAGGTCTCTCAAAAATCACTACTTTACCAATACGGGCTCATTCCAATTGGGTGCTGGGTGGGAAATGCTGGGTGCTCATGAAATAAGTTCACCTTGCGCAAATTAACGGTTGAAAACATCTATAAATGGTGTTCAGTTTGAATTGGCGTGGTGACAAAAGAGTTAAACACTCTGGTCACGATAAACGACAAACAATGAGCACATGCAATTGTAATGTAACTTTTAAGAAAGGAAACAGGACGAAAAGTTATCTTGGTGCCAGCAGGGGCCGGCGACCTTATACGAACGCGTTCGATGGTTGCTGCGGCCGCAAGTCATTTTGTCGTCCATTTCCCCCCCAACATTTAGGTGACCTTTATTATAATATTATACCCAATACTAACCTTTCCAGCGTTGTTTTGGTTATTATTATATGGGTAACATAGGAAACAAGCCCTTAAATTTACACCATTTATGTTATTTTTGGCTGTTTATGCAGTTGAAATTGTGCGGGAAGCAACGTTTGCAGGCGGGTTTACTGGATGGCACTACTATATCAACTTTTGAGGGTGGAGCGCACATAAGTGGTCTCCGTGGGCTATCATCCAATAGCAATGGTTTGCGTGTGGTGTTTTAGTGTGCCGTAGTTGTCACAGGGTCTCTTAATTTTGTCAATTCCTGTCGCCACGTACCAAACAAGTCTACTTCATGTAACAATATTTCTTTCATGCTGAACATATGAGGGCAAACCAAAATTTACGCCAAGGGCAATAAGGACTAAAATTTATCTACAAGCGAAACCTATCAAAAGTTCTTAGTCTTTATAATGAAGGTTAAATATTTTACCGCCCTGTATTTTAGTTTCCATTCAAGCTCTCGGATGAAGTCTCAATCACATTAGGCACTATGTAATGTGAGCGACATTTTTTGTGCTTTCTGGCACTTTTCGCACAAGTACACTAGTCCTAAGATGAGAATATCGATTTGGGTGCCTCATCATAACCAGTCAACGCACAGCATGACCCCAGCATACGTCTTTTGCTTCGAGCTGCGAATCCGTTTAGCAGCACTTGTGCCAGCAAAGGTCGGCACTTACCTGTTAAAAAGCAGGCACAAACAGCTATGAGTTTCAACTGTTATCAATCGGCCTACTGAATGTACCACGATATCCTATGGCATGGCATCACGGATCGAAACAGAGCAGAGGTTCTCTGACACAGCGTCAACAGCGCGCAGCTGGCTTAGGTTCGTTCATCCTCCGTTCGTCCATGCGTCCGTTCATCTGTCTATCTGTTTATTCATCAACTATACAAAATCGCCAACGATACAAAAAACCACTCACGCCATCTAGTGATATTACCTCTAAGGACATATACAGACAACGCCATCTAATGAGCGATTCATAAACTAGAGGTGGCTACATCAATCACTACTACTAATACAGTATACTACTACGACTAGTACTACTACTATTACTGCTACTACTACAGATCATGGAATGACCCGCACCCTCAGGAACTTCGCCTTGAAAACTCTGCAAATTCCACGTACCTTGGGAAACAATGTTATGCGAAGCATGGGCATGCGAGCTGACTGGGTTGTATTTGGTTATTAGGCGAAACGTTACGAACTTCCGCTAAATATATGTGCAAGTGCACGCGCAGATATACATTAAATAGCCGCCTATAGTTTACATCACCAGTTGTTTATAGTTGGGTAATAATGCCGACACCAGCATAGATATTAGCAACACTGGAAGTGGTTAGCTGGTATAAAGCACTGCTACTCACGAGGATCGTTGCTTTGGACACTGCTACATGAATAAACCGAAGCGCATGACATCTGACTACAACTGTTGTTAACCTGACGTAACGGCTGTATTGTAGGAGTACTTATAAATATGTTTATTAAATAGACAATCCGCCACTGTAACCACAATGAGCATTTCATGAATATTACAGTCTGTTCGAAAGGTAGTTTTGAGAACTGGCGTGGCTCTGTGGTGAAGTACTTCATTGCCAGGCAGAATGCTAGGTTTCGATCCCAGCTGGGACAATGAGATTTATTGTTTGCATTCATCCCGCGCTGTTCGCTTTTTCCTAGCTATCAAGCGTTAAAATTGCCTTTGCGTGTCCTCGCCAATTTTTTTTTTGGATATAAACTGTCAAATACCTGTGATATGGGTATTTGATAGCTGCGAGGCTCTCAGGTGTCATTCTACAGAGCTAAGAAAGTGCAACAGAACCGTTTACAACAGAACCCTGTACATCATCGGTAAACCTTATTTACTCGGTGAAAAGATGGTTCATGACATCAACAGCAGACGTAAAACAGCGCGTATGTTTTGCAAATCAACTTGTATTACGTTTCTTTTTGTTTATTGTTGCGTTGTTTTGTTTGTTCTTTTCACTTTTTTCTTCCTCATCGTGGCTGGAGTGCGATGTCCTATCATTGTTATGGCTTTGCGTGAAATGAAGTGAGCGACGTTCTTGTACTGGCTGCAGTGGGATGTCTGCAAACCATCTGTCTATGCATTGATTTATTTGTAGGGTTTAACGTCCGAAAACCACCTTATGATGATGGGAGACGCCGTATTGGGGGGCTCCGGAAATTTATATCACCTAGTGTTCTTTAATGTGCACCCAAATCTGAGTACACGGGCCTACAACAGTTCCGCCTCCATTGGAAATTTAGCCGCCACAGCCGGGATACGATGGCGTGACCTGCAGGTCCATGTCTAT
Source organism: Rhipicephalus microplus (assembly GCF_013339725.1). Taxonomy (NCBI): domain Eukaryota; kingdom Metazoa; phylum Arthropoda; class Arachnida; order Ixodida; family Ixodidae; genus Rhipicephalus; species Rhipicephalus microplus. The sequence continues at coordinate 29,343,695 of NC_051174.1, forward strand.
GCACGTACCTCGGATTGTGGTAGGTTGCTTATGGATACATCCGAGTGCGTATTTCGAAGGCATGGGCTGCACAATGCAGTCATTGGCCATGAGGTCTATTCATCCATCTTGCATTCGTTTGAGTGTCCGTTAGTGAGTCCGTGCATCCGTCCGCTCATCCGTACGTCCATCCGTTCATTCATGCATCTGTCTGTCTTTCTGCCAATTTGTCTGTCTGTCGTCTGTATATCCGACTGTCTCTTTGTTCGTCTCTTTGTCTGTTCGTCTGTTTGTGTGTCTGTGTGTCCATCTTTCATTCACTCACACCACCACTTGCTTAGTTAGTCATAAAGCTAGGTGGATATCACAAAGAGACATGCGTGGACAGACCCATAAATTTAGGAGTTTCGCCTCAAAAAGAAGTCTAGTGTGTAGCTTCACTGGCGACTACCTTCCGGTAATGCACTTGCTCACGAGAGCAGGTTTGGCCAGCTTTGTGCAGTACTTGGCCACTAAATCCCATAACTACTGCAACTTATCCTTGGCCCTCAATCCCCAGTGGCTGCGAAGCGACTGTCCAAGGTGGCTGTCCGACCTGCGACGCACAGAAGGGTGCCAAGAATTTCTCGGTCCAGACAGTCCACCGTTAGAAATTGAACTTGGCTACCTTCAACGCTATAACGGTACCTAGTGAGGCTAATCCAGCTGTGCTGTTCGAGAAATTAGAAGGTTTGAAATGGGATGTAGTTGGGCTCAGTGAAGTTAGGGGGACATATGAGCCTTATACAGTTCAGATGAACGGACACGTCGTATACTAGCGCAGCATAGTCGACAGAAAAACTAGGGTTGGGGTTTCTTATGCATAAAAATAAGACTGGTAACATAAAGTATTACAATGTTATCAGTGAGAGGGTGGAAAGTATCATGACTAAGTTTAGCAAAAGGTATACGATGAAGGTGCTACAGGCGTACGCGCCTACATCGAGCCATGGCAATAATTTGGTTCATAGATTTTAGGAAGATGTAGAGTCAGCCATCATCAAAACAAATACACAGTATACTAATCTGATGGGAGACTTTATTGGCCAAGTAGGCGAAAAATGGCAGCATATTCACGAAGTAAATGATGGATAGTGGGGCGAAGCATCCGTCCGTTCATTCGTTCTTGCTTCCGTCCATCGATGCGTGCGTCTTTGTGGCCGCCCATGCGTCCATCCGCCCGTCCGCACGTTCATCAGTGCGTCCGTCCCTGCTTTCGTTCATGCATCGGCTCCTGCGTCCGTCCATGCGTCCATCTGTCTGTGCTGCCATCCGTGCGTCCGTCCATGCATCTGTCTGTGTGTACATTCGTCCACCTATTGAACACTCCAAGTACCACTATCTCGCATCTTTTCATCATATACGGTAAAATTACGCCTATACCTAAATCGAACACTCCACAATTGGTTACTTCATATAGACCTATCACCCTCTTGTGTACATGCGCAAAAATATTGGAACATATTATGTTTAAGCACTTATCAACATTTCTAGATGAAAACAAACTTATTGACCCCAGGCAACATGGCTTCCGAAAAGGTCTATCTACCATAACACAACTATTAGAAACAGTACATGAACTCGCCAAAACCCTTGACAGGCAAGGTCAAACTGATATTATTTTTCTAGATTTTGAGAAAGCGTACGATCGCGTGTCGCACCAAAAGCTGCTCTTAAAACTTCAACCCATACTGAAGAACGATACACTTCTGTCATGGATAAAATATTACTTAAATTTAAGACGACAATGTGTAACAATTGTTGGTACGTGCTCTCCAGCAGAGACAGGTATATCCGGTATACCTCAAGGTTCGGTGCTTGGGCCACTTTTCTTTCTTGTGTTCATTAATGACATAGTACAGGATATACCAGTTAAAATTAGACTATTCGCAGATGACTGCATCCTCTATCATGAAGTTCAAAGCCGCTGCGACCAAGTTGTTTTGAATTCTTCTTTAGCAAAAATACAAACTTGGTGTTCAACGTGGCAAATGAGTGTTAACAATACTAAAACGGTAGCCATGTCAATAACGCGTAAACAGCATCCCCTAAGCTTTCCATATTCCATAGATAATCACACTCTTTCCGTTGTAGAAAAGTACAAATATTTAGGCATAATTATTACCTCGGACCTTACATGGAATGAACATATTTCGTATACTACAAATAAAGCCATGCGTAAACTTGGATACCTTCGAAGGTCATTGCGAAAATCAACCAAAGAAATAAAGTTACTGGCTTACAAAACTTTCATTAGGCCCTCCCTCGAATATGCATCAGTTATATGGGATCCGTACACAAAAAACAACATTGCTAAACTAGAACTCGTTCAAAGGAAGGGCATCAGGTTTGTTCATAATTGCTATCGCTGGCAAGTATCTGTAACCTCATTCTTGGCAGTATCAGAGCTGGATACATTGCAAAAGAGACGTCTGCGTGAACGGCTCAAGTTTTTGTACTCCCTTTACCATGATAAGCTGGCAATAGACAAGAGTAATTTTATCGACCGGGTTGGTAAGCGCTCGACGCGATCACACCACACGAAAAAGATAAAGGATTTTAGCTGTAAAACAGACACATTCAAAAACTCTTTTTTTCCGAGAACAACGCGTGAATGGAATCGACTTCCATCCAATGTAATTGATTGTAATACACTAAATTCTTTTGCTAAAGCATTGTAGATTATCTGTAATTTTTGCGGTATCTTTGTCGTCACTCCGCTTTCCTAGTATCGCGACATCTGCAACTGATATGTGATTGTGAAACAATAATCTCGTTCTGATGTTTTTTCTTTTTTGTTGTTGTTGATGTTGAGTGTGTCACATTGTAACTCTGCTTTGTTTAGCGGTGCACCTTGGTGGTGTTACTAATTACAGTGTCCTCTTGCACAATCCAGATTTCTCTGTCTCTTTCCAGTCATGTCTTGTATATTATTAATTGTTTCTTTCAGTGTAGGTCTGGCTTGGTACCAAACAAGTTGTTAATAGTACCTGCTGTCACTTTGTTGATTGCGTAATTGTATATTTTTATTTTTATTTTGTTCCCGCTCATTGTTGCGGTTGTTTTGAGGACGTATTTGCGTATGTTCTCGCATTCTTTTATTTGTTCTGCCCGCTCCTGCCAAAGGCCTTTTTCAAAGGCTGGCAGTAAATCTGAAAATAAAATAAATAAATAAATATTCCTCAAATAAAAGCATCACCATCCAGCGGACATTCCGAGGACTGAACGAGAGAAGGCACACGCGCACTTTCTTACGGCTAGCGCTTCGTGTCTAGTTCTCACCTTTAATCACCTCGAGTTCATTGTATATACTAGTTCACTGTATTCGTGGAACTGCGGCCCAACGCTCGCTTAACCTTTTTAAAACCTTGGAGGTTACGCCCAGCGAGTATAACGTAGCAACCCTTTATTGTCTTCTGTGCGTTGTTGAACAATAAAAAATTCGCAGCATGCGCGTGAACTAAAAGCCGAATTCTCCTGTCGCTCATTCCTCCTTAGCAGTTATTGGCATGCTTATTGAGCACAATCTTTTATTGTTCAACAACGCACAGAAGAAATCTCTTACCGGCACCACCTTAGAGGTCAAAATGTGATACTTGTTACACACTACTACTACAGCCACGAGGGACGCACGGGTGCCGCAATAAGAAGCTTCTCCCCTAAAAACAGGCTGGAGACCATGCCGTGGGAGAATGAGAATGGGCTCTAGAGTTATTAGAGGGGAGTTATTACTAGAGTTCGCACACGTAACGGTTTACGGATCTTTAATACCTTCGTGAGAAAACGGGCTAAATTGAAGTGAACTTGGCGAAGTCCTAATGGCGAAACTAAAACTAAAATAGAATTCCCTCTGTGTCTGTGTGCACACCCAGTCAATGTACAGGATGGAGATGTAGTTAGAAATATTCCATGCAGTGACCATAGAATGGTCAGAGCTCGTATTCACCTAAATTTAAAAAAAAGTAAAGAGATAAACTGACGCAAGAAGCGAATTAGTGGGCTAGCGGTGAGAGGAAAAAAAACAGGAATTCCGATTTTTCCTTCAGAATAGATTTGAGATTGTAAACGAGATAACCGACGTTAGCGTTCACACAATAAACATAATTTTACTAGTATCGTCAGGAAGGGAGCAATGGAAGCCGGAAGTGAAGTCACTATACAGGACACTGGAAAACTATTTGAGGAGACGAAAAATCGCATTAAGAAGTGACAAACCTTTAAAGCCTCAAGTGCCAACCAAATATATAGCTGGGGGGCTTTCTAACAACCAAATATATAGCTGGGGGGCTTTCTAACTAAATCAATAGGCGTGTGAGAGCCGACATCAAAACGTACAACAGGGAAAAATTCAGAAGGCTGTAAAAAACGGCAGAAGCCTAAAAGCTACGAAGGCCGATTTGCGCATAGGCAAAAATTGGATGTGTGCATTAAAGAACAAGAAAGGCGAAGTCACAACCAACACTGATAGGATAGTCGAGGTGGTGGAAGAGTTATACAGGGAGCTGTATGGATGCCGGAACAACCAGGATAATATTGTGAGGAAGAATAATAGTCCGGAAGTATTCGACATCCTACCAGCGCAATAGTGGAAGCAAGAAAAGCCCGAGAAAAAATGAAATGAAAGCCACTGCTGAGGATATGGTAAGAACAGACCACCTGAAAAATGGTGGAAAATTTGTGTTAGAAAAACTGTCCCCCCCTATATACGAAGTGTCTCTTCACGGAAAAAGTACTAGAATTTTGGAACAACACCAATATCATCTTGATTTATATGAAAAGAGACGTCAAAACATGACAATGTACAGGCTGAACAGCTCACTGTGCTTGCTCTACAAAGTATTTAAAAGGATAATAGATAGTAGTATTAAGGCGATATTAGAGTTCAATCAACCAAAGGCACAGGAAGGATTTCGTACAGGCTACTCTACAATAGACCATATTCGTACTACTAATCAGGTAATAAACAAATGCACAGAATACAACCAATTCCTATACCTACCCTCCATAGATACTAGAAGGCATTTTGCTCAGCCTAGACATCAGCAGTAATTCAGGCACTACGGAATCAGGTCTTTAGAAAACCCAAAGTAAACGTTCCGGAGCAATCTACAATGGATCCACAGCCACCATAGCTATTCATAGAGAAAGCTACAGAATCCCTATAAATAAAGGGGTAAGGCCGCGTGACACAATCCCTCCAATGCTAGTCACCGCATGATTACGGGAGGTTTTCTGAACCCTAGATTGGGAAGAGTTTGGGATAAGAGGTAAAGAAGAGTATCTTAGTTAGCTGCGATTCCCCTATGTCACTGCCTGATGAGTAACTCAGGGGACAAATTACAGCTCATGATTACTGGACTGCACAGGGAAAGCAGAAAAGTGGACTGAAAATAATATGCACAAAATTAATGTGCCACGATCAAGGCAAGCATTCTCATGTATGGTAATCTGTCACTAACCCTCACGAGGAAGGTACATAACAGCTTCATTTTGCCAGTACTTACCTACGGAGGCTTATAAACATGGCTCAGCTTAAACTGAGGATGACGCCATAAATATGAAATGCGTGTCCAGTAAGACCATTACTCCATACCACGCTCGTGATGCGCTCCTGACTGTTTCGCTAGGTCCACATATACCAAATTTGCGAATACGGGACGCGAACGGCCAACGAAGGTAAATGACACGTCCAAACATGATAACGATGACACACTTGTCATGTAAAACATGACAAAATGCTACACTCATAGCCCACTCACGGCCATTTTTCTAGCTCCACACAAAGCAAATTTGGCATCACGTCAGCTAAACAGACGACAAAAGCAAATGGCAGCACCAAACATGATAATAATGACTTGCAACTAATCTTCGACAGAATTTACGTCCACCTCGTAACTTTGTGCTCATTTTCAAAAGATATAGCAACCTTCATCATTCGTGCTTCGCATAAGATCCATTCCCAGTGTATGCGGGATCTGCCAAGTTTTTTAAGTGGCTGTCTCCCTCTCCACCACTATTGTTCCCATGGTTCTTGTTGCTGCAGCAACAACAGCATACCCTACCGCGGTCGTGTAGTGACTAAGGCACTGAGCTCCTGACCCAGACGTCATGGGATTGATACCCGGCTGCGGCAGCTGCATTTTCGATAGAGGCGAAAGTGTTGTACGGCCTGTAGGGCCTCAGATTTGGGTGCACGTTAAAAAAACTCAGGTGGTCCAAATTTCCACAGCCTTCCTCTACGGCGTCCCTTAAAACAATACGCTGGTTTTGGGGCGTTAAATCCCACATATCATATGAGCAACAGCAACATAAGCTTGAAGCATGACCACCTTATAACATTGGGCTTGAAGTGTGCGCTGATGGCCGTAAAGATAGCTACAAGTTTCCCATCACTCGGTTTTGTAGGTGACAATAAGTTTCATAGCAACGAGTTTCCTAATGCGGCACAGCTGACCAAGAGTATTGTATTTCTTCTTTTTTTATCCTAAGTAACATCGTTCGCATTGAAGTAAACGAAAATATGCTTGTATGTTTCAGCCACTCAATGGCACTTTAAGCCTCCTCACGGACGTAATTTTTGAATCGAGAGGCCCAGCTCTGTTCTGCTGCACCTGCCTTTTGTATATAACATCTCGTCACCAGTTGTCATGGTATATCAAGACAGGACGCAGACGATGCTCTATGCAAAGACTCATGAACGTATTTGGCCAGCAGCACGTTTATTTCACCGACCCATCTCGTGGCACTACAGCTACCAGCCCAGGATGGTGGCAGCAACATAACACAGTGTACTTTCATTTGCGCCACCTAAACGCATCCAACACCACCTGGAATCGGACTCGTCTCGTGCCCTCGAGCTTAACGGCGCGACATCCTACGGGTTAGGCTACATGGTGCCTGGGGGATGAAGCGTAGCACAGCCGCGAAATATAAAGCAGCAACAAAAATTGAAGCTATCGCGAGGGCAGGGAAACCAAAGAGTGGGTATAGCATTGTTTGGTAAAGGTGAGTGAAGAAGGGGGTGCGAGTTAGGTGCTGCACACGCGCATTACGTTAAGTGAATGAGAGAAGGCAGTGATCGGATATGATCTGCAGCCGCACAGTTAGTAGGGTGGAATCGATCATGGGAAAAGACAATGAGTAGCCGCCACGGGCGCAGGCATTGTAACGCTAGGAATGACCTCCTAACTATTGAATATATTGCACTCCATCGCAGATGCTTTGGTATTCCTTGGTATTTGCGACGTTTATTTGAAACCACGAGGTTTACCTTGTTTTCTTTGGCTTTGTTACAATATGTGGACGTGTTCAAAATGCACGTGCAGTAAACTAAAATTGACTTCCTAGAAAAGGCTGCTAAAGCGCCAGAAAACATAAGAAAGTGGTGGAGCAGGCATTCCGTTATTGCTTACCGTAGTACTTTTCAAATTCAGGGCACGATTTCACGGAAACTGTATACATTGTGCCGCATTGTTTTAGTTCTATATTTTAAGACATATCACTTCGATTTTGGTTATTGTTTTTTTATGCTGAACACAAAAGATATAGGTTGAGAGTATGGGGAAAATATCCCACGTAAAGAACACACTATAACTATGCAGCATCATGACGCGTTCCCTACTTCGCACACTGAATTAAAGAAATGTCAAATATAGAACAAAGTGCTTACATATTATATGCGAAAGAGGTCATTCCTATGTGCAATGCAGAAGCACAATAAATGTGCTGCCACTAGTTAGTTGCTTTTCAACAAAGCTCCTTTTTAACTGTAAAAAAAAACTTTCGTCTCACTTTTTGCGCACATATTGCACCGGATGGTCCGAGTGGCAGAAAAATGCTTTCTTATTGTTTTGTTCAGGTTTAGTGGGTCAGAATAGAATGAGCAGGAGATACGAAAACTGGCTTAAAAGAGTCATACATGAAGGAAGGGCAGTAAAAGTGACGGTGCCTGTACTAAAACAATTGCGTCTTTGATTTGTGAGATCAACAAACGCAAAAGCCGTGTGGTAGATATGTAAATAAGCTCAGTAAGACGTTATCAAATTGATAAATGCCGTAATTCGAAAATAAAAAATAATGTTCGCGATCATTTCGTGCAGTATTAAGATTTTCACTGCGTTTCAGACTATTGTCAAAAACGATAAGCAGTGAGTTATACATCGAAAGAAAAACACTATGGCAATTATACACACTTATTCGATTCGAACACATAAGAGAGATGCTGTTCTCCAACCACTCTTCACGTTTTATGCATTTACTGCTAATAATGTGAATTTCTACAACAATTTAAACGCAGATGCTGAACGGACCTGGAAAGAACTTGATTTTACATATGGGGCAAAATGGCGTACTGTTGCGGAACGAGCGCATTTGTTGGAGCTCAACGTTCATGCACATGGCCGGCATTGGAGTGGAACACACACTGATGTTTTTTCAGAAGTTCACCGGGGTAAGACCTTATTGAAGTGGGCTAATGAAAGGTGATTGTTGACTTCAATTGATAATTCTTTGATAAAATAGTTGCGCAATTGCTATTGGATTTCTGAGCAGCACTAAAGAAATCACAAACGTGCGACTGAATAATACCTGACATGCTCTTGAACGGATAGTGAAAAAACTGATCGCCAAGTGGCCCTTCTGTTGAAATCGTACAGTGCAGCAAAAAAAAGTAGATACCTTATACTTAATATGGGTAATTTATTTTGCTTTCACGAACGAAGGAACAAGATAATAAGTAGGTGCAAAGTAATAAATATTTAAATGCACTAATTCTAAGGCGCACTGCTGAAATTTCCACCCGCATATCTGCCTGTTAAAATATTCCCTTTGCACTCTGTGCTAATAAAAACAGTTCCTCACTTTGTCTGCTTCTCTGTACGTCTTTTTACAATTTCTTTATATTTTCTGACTTTGCACGTTTTTGCTTAGACTGTGTATTCTCGTTGCTGCTGTTGACGCTGATCGAGATCTTTGCCCACTATAGGTAAGGCTTCGTACTCAAAATATGTTTGCAAGACATACTCATACAACTGTACCACTTATCATGCATCAACTCACCCAGTCAGCAGTACAACTCAGTACTTACTACCGTAGTACACCCTCACAAGAGCATTATCGTTCTAGCACTTCACCTTAAGGGAGCTTACAATAATTTGAAGCCAAAAAATATACTAGTCAAGCTCACCTGCGTGCCACTGACTCTAGAAAACAAGCCTGCAGCTACTTCCGCAGTTTTCTTACTCACCGAGCTTCATACACTCGCATCCGAGGTCAGTAATACGGTGTCCAATCATTGAGCCTGCGAGGCACACAACAGTGGTTAACAAACACACATATTCATTTGTGTTCCAAGAGCAAGAAGTAGTTCGATACCAGCAGATGGGCGGCGCGTCCAGCGACCACGAAAAGATGTCCGACGATAGCGGCACAGCCTAATACCGAACACATATGAAAGGGAAGAATAGCAAAGAAGCAGTTACGAAAATGGCGAGTAGCAGGCGGCATGTCTAATTGTCTAAATCATCTTGAGATTTAGAAGTACGCCACCTGCATCTCGTGCAAAGCGAAGCACAAATACGCAGTGTTGCCACCTCTTCTTTTCAACTCAGCGATAGTGCACCTCCAAGCCCACCTCGCTGCTGCCGACGTGGTAAAGCATAACTTTAGGCGTGTGACATACCCTTGTTGCCCACAGAAGGAAGCCCACGTGGAGAATAACTTGTAAACCACCACCCATGGAGTGCGCGAACGTGTTCCCCCTGGGAGACCGCAGTATGTTGTATATTCGTAATTTATGCCCTCCGCAATTAAAACTTCATCAATTTTATTTGCCTGTCCAGTAAACATATTACGTAGGCACAGGAGATTCGTGTCCTCGAAGTGAACTTTACCAAGCAACCAAGAGTCCAGACAACTCTTTACAAGCTCCGAAAGATTGGATAACAGGTCAGTTGCATGGTACGCCGAGAGTGTAACAAGCGGAAGTGGGTCTGAAAAGCAAGCACGCCCTGGATTTCGCGCATGCTTTTGTCGCTAGCTGCATCTTGTAATTCACTCTGTCCCTGTGCTTACGGAATCATAGTAGAAATCACCCTCCTCTGAATCATCACTCGAGGCCTAGATCTCCCCATTTCTACTTTCAGTGCGAGACTTTTTGCCTAGGAGGTGGTCAAGATCTGGCGTAGCTCCGGGAAGCGCACTCAACAAATACGTTCGCCTGGCGCTAACCTCCTCAAGTGGTGATAGGCGGATTGTTGAGCGAGGCGTGGGAATGGAAAGCGAGGGTAACGAGAATTGGTGCCACAGTTACGACGAGTCGAGGGAAGAGGGTAAGGTATGGTATAGATGTACGTTCGTATTGTATTGTGAGGGATGAGGTGGTGAGAAAAGAAGTGACGCGAGGATAAGGGTGAGGCAAGAGAAGCAAGGTCATCAGCTACACTTTTCCGTCATTCTTCCCACCAGTACCGTGTGGCTGCCCTAACTGACCTTCCAATACCTATTTTGATGAAGTCTTAATATTTCGTAGGTTTTTTTGTTATCTTTGGTCTGAGTTCACGAACTGCAGATGCAAGCATCTATTATTTGTAAAACATTACCTTGCATATTGTAAGCCATTTTGGCGTCTATCTATCTATCTATCTATCTATCTATCTATCTATCTATCTATCTATCTATCTATCTATCTATCTATCTATCTATCTATCTATCTATCTATCTATCTATCTATGTAATAAATGTGAAGCATTTCTTAGCAAACTTCAGCGATATTGTGGCTATCTATCTATCTATCTATCTATCTATCTATCTATCTATCTATCTATCTATCTATCTATCTATCTATCTATCTATCTATATATTGATCTATCCAGGCGTAAACGTTTGGGTGCTCTCGTGGTCACCCCCTTACCTCGGCGTGAACCAAAATCGTCATTGGAGGGTAAAATAGTTGGACGAATATGACGCGCTGGTAAAGACATTAATAATGTCACAATCTCGTCACGCGCGTTGACAAACACTTCCCGCCAGACAGAGCCACATACGCATGGTTGGCTACGTGCCGCTATTATTCTGGTATGTGTTACTGGTGATTGACACTTAGTATACACCCAGGAATGACGAGAACACACATAGGCAATTTTAACGCACGAGCGTTAAGAAACACCCGACATCGGGAGTGTTGACCCCACGAATGCAGAAAATAAATGTCAGCGTTCCAGCTAAAACCAAACCCAAGCAATTTGTGTTGGAATGAAGCATTTTACCACAGAGCTATGCCAGGTATAGAAACTAGTTTTCATATATACGCTAATCTTCGTGAAACGTGAATGGTGGTTGCAGTGCTGCCTACCCAATTTTAAAAACACTAGATGTGTACTCATTTGCTACAGCCGTCAAGTCCACTATACTTCAATTGTGGTTAGTTGGCATGCGCTGAAGTTGATTTATGTAGCAGTGCCCAGGGCCAGCATCCTCGTGAGCATCAGCGCTTCATATAGCTTCTCGTGTTGCTAATACGCATGTTCCAGTTGGCATCGTTGCGCAAGTGAAAACAACTATTTATATAAACATCCGCAACTCTTCAACGTCTGTGCGTGCAACATTTGTACAAATATTTAGCGTCATTTTATGACGCGTCACCCAATAAAAATATTGCAACACGGTCACCTTCCCTCCGCATGCTTCGCATACCGTAAATCCCCTGGTACTTGGAATCTGCCAATTCTCTATCTATCTATCTATCTATCTATCTATCTATCTATCTATCTATCTATCTATCTATCTATCTATCTATCTATCTATCTATCTATCTATCTATCTATCTATCTATCTACCTATCTATTTATCTAACTATCTATCTATCTATCTATCTATCTATCTGTCTATCTATCTATCTATCTATATATCTATCTACCTACCTACCTACCTGTCAGAGACCTACGTCTGGGTGCTCTCATGATCGCGCCCTTAACTTAGGGGGAACCAAAATTAGTACGTGATGGCAAGATAGTTTTACAAAAAAATTCGGCAGATCCGACGTACCTATAAATGGACGTCATGCGAAGCATGCGGAGGGAAGGTGACCGTGTCGGCATTTTTTTATTGTGTGACACATCATGAAATGACGCTAAATACATGTAAAAACGTTGCACGCACAGACATATGTTGAAGAGTTGCAGATGTTTATATAACTAGTTATTACGCAACATACGTATTAGCAACACCAGAAGCTGATATGAAGCACAGATGCTCGCAAGGATGCTGAGCCTGAACACTGCCACATAAATCAACTTCAGCCTATGGCGAATAACCACAATTGACGTTAACCCGACGTGACGGATGTATGAAACGAGCACATGTGTAATATTTATAAATTTGGATAGATAGCATTGCAACCACTATTGAGGTTTCACGAACATTAACGTCTTTCGAAAGTAGTTCTGAGATCTGGAGTAACTCTTTGGTAAAATGCTACTTTGCAACACAGAATGCTTGGGTAAGATTCAAGCTGGTCGGGACTCTGACCGATTTAGTTTATTTCTTAACGCTCGCACGTTAAAATTTTTAATGTGTGTCTTTGTCGTTTCTGGATAGATACCGAGTTTCAATAATCTGTGGCACATACCCGCAAACCCGCGGAACATACCCGTGCGTGGATATGTGCCACAGTCTGGCGGGACGCCTTTGCGACGTACGTGACGGGATTGTGACATTATTAAGGTCTTGAGCAGTTCGTCACATTCATCAGACCATCTTACCCTCCCATACTAATTTTCGTTCACGCCAGGTTAAGGGGATGATCACGAGATCACCCAAACGTAAGCGGCTAGATAGATAAATAGATAGATAGATAGATAGATAGATAGATAGATAGATAGATAGATAGATAGATAGATAGATAGATAGATAGATAGATAGATAGATAGATAGATAGATAGATAGATAGATACGCTCAAAGTAGCCGAAGTTCACTAAAAATGCTGCATTTATTACGTCTCGCTGGTCATAACATGAATAATGTCATAATTTTGTGGCCTACGTCTCAAACACATTCCGAAAAAAAAACAGTACCACACACCCGGAGGCAGGTATGTGCCCTGGTATACGGAAATGGTAACAGGTCGTAGATGCAAAGTGGTGGCCGCTAAAGAGTCGAACGAAGGAAAGAGCACGAAGTACTTAAGAACGAGCAGATGAGCGCCGCGTCCAGCGACCACAAAAGGGTGCCCATTATAGCGGCACATGCTTATTCTCGAACGCGTATGAACGGGAAGAAAAACTAAGAAGCAGTTATAAGAATGGAAGGTAGCAGGTGGCATATCTAAATGTCAAGATCATCTTGAGATTTAGAAGTACTCCACCTGCTACTCGTGCAAAGCGACACACACATACACATGCGTGCCCACAAACATAGACATTCACAGCCTAATACAGTATTTGTGGCACAAATTGTACAAGCAAAGAAAAAGGAGGAGAGAGGATGGGATGTGAGTCTAGCATGTAGTTGTTTATTGAAAATCCGTTTTTTATATATCCTTTCGCACGGGAAACACTAGCGATAATAATATTTCTCCCCTTCGATGACCATGGTCTTTCTTCGATTATTTCTTGAGTGCAGAGGAAAAGAGGGAACATACTTAATGAAAATAAACAAACCCAAGTCCGAGTACGCTAAAAAGGCCCAAAAATTAGACAGGCGAAGTTTCAAATGATTCAGCATTGCCTTCATGATGTCTGGAAAGCAATCCGCCAGTGACTTCTCTTGGGTCACAAGTCTCAGGTTTACAAATATGTGCTTGAGGCTCTCGCCCATGGCTGTGCAACCACTTGGACGCGAGTGCACTTATCTTTGTGGCGGCTGATTGTGATGCATCGTGAAGACATAGGCGAATAACCAAAGTCATCGCGAAGTGTATACAGGTGCCAATCTCAGTATTGATGAAAGTTGTGTTGGTGTTCCCGTAAATGATCAATAATACGTCAGCCCGTTTGGCCGATGTACTTTCTGCCAGAAGGAAGTGGTAAACTGAATGTATACTATGACTTCCACGCTTGCTACAAAAGGATTGCTTTCTTCTTGTTGGTATCCTGCCGGCTTTTAAAGGCGGATTTCCAATCGCTCATTAACAATTTTATAGATTTCCGGCTCGCCCAAAAAACGGCAACCTTAAAAGATATTGAAAACCTGTGTGCTTTCGTCTGTAAACATGCGTGTGCAGAAACACAAACACACATAAACACACGCAGGTACACCACATACGCATACACACGAACACAGATGCGCCCACAAACACCTATGTGGACGCTCACGCGCGTGCATATATGCACGCACACTTACACGTGGAAATACTTGCATGTGTGCAACACACACGCACGCGCTCATGCGCACTCACAAGTACATACAAACATGTCCACCCACTAATACACACATACACGCACGCACAAAACCACACAGTAGAACGCACCGACAAACACGTACACACACACAACCATCGATAAAGAAGCGTTGGCAGTGGCTTCCAGTGCATTTTAGCGCACTAAGTCACCCTAGGGTTTCCTAATAAGAATCCCCACCTAATAGTCATAAGTACTGACCTCTAATTAGGTGGTGCCTGCATACCTCCCTTCTTTCGAAAAAATGTCTTTACCACCCCCCCCTCACCAGCCACACTGGAAACGCTGTAAGGTGTGGGCTGGCGTGCAACAGTGTGCTGGGAGCCACTGGAACACACTGTGCAGTGAGTGGCCCAGTGGCAGTTATTTCTGTTTAGTGTAATGCCACGCACCTAACGTTAAATTTATCCAATGGTATGGCGGCAACCTTCTGACGTCCTTTCCGCTAGCAATAGTTCTGGCAAGCGCCACTACTAGTTAAGCAGTCAGCACCGCTGTTCGCATGCACCAGAGGGCCCTTTTGACATTTTTTTGTTGTGAGGGATTTCGTCACGATGAAATAGAGAAGCTCTTAGATGGTTATAGGGTGAAGTGATGAAGGTTTTGCGTGCTGCCACTATATGACTTATTGAAACACAGCTCACAAGCTTCGTGCGTGCAGATAATTTAAGTTCAGCAAACTTCTTGGATGAGGGCACACGCGATCAACGAGTGGCACCACACTTGGTAACTTTCCCTGCGCACAATAACAATAAGACACCTTCACCAACTGCCAGAAAACGTGTGGATTTCGGAGTCTAAGCTTGGCGCTTCATCCACACCCGAGAGGTTCTGGGGTGAACAATGTACGAGGAAACTACGTAAAGACAATAGGTTTATGATTATTTTGTTCTCTTAACGTGAACATTACTAAAGCTCTTAAAAAGTTGCGTTTTTTTTATTTTGGGACGTGAAACTCTATAAATGACTATTATATTGAAGAACAAGTCCTCACGTGAAACCCTATCAATGATTATTATTGCGAAAGCATGTACTTACACAATTTCACATTCATCTTATCAGACGAGGAACGTTACATATGTGAAACCCGGTAAAATAATGCTGATCGGCATTGCCAAGCAGTTTCAAGCTTTCATCTATAGATTTTATCAGTGCATAAGGCCACTATACAGGCTGGCTGCGTGTCTGTTCGTGTGTCAATTACGCAGTGCTGGTGCGCAAGGTATAAACAATTGACAGCTATCCATATCGCCTGTGTTTCTGTTCCGTACCTTGTAATCAGACGCGGTCGATGCACCGATTACGGCAGTAAGCTCCTACAGGCACCATCAGTTTTCATTTTTGCAATGATTTAACTCACTTTATCGAGCTTTTGTTTTGTTAAGCTACTTTCTTCCTTTCAACTCTTGGCTTTACAGTATTACACCGAGAAAGGAGAGTGGAATAAAAGGTACGTAGTAAAATGTATCAGCAGTTCGTGAAATCTATTAGCAGTTTTATGAAATAAATAAAAAAACAAAAAGAAACAGGAAAAATAACGACGAAATGTGGGCAAAAATCTTCGACCCAAACGGAACTTTCTGGGCGGTCTCCAGCGAAGGCTGGGAAAAAAAGAATGTGGATATCAGTGAAAAAAAGGGAGCACTGTCGACCCCTGTTCTGAATGAGGTGGAAAAGTATAAATAGATTAGGAGGTCATTAAGCGTGCCTTGTGATGGCTTCGCACGACTGAGTCTTCTTTCCTACACTTCATCCTGAAAATGTATGCGCAGGCGAACAAGGACACAGAAAGGAATACAAACTGGCGCAATCTAACAACTGATTTATTAATCGAAAAACATTGACTCTTTTTAACCCTCGGAACAGCGCTCCCTGGTGACCTAAAAAAACACACACAATGCACTGCGCACTTACGACAACGATAACAAAAACATAAAAACGATAACAGTTTCATTGATTGACAGACAGGAGCGCGATTTCTTTTGTTAGTAAAGCTACTGAAGGGTGGCTAACACAGTTGTCTTTCTGCTTGTCTATATGACTGGATGACTGGTTCTAGCTCTAAGGTAGTAGCGGTCCCTTATGTACATAGGCTTTCACATAGATTAAAAAAGGTGGCTGGAAAGTATGATGTGAAAGTAGTGTTTTCGGCCAAAAACAAAATAGGAGGAGTGTGCGCGTTGGTCAACCAGAAATGCGACAGAGGGACCAACGCACATAAGAGATGTAGCATAAGACATAAGCTCAGGTTTGTTGAATGTGCACACAGTGTGGTGTATTGCATACCTTTATCATGCGGTTGTGTATATATAGGGCAGACTGGCAGGTGCATTAACACGAGGCTAAGAGAGCATATGTCAAGCCTGAAAGGTCGGCCTGTAACCCATTTGGCAATGCATTGCAATGAGTGCGCATGCTCTCCTTGCTTTAGCGACACTACCTTGCTGTATAGGAGTAGAAACAAGACGTCAAGGGAGATAATGGAGGCATATCATATAGACAAGCAGAAAGACAACTGTGTTAGCCACCCTTCAGTAGCTTTACTAACAAAAGAAATCGCGCTCCTGTCTGTCAATCAATGAAACTGTTATCGTTTTTATGTTTTTGTTATCGTTGTCGTAAGTGCGCAGTGCATTGTGTGTGTTTTTTTTTTAGGTCACCAGGGAGCGCTGTTCCGAGGGTTAAAAAGAGTCAATGTTTTTCGATTAATAAATCAGTTGTTAGATTGCGCCAGTTTGTATTCCTTTCTGTGTCCTTGTTCGCCTGCGCATACATTTTCAGGATGGATAGATTCCAACTAGGCCGAATCGCAGTTTTGTTTCCTACACTATTTGAAAGAGGCTACTATGACCAACGTATGCTGTTAGACCTTTGTGTACCTCATGGTCAGATTTTATGACAGTCCGTAGAGCTATCGTGACAGCGGCCGGCCGATGGCCAATTAGAGAAGTTCGTAGAGCGGCATTTCCAGTGCTAGTTGGGTACTCTATTCAGGTATTTACTGCAACCACACTTGCAAGGAGACAAATGCATAAATCCTCATTGCTTTTGTGAAGTTGAGGCAAGCCCATTATGATATTTTTAGTTACTCTGTGCTAAAGCAAGTTGTTCACTAGATGTCTATAAGTCATTATGAGCACCTAGTTAACGCTAAAAAGTTAAAGAGCTAGATTCGAAGTATTGCTGATATCAATGTCGGCGTGAATGGTTTTGAGCGATAAACGAGCGTGATTCTTCGCGGGAGAAGTTAGAAAAAAAGCAAAGCAAATTCACGGAGTTAATAATGATGAGTTAGACGAAGCGTCCGTCCATGTATCCTTTCATCCATCAGTGTGTCAGCAAGGATGGACAGAGGCACGGACGCTGAACCAAATGGACAGACGGACGGATGAATGGACAGAGGGATGGAAGCATGGACAAACGAGTGCACGGAAAGACGGAAGCACGGAGGGATGTTCTGACAGACAGACGGATGTAAGCATGCATGGACAGACAGATGGACGAACGGATGGATGGACAGATGGACGGACTCATGAACGAATGGTCTCACGGACGGACGGAAGGGATGGACAGAAGCATGGACAAACGAATGGAAGCACGAACCAGAGCACTGCACCAGCCGAATCGTTCGGCCCAGCCTGGCCCGTAAATTATATGCCCCGGGCCATCTTAGTCCACTTCCGTTCTTTCAAATATGCCTCCAGAATAAACTAAGCACATTCCAATCTTCGCTTATTGTGTAGATACATGCAGCATACAAGACAACGTCTAGAGAGTGTTTGAAAATTTTTCTCAGGGCCACAAGTTTCACCAGTTCTGTGTATACATTTGAATACCTACACCTATAACTCTTTTGTGAAATAATTTAAGAACAATATAAAATTAGAACCTCGCTGCGTTGTTCTAGTAGCTAAGGTACTCGGCTGCTGGCCCGCTGGTCATGGGATCGAATTCTGGCTGCGGCGGCTGCATTCCCGATGGAGGCGGAAAGTAGGCCCGTATGCTCAGATTTGGGTCCACGTTAAGGAATCCTAGGTGGTCGAAATTTCCGGAGCCCTGCATTACGGCGTCTCTCATAATCATATGGGGGTCTTCGTACGGTAAACTCCACATATCAAAATAAAATTGCAGTCATAAATGCCTCTTTCATGCACGCAGTGTCCAACAGGCTACACTATTTTTGCATTTCTAGCAATTACTACGAGATATAATCTCACGAAGTGGAAAAAATGGTAGACAGTCATACCTGAGTTTATACAAAGTGCACATGAGCTGTGGCTGTTAGCGAACTGTAGCATGTCTCTCGAAAATTTTGTTAATATTATAAGGAACAAACCGTGCCGTGGCCGCTTCTGGCAGGAAAACACCTGGCTTGTTAGTGCAACATGAAGCTGTCGTGTACAATGCTCAGTAAGCTACAGTCTCCAATGTACACTATGTTTGCGCGCTCACAACAAGAAGGTTCTTCCCCACACCTTTCTGCCCCGTGTCACAGCCTATGCATAAATGCGTGGAAGCGAGCCACTACCGTCAGTGAGCGAGCAACCGTACTAGCTGTTCCCTGACGATGCCTTTCTTGCCGGGTGCGTGTGCCAGCGTTGGATATTTGAAATTGTTATGACTTAAAGCAAAACCAGATTAACAGCTGGCGGTATTTTTGGCGTTTTTTTTCCTGCATTGCGCAGTGTGTCGAGTGTCTGGAGCGCGATTCCTCGCAGGGACCAGAAGCTGGAGTGCAGGTTGCCGATGGCCGAAGGCTCCGCTGAGATCAAGGGAAAGATTTAGCTGTCTGAAGCCCACGGCAGTGTTTGCCCGCAATGAGATTTGTTACAATGAGATTTGTTACAAAGAGAAAGCGGTTAACGTGGTGGGGAAGAAAACGTTGAAGGTAAATAATAAAATCGACACGATCCCACGTACTTGGAAATTGATGTAATCCGAAGTATGTTTAGAAAAGGTGACTCTGCTTTTTTTAAGTGAAACGTTACGAAATTATGTGAACTATCTTTATGTTCAAGAGTTGTATGCACTGACATATGTTGAACCGTCGCATATGGTTTTTATATAACCAGTTCTTTACAGTTGCGTAACAATACTGACAGCAACGGCTATTAGCAACACCATAAGTAGTAAACCTATATGTCGCGTTTGGGCTCGCGAGGTTTGTAGCCCCAGACACTGCTACGTAAAGCAACTTTATTGGGTTGAGATATCTTCTCTAGCACGCTTACGTCGGCTTTTCTCTGACGCATAGGTCAACTGCTGGTGACGCGCCGCTTGGCTATTTTATAGTCACCAGGCGGATTTTTGCGTCACCAACGTCCAACCAGAAGCGCCGCTGGCCATGATGCCAGAACTGAGCTGCGTCATAATAATCAATTGTGGAACCGCTGCGTGGGGTTGCACCCAAGGAGCAGTGATGTTGTTACGCATTGCGTAATACTCGCTAGACTGAAAGGCGCCGATTGCTTCATCGAGCTCGTGGGCGGAGGGAGCTTGCTGTGTGTTGCGTAAAACAAACCGGCGCCGCCGCTTGTTGATGTCGTTGAGTTAATCACGTTAGGCAGGCTCGATCGCTGGCCTTGACGCATATTGCCTTTACAAAGGCATTCAAACTCGGTGTGGACTACTAGGAGCAACAGCACCACCGCCACCAGACAATGTGCCGGACAGAGGAGCTGCTTTCACGTGGCTCGGATGTCGGGCGCACTCGTTTGCCAGGTCCCTCCAGGTTTGCCTCCAGGGCCATGTTGTGAACACATCCGCTCCTTGAGGATAGATCCCAGCTCATCTGGCTTGTCACCACATCTTGTCGGCCAGCTTCGCTCGTCACTTATAGCGACTTTAGACTCAGCACTTGTCGATGGTTCTACAACTTGTCAAGAACGGTTCGACAACAGACAACACACGACTCAAACAAGAGCCCTCGGTTACCAAACAGAACACCAGACAAAGTATAGTACGACATATACCTAGCTATGAGTCTATCGAAATTTCGTTCCCTCTACATCAAGAGGCACATGTGGGACACAAAACTTAAATCGAGAACTCAAATTTTTTATGTACATCAACGTAGTGTAATAGAATGCAACATAAAGTTGGCTCCTTGAGATCACTCTGAACAAGAACGCTCAGCTAAGGCCGTGATACGGTGAAAATCTTGCCTCCAATTGCCAGCGAGAAACCGAAAGGTGGAGAAGGTAATAACTAAAACGCATGGCTCAATGCCTCTGCATTAGCGTTTAGCTTTCCTTTTTTGTAGCGCATCTCGAAGTTGTGTTGTTGGAGTATTATTCTCCATGATTGATTGATATGTGGGGTTTAACGTCCCAAAACCACTATATGATTATGAGAGACGCCGTAGTGGAGGGCTCCGGAAATTCAGACCACCTGGGGTTCTTTAACGTGCACCCAAATCTGAGCACACGGGCCTACAACATTTCCGCCTCCATCAGAAATGCAGCCGCCGCAGCCGGCATTCGAACCCGTGCCATGCGGGTCAGCAGCCGAGTACCTTAGCTACTAGACCACCGCGGCGGGGCATATTATTCTCCACGTCAGTAACTGGCCACTTTTAGGCGACATGTTATTTACCAGGTTAGAGGACAGTGGTTCGCTTCGACCAGAAACCTCTAACCGGAGACATAACAAGCTACCCTTTGAACGGCCCACACGAGGCAAGCGCATTTCATTTCAGCGGTACCGTATGCCTCTTCTCTGCAGTTGAGTTTTTGACCTAAATACAAAACTGGCCTTTTGTTACCAACACTGTTTTCCTGGCACAATATAGCTCGCATGCCATGATCACTCGCGTCGCAATGAATGACAAATCTCTTAGAAAAATCGGGTGCCATGAAAACGGGCTTTCTGCCGAACGAGATTTTTCGCCGACCTATGCATACCGGGCACATGACTACACCATGGCTTCTAAGGTAAAGTGATTTCCCAAGGTGTTTGGACTTAAGCGTGGACCTACACGCTAACTCTGTGAAAAGATTAAGACGATACATCAGGGCATAGGAAGTGCTCAGGTCGGTCGGTGTTCTGGAACAAGTGGTTACCTCAATGACAGTAGCGACTCGACGCGGTGCCTCGAACTAACTCGAATAGTTCATGTCGCGCCTGTTAAGCTAATTTGTACTCGTGGGTGAACTTAAGTACCTCACTGTAACAGAAAATGCAACAGCGGGTGCAAGAATGTTGCGAAGCTATGAAACTCATATGTATACGGTCCTTTCAACAATGGGGGGGGGGGGGTCAGAGTGGTCTCTGCTCAATGTTTGCAGGCTTCACCTCATTGTTAGACACTCCTCTACGACTGGCTGCTGAAGACGACCGATAGAGCTAATTTAAGACATACTCCATGTCTGCAACTTGAGGAGCGCTAGTGATGATGCAAGCATTTTTGATTTAACATGAAGAAATTCTAACGTGACACACCTGTAGAGCTTTGTATCTCTGTAAACAAGAAGCAGTTCTATTCGCAGTTGAAGACTTTTAGGATGCAGAATCTGATAAAAAAAATAAAAAAGCATTTCTTAAGCGGCAGTCGAACCCAGGACTTCTCAGTGCGCGGGTATAGCTGACGCATTCTCCACCAACTGGACCATGGTCTCACACGCCGGAAACTTTTTTAAAATGCAATTTATCTCTGAGACTTTTCTTTCACGGGGCTCGTGTGTAAAAACGTAGTGTCGCCATTTGGGAGGACTGGTGGTGTGTAATGCGTGGCCTTCTCGAAAAGCTCCGCCAACGCGCATATGTACCATCGTTCTTACGTAAGTCCCATTCGACTTGTTTTAAAAAAAGTGTAATTTCTTCAGCGCCTTAACACACCACGAAGGAGTGGTGTTAGTGCGAGCCGCATTCATATCATTCATTTGTGTTCAAACAAACTCTCGTTGCTTCCCTTGCGGTCACACCCCGTTTCGCACTTGAACAAAAAAAAAATAATGCCGAGAGTGAAGGAGAGGCATGGCGCAAGTCACGTTTGCGTTTTTTTTAGATCTTGGGTGTGGTGTCATATTACCGTTGACTGTTGAACAATTTGCGAAATGGAGACCTCAGCTAAGTGTCGATGTACCGACGGTCTTCTCGCTGTCACACCATTTTTTCTGATTATGCTCTTTTTGTGTGAGTAGAACAGACGGAGCAACAATGTACTTGGTAACAGGTGGAGAGTACCGCAGATATTCGCCATTAATGACCCTCCTTTAATCAATCGCGTCATTCTGCCAAAGTGACGTCATGACCGAGAGCGTTGCACCTACAGGCAGCGCTTAAACTCAAGGTTTTATGAGTGTTCACGCCATGAAGTACTTCTTCTGCTAGCTTTCATTTCGTGTGAAGATAATGCTTTAGTTCAATTTCTGCTATTTCCCAGTTCGTACACAAAGCGTGAAAAAGTTTATCGACAAGAAGGAGTAGTGAATGGCCGCTTTATTGTTGAAGGATAGTTTCTGCTTTCTCGGAGTTCTCCACAACCCCTTGATTCTTATTTTTAGCATAACTAGAGATTGTCCTTATCAAAAATTTTGCAAAACACCTAGATGAGGTATTTCATGAAGGTTATTGTGGGATGTGAATTAACGGTACTGAAGGCAACTAGAGATAGCACGATCACACTGATGGCGCCCTTGAATGGTCGCGAACAGAGAAATAAAGGAGAATAGAAGCAAAAGATCCACAGGAAGATTGACAAGCCCGTAGGCAGCCGGTTTGCTACCCTGCGCATGGGAGGGGGATCAGGGACAGAAGATCAAGAGCAGAGAGGGAATAGAGATAAACACAGCACATTTGGCAGCACACGCGCGCACACTCAGTCATAGTCCAGTCTTGACGAACAGAACTGGGGACCATTTTGGTTGAGGGCTGTAAGCACGACAGAACACCCTTTCATATAAGTATTTGCCACTTGCAATATGAAAGCATAAATATTACTAGCCATTTATTAGGGGTACATTTTACCCAATTCAACGTGAACCATGCCTACGTTTTAAATTCAAGGGAACAACTTCTTTTCAATAATAAATTTATGCTTGTTTGTTTTAGACGTGGCATCTACTACGTAGGGCCCAAGAATAATACGCCTACATTGATGCTTAGTGCATCAGGTAAGTCGTAACTTTGAGTGTAGTACCAAATGATTACGCATAGTTTATTTTCACGGTGATAGTTTTTCGTGCTGTTCGCTGGGGAAAGTTCACATGTTTAGCTCTCGACAATCTGAGATTAACCTAAACTAAATGCATGTTTGTATGCAAAATGCACATCACATAAAATGGTCACTTTTTAATTAGATACAATGGTTCAGACTAACAAATTAAAAATGTAAGAAGCGTTTCTAACTACAGCGGGAGACGGAACACAGAAAGGAAGACACAGAAAACAGATGAAGTGCTGCAAATTGTTGGTAATTATCATCTTATTCAGGACCCAAAAAACAATGAAGATGTGAAAAAAATAAGAATTTTCAAGTCTAAGGAAGGATTGAAGCCAGGCAGTTCTCGTGTTATGCAAGTCATCTACCAATCTTACTCGAGATTTGTTAAAACGAGTTTGAAAAAAACAGTAAGTGAATGTCCCGTAGGGCATCCAGTCTCTAAAATACTTCTTTACTCCACGGCATAAGTGTAGAAATGCGCCAAGTGTGAAAAGATGTTAATAAAGCAATCAGGAGTTATTTTATAGCCCTACGCAATACAAAACGCACAGTTACATTCAATCATCATCATCATGATCAGAACCATCAACATAGTGAACAGCTGCATTGCGTTCGCGTGCTGCCCTATGAACGCGTATTGGACCCCTTGCTGATTTGCAAAAGAAATATTTCTGGCGTTGTGGGCTCTCAACAACTGTGCTTGCAATAGGTATTGAATGGTACGTTCATTTGCTTTGGGTGCAGTTGAGCACGTACTGAGAACTGAGCAGGTTAGTAGTTCACAAGGCGATGGCGAATGAGTCCTGATTATGCTATCCCCACCTGCTCTTGAAGACGAACATCAAGCATCCTCCAAATCTTCGTTTTCCGTTTCACATACCGCCATTAAAGCTGCGGGTGAATTTGATAGATTCACGTTAAGAAAGCGAAAGTATAGACGAAAGTTCATTCTTTCTAACATCACTGATGCGATTACAACGTGTGTTTTTTTGTCTTTTTTCAGTGGAAAAAGCAATAGACCCACTCACCAGTTTTGACTATACAATTTACTATGCAAGCAAGGTGTGCTACGTTGTTGGATACCTTAATAGTACAGGTAAGGTAAATTTACCACATAGCAATATTGAAATGTTAGGTCGTTGCCTTCTCTTGCGCCAAAACATTGCTGCAGCATTATATGCCACCTGCTTTTAGTAGTGGGTACTATGCCACTGCGAAGGCTCACATCAATAGTCAAAAAAGTGCGTGGGCATCCTGAAATTACTACCTGAAATTTGTATGGGTCTCAGGTCACCATGGGCTAGCAATAAATCAAATGGCCAATGCCTTAGCCCACTCATCGCAAGGTCTCTAATTTTTTCAGGTTCTCCCGGCGGTAGAATACTTCAAAGCAATCAGGTTTAGAATATCAGCTATCCACAAAGATAGGATGAAAGCAAGAACCACGAGGACAGAATATATTCACCTAAAATATCCATGGAAATGG
Organism: Rhipicephalus microplus; assembly: GCF_013339725.1. Classification (NCBI taxonomy): domain Eukaryota; kingdom Metazoa; phylum Arthropoda; class Arachnida; order Ixodida; family Ixodidae; genus Rhipicephalus; species Rhipicephalus microplus. Next base: position 29,368,756 of record NC_051174.1, read on the forward strand.
CAGTGGAGGCATTCTCGACAATCAGAAGTGATGATCACGAAATTTCGATGTCGTATCACCTTACTAGGCTTTTACTGGTAAAGGGCTGGTCTGGCAATATCACCCCTCTGCCAATTCTGTTGAGAACTAGAAAATATCGCACATTACTTCTTGTTATGTGCTAGATATACTGGTATCAGAACTCGACTTCAAATTATTTTCTAAATATACCTTGTTCAAAAAATAGGCTTTACCTTAACGGTGAAAAATGTTTTAGGCTTCGGTGCCTCAGGTTTGGGATACTGCCACTAGGATGCCTCCGACACCGTGTGTAATTTCATCAAAACTACTCAACGAGTACCGTTTTAATCTTGTACTTAAAACTCTTCCTCATTTCGTTCAGCTAAAACTTAAGATTTCAGAACTATTCCCGTCAGGTTATTACGGCAGTTTGAAATACAGGCTCGAAAGCATATTACTTGTACTTAAATTGAATAATATACATAGTATTGCCATTTGATTCAATTATTTTTAGTTTTAAAATTCATAGCTTACCTTAAATACCATTTACCAGTCTCTACGTTGCATTTTGACCAAACCTCCAAAATGGGTACGTGCCATATATCTAGGGAATCAAAACAAAGCCCCGCTCTGACGAGCAACCTCCCTCAACTTTTACCTGCATACAGCAAGTCGAGCGTTGTCTCCTCTCTGCCTCTTCTGTAAGAAGGAGGAAACAACGAGTCATTGCTTTCTATCCTGTTGCTGGTATACGTCATTGAGAAGAAGATTCATAGCACCGCCTCTTTGAAACTTGGGCCTGGAAATATCCGAATCAGTTGTTCTATCATTTTGCGCCTCTTCTGTGGGCTACAGTCACAGGGATGTTTATACGCTATAGAGGAATTTATCAGTCAGCTTAAAAGAATATTGAGCTGAAATCTTCATCATTATAACAGTTTAAATATTTATATTCAGTAATAAAGTATTGTATTACCTATTCCTAGCTTATACAAGAAAAATGCGAAGAAACACACAGAAATTCTCCTAACACTCGGCTAATCCCCTATAATAGGTTAGAGTATTAAGAGGAGGAAAAAAAAGCGAAAAAAGAAGTCTAACCGACGCGCTTGGCAAGAGCCCTGTTGCTCAGACGGCAACAAACATTCCGTTCATCGGACCAGCCGCAGGATCACAGAATCAACACCCGAACCTGACGTTACCGTTCACACCAGTGAGACAAGCACGTCCGTTCAAACTGTTTCAACCGGTACAGAAAAGCCAACGGCGACTCGGTACATCCTCGAAAGTCCACAAGTTCCGACACTGTTTCATGGCACCGAGCTTGAAGACGTCGAGGACTGGTTGCTCGACTTTAAGCGCGTGGATGCCTTGAACGAATGGAACGACGCGGCCAAACTACGACGTGTGTACTTCTACTTGGAGAATGGAGCACGTACGTGGTACCTGAACCACGAGAAACAGAGGACGCCAAGGCCCGAGTTCAGCCGCCAGCTGCTGATTACTTACACAAGTGCTAATCACCACGAAATAGGAGAGCGAGCAATCTAGGCTCGCATCCAGATGCCAAATGAATCTGTCATGACCTACGTCGAAGATATAACGCGCTTGTTTTGACGGGCTGATTTGAGAATGACCCAGAAGAAGACGTTACGACACCTAATGAAGTTGACACCACTTCTGAAGTGAAGGAGCAGATTTTGCTGGTGTATAAAGTCCTCCGAAAACGGCCGCCGAGTTTTTGTCCCAGGCCGTCACGATGGAAAAGTTGGTTCAGCATTGGTCCACCCTGTATAAGCGGCACGTGAAGAACACGTCTGCTGTTGAAGTTTTCACAGCTATTCGGAGCAACACCGAGTGTCAGTGCGATCTTATCGGCTCCACATTACATGGGGAGCTGCAAAAGGCTGCCGCACCATCATTTCATACGGCGATTTTTATTACAAGCATCGTCAAGGATAAGCTGCACCAGGCCCTTCGTCATCCTGTGATTCTGGATAACACCATACCCACCCCGGCTGACTACCACCGTGAGACCTATGCGGAAGCCTTGTAGCGCCCTGCTTCCTCTTCTCCACTGATCGTTCAGGCACTTCCTACAGTTTCACTTCAGTCGGCGCCGCCGCTCCAGTATTAAGAGAACACACGCACACTGCCACCCTTTGTTTACGCCAGTCCTGCACATCTCTCCGAGCAACCAGCACATTACCTCGACGACAGACGCGCATCGCCTCGGAAATCTGATGTTTAGCACATTTATCAACGCTGACCTTTGTGCTTCCACTGCGGTGGAGCAGAGAATTTGTGCCGCCAGTGCCCATTCCGGCGCCTCCGGCCGAGGAGCTTTTCAATATATTCAGCAGCTTCTCGGTATGGCTAGCGACTCCAGGACATTGAGGACTACCTGGCTCAGCAGCGATTGCCACCGCTTTCTGGACGGCAGTCGCGCTCACCGTCGGCGAGGCACTTTTCATCTCCACCTCAGCGACATGCTTGCACGTGGTTCCCTTGTCCCCACCGGGGAAACCAACGAAAGCGACATTCGGAGGCGAGATCCCTGGAAGTCTACGTGCTGAAGGCCTCTGATCGACGCTAACAGGCAAGGGTGCAGAATCGACTCAACGGTATGTGCAGCTTTCTCCGGTTATACAGGCGCTGATCGATGGCTATGCAGTTAGTACTTTTGGATACGGGGGCTGACTATTCAATACTAAGTGGAAGAATGACCACACTAATGAAGAAATGGCTGGTGGCAACACCGCCTCCCCGCTTGGAACCTTCAGGGGTAGAGTACGGCTCTGCGGTTTTATTTCCGTTTCCAGTTTTCTTGTGCTCCGTGAGTGTCCACGCGACGCCATTCTTGGATTGTGGAGCTGTCATTTATCTTCAAGAGCATCGCATCTCAGCTGACCGAGTAATCAACAACCAGGACGCTCAACAGCGTGCCGATATCCTTCGTGTTTCTGCTGAAGGTGTAACGCTCCCTTCAAGAGCCATGGTGTTATAGTCGACGTCACATGCTGTGGATTGCGAAACAGTGAAGCGATTGCAGAAACTAATTTTGAACACCTGCTGACTCAAGCTGTTTGTGTGGCTAGGAGTATCGTAAAGCTACGCGATGGCCGATCTCAACTGCTGGTTACAAACTTCAGTAACGAACACCACTACCTTTTCCGTGACACTTCATTAGCGATTGCAGATTAATTAGGAACCATTCCCAACTGCTTCACGTCGGACGCAGTGGAGGCCGCTGATACATCTCTAAACAATATCGATAATATTTCTCACCTCTCACCAGAAAACCAAACACCACTGCGAAAACTCTGGCTTGAATTCAAGTCATGCTTCGCTATTTTCTCTAAGGTGCGCATGACTTTGATCAGTAGACACAGAATCATCACTTATGACGACATCCGCCAAGTACATCAGCAACTTCACCACGTGTCAATGAAGGAACAAGAAGCCATCCGTACGGAAGTTCGAGAAATGATTGATGACACCATTATCGAGATTTCGAACAGCGCGTGGTCCTTCCCGGTCATCCTTGTCCAACAGAAAGATGGAACTCTACGATTCTACGTCGACTACCGGAAGAACAAAGGTGTGACTAAAAAAGACGTGTACTCACTGCCACGCATTGATGACTCGTTATAAAGATTACGCCACACCCACTATTTTTCCTCTTTAGATTTAAAAAGCGGGTACTGGCAGATTGAGGTCAGCAAGCGAGATTGTGAGAAAATGGCCTTTGTGACCCTCGACGGCCTGTATGCATTTCCTGTCCTTCTTCTTGCTTTGTGTTCAGCACCCGCAACTTTCAAGCAAGTGATGGTAACTGCATGTGCTTACTAGTCTGCAGTGGCAAACTTATCTCGTACACCCTGATGATGTAGTCATTTTTTCTAAACATTTCGGCAGCACCTTCCGCACTTCAGGCGAAGGGCTATTCAATCAACAGATCTTACACTAAAACCAATGTGTCACTTTGGTTATGCAGGGCTCAAGTTCCTTGGCCATTTATAGAACGCAAAAAAGTCCACCCCGAACCTGACAAAGTTGCTGCTGTAGCCGCATTTCCGCCTCCTACAGACACAAAGGCTGTTCCGCATTCTGGGATTGTGCGCCTACTATCGACAATTAACAACTTATTCGAGGGTTTATGAAAATAGCGAAAGCCTTCAGCCGCCTTACACGAGATGACACACCGTTTATAAGGAGTACCGAGCTACAGGTTGCTTTTGCCGAACTACGGCAGCGGATGCAGTCAGCCTCCGTTCTTGCGCCTTTCGATGATGATGCTGACACAGAGGTGCACACTGACATCAGTAATAACGGCCTCGGTGCAGTGCTCGTCCAGCATCAACACGGCAAAAAACGAGTCATAGACTATGCTAGCCACTCACCGTCACGAAGCGAGGTGAATCGCATGACCACGTAGAAATATTGTCTCGCAGTACTATGGGCGATCACCAAGTTTCACCCGTATATCTAAGGTCCTCCATTCAAAGTGGGGATTGACCACCATGCCCTCTGCTGGTTGGTGAACATACGTGATCCCCCAAAACGACTGGCCCCGGTGGAGCATGCGTATACAGGAATTCGATGTGACCATCGTATATAAGTATGTATGCAAGCACGAAGACTCTGATGCACTGTCGCGTGCACCCATACATTTAGTCAAGCAGAAAGAAGACAGCCATGATGGTTTTTCGGGCGCCCTTAGCTCATTGCACTTGAGCAGATGGCAGCGAGAGGATGAAAAGATTTCACCGCTCATCGACTATTCAGGGCATCATAACGCCGTTATACCTCGCCATCTATCTCGCGTAGGGACGTCTTTCTGCATTCGAGATTATGTCCTGTACAAAGAAAAAAAACACCCGTTCTACGAGCCACGCTTACCTCCTAAGTCAGTCGGGAAGAAGAGAACGGTGATGGTCATTACATCTTCGCCATTCTGAAGGACATGTGGGACGAAGTCCTCTCCGCCTGTCATCAAGAGCAAACATCTAGGCAGTTAGGTTACTCTCGAACGCTCGCCAAAGTAAGCGAGACGTACTACTGGCCCGGACTTTCGGCAAGCGTGATACCGTACGTTAAAAGCTGTCGTGAATGCCAGTGCCTAATGTTAACACCAAGCAAGCCGGCTGGATTACTTCAGCCAATTGATCCACCCCACAAGCCTTTTCACCAAGTCGGCATGGACATTCTCGGTCCATTTCTTTTATAGACCGATGGCAACAAAAAGGTTATTGTTGCAACTGACTATCTGACCCGCTTTGCTGAGACAGAGGTGATACCATGAGCCACGGCTTCTGAGGTAGCGCACTTTTTCTTATGCCACATTGTTCTGCGTCACAGTGCTCCATCTACCGTGAAAACCGACAGAGGAACAGCTCACTGCACAGCTTATGGATGACGTTTTTCGACTAAGTAACACTAGGCATCCAACGACATCTGCTTACCATCCGTAGAGCAACGGGCTCATCGAGCGACCAAATAAGACAGTCACAAACACGATGTTCATGTACATCGACGACCAACACAAAATATTGGATGGCATTTTGCCTTATGCGTTCGCTTATAATACGGCCGTTCAAGAAACAACGCGATTTACACCATTTAGTCTTCTCTACGGCCACAAATTGCAGACAAGGGTGGTGTGGCATACTATTCTTCTTCTTCTGGCACGACACACTTGGGACATAAGCGAGTAGTGTGTAGTCTGCTGAGGAGAAAGAAGAAGTAGTTGGAACAATGGTGGAGATGCATTAATAAACAACGCTGTGATTGCGGAACCGCATTTCAGAGTGCTATATAGCATTCCTCGGACATCAGATCACTAAAGATGGCATCACTCCTCTACCTGACAAGGTTCAAGCTATCTTCGAGCACCCGCCTTCCACGTCCATAAGCAGTCTACGACGTTTTCTCGAACTCGACAATTTTTATCGCCGCTTGATCCCTACATGCTCTACAATGCTGCAGCCTCTGGAAGCACTACTCTCGACTTCGCAAGCCGAGTCAGCCGCACTTCCCTGGGACACGGTCGCGGATCAAGCTTTTGCCGCTGTTAAGACCAAGCTCACCCAGGCGACCTTCCTGCACCACCCTTCACCAACTGCTCCCACTAGCCTCATGGTGAGCGCTTCTTCAGAAGCAGTTGGGGCCGCTCTTCATCAATTGATCAATGGTGCGTGGGCTCCAATTTCCTTCTTTTCCCGCAAGTTACGCGACACTGAGCGCCGATAATGCTTCCGGACGGGAGCTCCTCGCGGCCTACCTTGCGGTGAAGCATTTCAGGAACTTCCTTGAAGGGCAACAATTTGCCATTCTTACCGACCCTTGTTTGGGCTTTACGTTCCTGCAGTGCATAACGTACGTTATGTAAAAGGCAGCTTTAACAGTGCAACGGATGCTGTCAGTCGTGTTTTCATCAATGCCACTACAGGCACCGCCGACCTTTCATTGTCCTCGCACGCGGAGTCACAGACATTAGACGATGAGCTTCCACGACTCCGATCCTCTACTTCCCTCCGACTGGAACAAGTCAACTGCCCCGACGACGACGTTACGCTCTGTTGCGATGTTTCACACAACTGCACTCGTACCTATGTTCCTTCACAGCTTCGTCGTGTCGTTTTTGACACCTTCCACTCCATCTGTCATCCAGGCATAAAAGCTACGCAACACCTGATCACTGAACGCTATGTCTGGCCGCGCATACGCGCTAATATTCGTGACTGGGTTCGCACTTGCAGAGCATGTCAGCGTATCAAGGTGCAACAGCCCGCCAAGGCTCCACGGGGAAAATTCCCTCTCCCTGATGCACGTTTCGACACCATTCATTTGGACATTGTTGGGCCATTACCTTCATGTCGGAGAAATGCGTATTTGCTTACGTGCATTGACAGGTACACTAGGCGGCCTGAAACAGCTCCAATGCCTGACATCACGGCAGGAACAGTTGCTGGTACCTTTCTTGCTACCTGGATTAGCCGTTTCGGTGTACCACCAACGATGACTACTGATCAAGGCAGACAGTTTGAGTAAGCGCTTTTAGCCTCTGTCACATCTCTACTTGGTTGTGCACGTGTTATAACAACTGCGTATCATCCAGCATCAAATGGCTTAGTGGAGAGACTCCACCGTCATCTAAAAGCAGCACTCGCCTCGCAGCCTCACGCCGAAGATTGGGTATCATACCTCCCCATCGTGCTTCTCGGCCTGCGTTCAACACTTCGGCCAGAACTTGCCAGCTCTGTAGCCGAGATCGTTTATGGCTGCACATTCCCGCTTGCCTGGTGACCTCGTCAGCCCCGTTACTACGCAGAGTGTTTCAGATGCATATTCTTTCGTCCAGCGTCTGCGGATCTTCATGCAAAACTTGCGCCCATCGCCAACTTCAGCTCACACTAAGAACGACGTTTTTCTGCCGGAAAACCTTTATACATCTTCACACGTTTTTGTTCGTGTCGATGCGTCTCGCCGTCCTCTTCAGCCTCGCTATTATGGTCCTTTCCCAGTCATCAAGCGTTCGGAACATCATTTTACAATGCTGCGCGATGGGCATGAAGACACAGTCAGCATTAAAATGATCAAACTGGCACCCACTTTCACAAGCTCCGTCTGATCATTTTTTTTTCTTCAAGTGCCCACGGTCACTTGTCTGCAGTGAGGCCTATCTTTGTTTTGTTTTGTTTTCCTGGGGTAATGGCTCGTACCCTCTCAGGGGGATTGGCCAAGAAAGTCTAGTGCAGTTTTTCTGTGATCATTTTAACTATGTGTAATGAATTGATATTATAATAAGAAAAAATGTAAATAAACAACATGAAAAGAGCAAACGAAAAAAAAATCAAGTTGAGCAATTTTGACATTTGAGGTGTTATGATTTTCACTCAGCTGCGTTTACTTCACTCGGCCCTGAGGAGTAATAAATAATAATTTTTTGATTGAAGATCACAAAGGTATAAGCTTGGTTGCCTGAATATAATCGCAAACGGCATTGAAACCATCCCTGTAGCAATGTCCCAAAACTGAGGCACCAAAGCTTAGCGCCGTTTTAGCCGTCAATTTAACGTCTATTTTCAGAAACGGCATACCCATTAACCTTTTTCGAAGTATATCGTAGCGGCGACAATACAAAAAATAGTGATCTAGTGATTCCATTTCTCCGCAGAATGCGCAGAGGGGTGTTGTTGTCTGACCAGCTCTGTGGCACACTTTTCTTTTTCTTCTGGAACGACACACTTGGGACATAAGCTAGTAGTGGGTAGTCTGCTGAGGAGAAAGAATATATAGTTGGAACATGGGTAGAAACTTCAAATTATAATCTCCAGATTCTGGTGCCGTCCCCCCATTAATTTTTTGTTTACACAGAGCTGGCCTGACACTTTCCCCCCTTTGTCCGTTCTGCGAAGAATCAGAAACTATTGAACATTATTTTTGCTCATGTCGTAACTATGCATTAATTAGAAAACGACTTTTAGATATTCGATTTGTGAAGCTAGGTTTAAATTTAACCACAGAAAATGTTCTCAGTTTTGGTGCCTCTGTTTTGGAAAATTGCCACAGAGATGCATTTGATGCGGTGTGCAATTTTATTCAAGACTCTAAATGTTTTTCAACATAAAGCCCACGTTAACAGATAGTAAAAAAACCGGGTCGAAAAGTAATTTTCAATTCTGGATAAATCCGTAACATACCAAATTAATCGGGTTTGGCAAAAGCAGCTGTCTGGTCGGCTCCCAAAATCAAGTTGTAGCTATTAGTGTCTACCTTGTTGTTGATTCTTTTTTCTCACTATCTAAATGTTTGGTTTCTTTCTTTTTTTAACATACTGTCTTCAGTATACAACTCCCCGCCCCCCCCTTTTTTTCGCTGTAAGCAATAATGCATTTATCGTCCATATGAGACTATATGCTATCTTGGCCAATCCCCCAGAGTGGGTACGAGCCATGGATTAGAGGATACAAACAAACAAACAAACAAACAAAGGTAGGACATCCGGCTTGACTGCGGGAGGTGCGTGGTTCGAACCCCATTTTCGGACACCCACCGGTCTATAAGAAGGGTACAACCAGCTCCCCGGCTAGGCGTCTGGCTTTTTCTGCGTGCGGTGCTTGGAAAAGATTCGCGTGCAGAGCCCGCAACCACCGCAGCTGATACGGACAGATGTCTCAAGTGTGTCTTGCCAGAAGAAGAAGAAAAGTATGCCACACTGGATGCTCTTCGTAAACTTCCTACGACCGAGACCAGTGCAATCATCCTAACAGACTCACTTTCGTTGTGTGCAGCTCTGACAACCTCTGAACAATCTCGTGCCCTAGCAGCGTTCCACACATTAGCACCGCCGCATTTAAAACTCCTCAAATTAGTGTGGGTCCCAGGTCACTGCGGATTACAATCAAATGAATTGGCAGATGCTTTGGCACGAGCATCACTCGATGGACCAGTATTTTCAGTACTTCCCGAGTTAGAATACTTATAAGGGGTAAGAAATAGGAAATTCGCTATTTTTACAAATAGTTTAGAAAATATCACACAATGGACAGACTATCAGCACCTCGAATTTCCATGGAAAGCCCAGTGGAGTCCGTCAAAAAAACTTGAAATTATAATCTCCAGATTCCGGTGCCGTGTCCCCCCAATAAATTTTTATTTACACAGAGCTGGTCTGACACTTTTCCCCTTTTGTCAGTTCTGCGAAGAATCAGAAACTGTTGAACATTATTCTGGCTCATGTCGTAACTATGCAATAATTAGGAAACGACTTTTAGGTATTCTATTTGCGAACCTAGGTTTAAATTTATTCACAGAAAATGTTCCAAGTTTTGCTGCCTCTGTTTTGGGAAATTGCCACAGAGATGCATTTGATGCGGTGTGTAATTTTACTCAAGACTCTAAACGTTTTTCAACATAAAGCCCACGTTAACAGATACAAAAAAAACGGGTCGAAAAGTAATTTTCAATTCTGGATAAATCCATGACATACCAAATTAATCGGGTTTGGCAAAAACAGCTGTCTGGTCGGCTCCCAAAATCAAGTTGTAGCTATTAGTGTCTACTTTGTTGTTGATTCTTTTTTCTCACTATCTAAATCTTTGGTTTATTTCTTTTTTTCAACATACTGTCTTCGCTTCACAACTCCCCGAACCCTCCCCCTTATTTTGTTGTAAGCAATATTGCAGTTATCGTCCATATGGAACTATATGTTCTCTTGGCCAATCCCCCAGAGTGGGCACAAGCCATGGATTAGAGGATACAAACAAACAAACAAACTGGTTGCTATGCTTTTTTGCGAAGACGCCGGTCATTCAACAACCCAGTTCCTCCTGTACAGGAAGGCATTCGAGAATGTAAAATGCTTGTCAGTGAACTTATGCACAGCTTTCAGCAAGGATTTCAGGGTAGGGTCACGTTGTTGCTTACGTTTGAAGCTACTGATATTTGTGAAGTCAGAAAAAACGAAATATAAATATCCATAAATATCATTGTCATCAGCAGTAGTGTGTACTGAAGGAAAGCGGAAATAGCAGTCGCCATCCGGGTGACATCGTCTACTTTTTAGGTCACAGAAAAGCTGTACTTTTGGAGGCGCAACACCTAACGAACCAGCCAGCCAGACGGGTCGCGAAGTCCCACAAGCCAGCATAGTGAGTGATGATCGGTCACTATTGTAAACTCGTGGCCATGTAGATATGGTCGGATTTTCTGAATGGCGAAGGCGACTGCTAAGCACTCGAGCTCGGTGATGGCGTAGCTCGTCTCTGCTCTGGTCAGTGCCCGACTGGCACATGCTACGATGTGCTGATGGCTTTTGCAGAGTTGGACCAGCACAGCACCAACACCTAGCCCACTAGCATCAGTATGTACCTCAGTGAAAGCATCAGGATCAAAACTCTTCAGAATGGGTCCTGAAGTTAGAAAAAAAATTCAGCTGTTGAAATACAGCTTTACATTTATCATCCCACATTTACAGTGTGTATTTAGAGAGAAGGAACGTTAGTTTGGAGGCAAGTTGTGCGAAGTTTTTATTAAATCGATCGAAATATGAGCACAGACCCAGAAAACTTCACAGGTCCTTCACTGTGCATGGTTGCTTAAAGTTACGAACCGCGGCGGCCTTCTGTGGGCCTGGTCGTACGCTTTTTTGTCCACGAGAAACCCTATTACTAGGAGTTGACATTTTCGAAAATGACCTTTCTTAGAGTTTGCTGACAAGGCCAGCTTTGCGTAAGCATTCAAGCACAAGTGACAAGCGGTGGTAGGGCTTTCAAAACTCTTTGGCGTAGATAATCTCATCATATAAATAGTACATGCAAATTTCCCGTATTAGTTCACGGATTACTGTATCAATAAATTACTCGAATGTCGCGGGACACAAACCAAAGGGCATAACGTTAAACTCAACAAGAATGCCATGTGTTACGATGGCCATGTATTATAAAGAATACATAGCAATATAATAATATCCAGAAGACAATTTATTGAAAATGGGAGAGAAAATGCAGAACAGTCCATGGCGTCATCTATGCGCGGCAAAGGGTAGACGCCCTTTTTTAAATGGCGTTTAGGGGAAGATAGTCTACGCAGAAGACTAATGAATAGTCCTCCCTGGCGAGAATGACAGGAGCTGCCCACGGACTACATGATTCTTGTATGACGGCCTTCTTTAGCATCTCTTCAACTTGCTCAGCGACGACTATCCTTTCGGACGACAATAGGTGATCGCGCTTCTGGCATAGTGGTGGTGCTTGGCCCGTATGGATGCGTTTTTGCGTACGTGAAGGCGGTGGTGAAGTGTAGACGTCTCGTCCTGGGCATAAAGCATAGCCTGCGAGCACCTTCTGCAGCAGAAACCATTCAGTCTAAGGAAGCAACTTATTTGTTACGTGTTTATTGATGGCGGAATAGTCAGGGTAGGAGTTTACATGGGGCTTCTTTACAGCCATCGATAGTTTGCATGGGGTTTTTACGACCGCCGACAGTTGAAGTGACCACACGATAAGAGCAGTTTTCTCGTGAGTGCTTGCTATTTAAGTCCCGCAGGCAGAGATATGGACTGCGTGAAAACGTTCACAGTGCCCAAAATGGAAAAACCGTCGAAGGCGAGCACGAGGCAACGAGACAAAGTGACGTTTTAACGCGATAGCCTTCGAAAGCTCATGTCGCAGAAATTTCACCATTGGCGTTGGCATCGTTGGTTGTGAGCAAAAACTTGTCCGTGAGTGAAAAAATTGAGAAAAAAGCAAATGAAATAAAGAATAAAATTTATTCTCCTATTGATGATTGAACCCTGGCCATTCGCGTGGCAATCAGGTGTCCAAACACACAGCCACGAGGTTACTTGCAGCTGCTTCGGGAAACAGAACAGCTGTTCGGGAACAGCTGCTTCGGGAACAGAATGCCATGTAGTGGAAGGAGTCTCCTTAACATACTATGTTCGACAGGTGTCACGAGGAAAATGAGCCCATTCGACGATTTGTAGGTGAATGTGGGAGGCCATCGATCTACGTCGAAAAAAGTCGGGATAATGGAGCCACCAACGCCAGCAACACAGAAGAATTTTCTACCAGCTCTAAAAATGGACAAGTATATCTAGCGGAAAACATATCATGCCTTTGCAAGAGCGTTGATCAAGCAATCAGCCAACGCTAGGCCACCTGTGAGGCAGTCTGAGAGTCTTTTTGGCCTAAGAAATGGCGAGCACGCAGCTTGTATCTTGGAGGCCATGCGACTCTTGCTTTAGATCAAAAACTTGTATGTACCATTCGCGCGCGCGCACGCGCGTGTGTGTGTGTACATCTGTGTGCCATCCGTGAGACATTGTGAAAAGCGTGTCTCAACTACAGAAGAGCGCCGAGGGAAGCGGCCACACTGCACAGTCACTGCATTACTATAAATACATGACAGATGCGGGCACCGGCTTTTGTATACGTGTGTGCGTGTGTGTGTGTAACAAAACCTAATAATAAGTATACACTTAGGGGTTGAAGGGCGCACTAAAGGCCGGGTTTCGCTATCGCGTTCAACTCTTAAATACGAAGCGTAGCCGTTTGAGGCGCTATGCACACAATGCTGTACATCACTCGTCTCTGCTATTTGCATCAAATATAAGGTATGAAAGAGCCAGATATATCGTACAACATAAGAAATTCGTCTTTATTTAAGCTCAATTTTCAGTGTACTGGTACAAATGGTCACTTTTCTGAAGGCACTGCCACGTTCGACGAGATATGCGAAGTGTTGCTTCGTGCGAGCAATGGGAAAAGAAGAATATTTCCTGCGGTCAACAAGGATATCAGCGAAAACAAATTTGCACTAGATTTCTAGCCTGAGAATTTATTCGATTTATGCCAAAATTGAGCGTCTTTGACTTTAGGGTAAAGAGATATTTAATTACAATTTAATTAAAATGAGTGGCTATAACACTCATATTTTCAAATATTATCTGCTTATTCTTGTTCCAATAGAATACTGTGCGCCTTGAAGTAACGTAGAAGAAATTTGAAACATTTACATATAGTTCTTCATAGGTGGGGCTTCGAAGGGTGGAGGGTCTCCCATTTTTCTTCGGCTCGGCAAAGCCATAGCAAACAGAGCTTGCGCGCAAACATAGCGGTATGCGGGGCCAAACGAACGTCTCGAGACTCGAAGAACTTGTTTTAGCTGTCATCAATGATACCTTACGTCATTGGAGAGGGCAAGATGGTACCTATTGCACCACTACCACAATCCTGAGCGGCACCGCATTTGCGCAGAAAAAATGTATACCAAGAATGATGTCGTGAGTTATTAGTTCAATTCTAATCTTTTATTTCCTACAGATAATAAATTAAACCAATACTGACAGGGCTCAACATTTCTCCCTTTACGCCACGAAACGCAGAAGTCCGACTCCAAGAAAACATTACTTTCGTCCCAAGATGATTTTCAAAAGACATGCTCAATATTATGGTGACCTCGCTACTCACCGTAGCGGATAATCACTGCGGGCTCATGCTTAGCGAGCCACATGGCCATGACTCCATCACCTACTCGCGTGTAGCGCACCGCTCCGTGCGCGCTCAACAAGGCGTTTAGCGCAGCGCGGCAAAACAGACAGTGTCCAAATAACAGATATATACACATACTTTATTGCCTTTGGCGGCACCCCGTCCACACGCGGGAGCCTTTGCTGCCTCGTGCGGGAGCAAAGGCTCTCACACGTGGACGTTCACGATAAGGGGAAACTGCGAGCACGTCACAGCTGGCAATGCCGAGCTTCGACATGCTGGTCGAGAAGAGGTCCCTTGCGGCTATGCTGTGCACTCTCACGATGACCACTGGGCCTGGTCGCGAAAGTTAGGGCAAACCTCATACGCGTAGGCCTACGGCAAGTGCGGCTTGGTTCGGTACGACCACTTCAAGCACTAGGCACCGCTGTTGGCTTAGGGTATGGTACCGAAGCAAGTACTCATGTATACATGCTTCCCGGATGCCAAGCCCCTCTCCCCCCCCCCCGGGCAGGCTATAGTACAGCGATTCCCAAAGGGGAGGTGGCAAAGGAAAAACTTGCTTACCCGGCGCCGACCAATGGCGGAGAGACCCTCTTCGGCACGAACATGACTCAGCCTCCCGATTCTCGCCGCGACCGAGAACATGTGCCGCGCCCGCGCGTGGCGCCATCTACCACCACGCGACGTTACCAGGGCACGGAAAGGGAAAATGAGCGGCCGTATGGCGGAATGCACGTTAAATGATCGTGGGCGCGCCTCAGATCCCCACATCCTCCTCTCCTTGTTTAACGCTATATACCTGTCCGCAAAGGCAGCCGGTCGTCGCCCATGCATGCAAAGACGTCATGCAATGGGCACCAGCTAGCCTCAGTATGGCCCTACAACTGCTGCTAAACAAAACAAATTGAACAACACAGCAATACGCAATGGTGCGGCGGAAGAGGGGTAATGGGAGTTATTGATGCTAACGCAAGAGAGCGTTTACGGCTCGGAGATGAAGCGTCGCGTAACGTTTGGTTTGGGTGACTGATTGGATGGAGAGTGCAAGGCGAGAGGACTGGTTGAGGCCCTCATGCGAGGAAAGGGCTCACCTTCGTTTCGTCGATGTTGACGACAAGCCCGCGAGTTCGACGAACACCGCCTCGGTGGAGGTTTGGATGGACCTCGCTGCGACAGCTGGCCCTTCTGGTGGAATCATGGTTGCCAAATCAACTGGCTGCAATGCGTCCTGGCGTTGGTCGAGTCGTGCAGAGCGTCTGCGACAGCTGGGCTTGTGCAGGAGCGGTGATGGAAAGGCCAGCAGAGCTTCTCAGTGATGGCCGAGAGCAGGGTACTATCGGGCTACCTAACGACTGCAGATCTCCAAACACCTCCAGAGTCGAAAGTGGTGTAGGGATTGGTAACTTCCTCAGTTGTCGCCACTACGCACAGAAGCACCACGCACGTACACACGCATACACACCTTCGATGATCGAGTCCCTCCAAACGCTCCCCCAAAGGAAGGTGCAGAGTGTCCTTTGTCCCTCTCTCCACGCTAGAACACCAATTCACGACCCTCTCCACTAGCGAGGAGAAAAAAATGGAAACATAGATATACATCAAGTAAACAAGAACACTCAAATGAAAATTATAAGCAGCAACTGGGTGGAGCCGATTTCCCTGCAAGCACTGGCTGTAAAGAAAATTAGCTAACTGAGACTAGACAGTAAAAATGAGGGCCTTCGGTTGCGGAAATAAGCCCACCGTCCAGCGCGAAATAAATCAGGTGACCGCTTCCTCAGATTATACCAAGGCGTGGTCCGAATGGGGTCCGCCGCACCGGGTGTGCGCCATTACTTGCGCGAAGAGCCACTGGGCACTGGTGCAGGCTCGTCAGACCTTGATGAAAAGGCTTTCAGGTCTGCGATGTGGGCAAGGCTGAGATTTCCCGAAATCCGGTCTTTCAGCAGGTACGCGAGCAGAGTCCAAGCTTTCTCCACTCGGTACGAACCCAGCCACTTAGGAGTGAGCGAAGCTGAGAAACCCTTGCTCGTGTCACTAACAACGTAGTTGCACTTCAGGACAAGGTCATCTACCTTAAATGAAAGGTGGCTATGTTCTCGGTCGTACTGGGCTTTTTGCTCGGCCCTGGCCGATGCCAACCGCGAGCACTTCACAGCTGACAATGGCGAGCTTTGACACGCTGGTTGGGAAAAGGTCCCTTTGCGGCTATGCTGCGCTCTCTCAGGATGACCACTGGGCCTGGTTGCGAGAGTTAGGGAAAACCTCGTACGCGTAGGCCTACGGCAAGTGCGGCTTGGTGTGGTACGACCACTTCAAGCACTAAGGGCCGCTGTTAGCTTAGCGTTCGGTACCGAAGCTAGCACTCAAGTAAACACGCCGGCTAAGATGCCAATGCCCCCCCCCCCCCCCACCCGGGCAGGCTACAGTACAGTGATTCTCAAAAGGACGCGGACGAAAGAATTTCGTGCTTATTTGGCGCTGACCAACGGAGGAGAGACCCTTTTCAGCGCGCACGTCACTCGGCCTCCCGATTCTCGCCGCACACGAGAACATGTGCCGCGCCAGCGTGGGGCGCCATCTATCACCACGCGCCGTTACTAAAGCACGGAAAGCGAAAGGGAGCGGTCGTACGGCGGTATGTCCGCGAAATGGTCGCGGCCGCGCCTCAGATCCCCACAATATAGAAACTGCAGCACCGGTATCAACTAATACACACATTCTCTACAAAACCACTCACTTTGTTCTTAAGGAGGCCTTGAGAAAGATGATTTTGTGGGCTCAACCATATCGGTTGCACCAGTTATTAGGGAGATTTAGAAAAACGTTTGCCGGTGTTGCTGGCGTTGCTTTAGTTGCGGGCGCCATATCAATTTTGGGGTAGCGTTTGCTCCTCCTAGATAAAAGTCCAGGGACTTTCGCTCTGACCGAAAACTCGGAAGCTACACGCACGGCAGGTACCCACACAGAAGCTGCACAAAGCACTTGGCGGGCCGCGCGGGCCGCAATCGCCACATGGTATTTCGGATTTTCTGCGGGCAGACCATGAACGCGAACGGAGGTACACGTTACGACGCATGCGCAGTGGCAGTGATCACACCGCAAGGGCTGGTGGTGGGCTATTCTAAATGTCCCTATTTTCGCACTTGCGTGACCGGTGACGCCGTGACGGTGATCGCTGTTGGCGTGCTGGTCGTAGTCAAATGCTGTGGTCGCAGCAAGGGAAGTCAGTACGAGCTGCGTTTTGCCGTTGGAAAGAGCACGGAAATGATCTAGACTTGTCGGTAGGCACATGGGACATGTACACCCTCAATCGTGGATCTCGCTGCTAATGGCGGTACCTGTACCTAGCAATGTCTTCAGGCAGCTCACAGCTGTAGCAAGTACGGCTGTCACGTTTAGTTGTCACCGGTGAGGTAGACCTTGTTCGTTGATAAAAGCCACGAGATGGCCACTGAGGAGTAAATCGCCGTGATGCAGCTTGCTAAGAGAACACAACTGTACTGCTATATTGAAATAAGATAGCGGCGGCATACTGAACTGCAATACCATGACATGAGATGGCCGCGTTAGAAATATGATCAATGTTAGACAGACGCAATTTTCGCTGCTACTTTGGTGCCCTACAGCTGGTTCGCGCTTTCGCGTCATTCACTCCCAGTGGTATTTTGTTTTTTCTTGTTGTTAAATCTTGAATTGCGTGTTACCTTATCGCTAGGTGACCAAACTGGTCTCGACTGGCAAAAACAACGTCAATGAAGTAAGTTTTTCATAATTTATTCTGAGTGCTCAGGCTGGTACAACCCATGTACACAGTCAGAAATAAACACAAGTCACTCATATATATCGAAAGCTCTCAACTCATGTGCGAAGACACCTAAAGTCCAACAAACATATGCATATACCTGAACAAAGCAAATGCTGAATGAGCGTCACTCCCATTGCGTTACGGCGTTCGATTTTATACCTTGGCTCTGGAACAAGTATCTGATCCTGCCATGAGCTATGCGGCGCTTGCCAAGTAGTCATTATTTTCAAGTGAAGTGAATGGATAATGTGGAATAGGGAACGAAACTTGCAAATTGCTGACAGATAACTCTTGCAGTGAGAGCAATGTAGTTTTGCTATTTTTTTACGTGAACATTCGCGGATGCCTGCAGTTATGAATCTTTGTCGCTCTGCGATGTTACCTTGATTCAGTACTTTATGATAGGGCATGGTCGCCTTGTGTCAACACAGTTAGCACGAAATTTTAATTCTCGGCCGTGAGCCCATATCATTGGTAATGTGTGCTTAGATGGTAGGCATAAAAACATTTCAAGCTTGTTTTGTTCCTCGGAACAGTTAGGTTACACAGTTATTACAAGACTTTCTTGTCACAAGTAATTATTGGTATACTGGGTTCGCAGTGATCATGTATGCTAAAAAATTGTTATAAGGTCAGTGCTTACACATTCAAGAGGAACAATTCATAGATAAAAAGCTTTAGGCATGCATTGTACACTTTTGTTGCCTTACATCTATGTTGGTGCTCATACAGCACGCTAAACAACTCTGAGCACAATCTTGTTTTCGTATAGACGTGTCGCTATAACTTGAACACTCACTTGCAAGCAAGCACCCCTGAAATCATTTGGTGGCTCACGATACGTACCTGTGCAAATGCTGGATCAATAATGGTCACATATACTCACACTTGTTGTGTTCACTTTTACAGTGAAACAAAGCTGTTATGACATCACAACTCGGGTCTCGCACAGTGCCGCAGTTGTCCACCACTGCTTTCGCCACTGGTGTCCGTAACCTCATTGCACGAAATTAAAAAACAAACTAGTACCAATGACGCAGAGGGGCTCAGAACCACGTCCGCTGGGTGCCAGCCCAGATTCTACCATGGAGCCACACCGGTGCTTGGAACTTGTTGGCAAACTTGCCTTAGACAGGCTTGATGTCGGGAAAGCAATCGCATTAAAACGACTTGTAAAGCGTTTTCAAACAGCGAAAGAACAAGCAGCTGTCGCACAATGTGAATAGCGTAACAAGTGGGTCGTCCAATGCTAGAACCTATCACAAAAGCTTGTTCTTGTTCAGCTATTAACCGTGGTTCATACCCACTTCAGGCATAATTCCTCATCGTCCTCAGCCACTGCATGAACAATTGGCACAATATTCCTCGCAATAGTTTAATGGATACCACGCTTCTAAGTATAATGAAGAAAAGTTGCATAGCGGATGCTGGCCTACTACTCTGAATTTTTTATTATTAATGCCGCAGTGGGCATCAAGCAAGTGTGCTTGCAGCAGTTACCCAAAGAATGCTTAGAAAAAGCTCTGAAATGCCACTCTTCTAACTTTCACTAGGCAGGCCTGGCGTTTTTTTTTTTTCCAGTATACTTGCGTTTGGAAGCTAAAGTTGTTTTGTCTTTGCCGCTTTCGGAGGTTTCGGCTTGAAATATGTACAATCTTGCAGTGTGGCTGAGGATAAGTCACATCATGCACCTTTTAGAAACACTACAACATCCAACGAACACATTTTTCCTCATCACGACAACATTCAAGTGCTTGGTGAAGCTGTGCTGCAAGTGCTCCTTACGTTTTCAATTCATTATTTGAAAAGGCATATATGGGTGAAGGCTAATGTAATAGAGTGCAGCTTTGTGAGCTTCGGCGTAACTTGTTTGCCCTAACATTCATGAGATAAGCACAGTAATTTAATACAAAGCGTTTCTGGGTGTAGTTTGTAAACTGTCTCACAAGGCACAATTAAATGATAGAAAGTCTGTAAGTGCTTCTCACTGCGCAAATATTCATTTTCGGATACAATTATTAATTTTCGCTCAATATTATGCCAACCTCTATATGAATATTTAGTCATAAAAATTGGATGATTTTAAAATATTTCACGCAGACAGGTTAAAACAAATGACATTTTAGCCTCGCAAGCAACAAGAGTGATTGTCGAAACATTTGCTCTGACACTAGTGCTCACAGATTTTTCATATCTTTACTCTTCCAAATTTTTAAGCTCCATTTGATCCACCTGCACTAATATGAACCAGGTAATGGCCGTGCACGAGTTCAGAAATTGTGCAGAACGAGGTGGATAATTACTTCTGCTCGTTTAGTTTATTGTGGCGTGAACTGCTAACAAAGTACACCGCACTCGCAGAGGTCTGTAAGGCACCTACGTCTGGATGCTGCGTCGTCTGTTCGGCTGTGCGGTCGGCTGCACTAAACCGGCATTATCAGTGTAGGAGCTGCAGGAAAAATCTGAAACTAGTTTTACTTTTGTACCTCTCCTGTACCTTTTCAAACGAATGGTACTATCAAAAAGTCGCCATTGTTGCCCCGCTGAAACGAATGACAAATGGCGGTACCTCGTCAAATGATTCAGGAGGTGCACGCGAGTGGAATCGACCTTTAAGCCCACAAGCATCTTTGCAATTCACCCTCATCAAATTGTGGTCACTAAGGCCAGGATCAAACCTGTGTCGTTGAGCTCAGGAGTAGTGTTTTGTTTTCAACGTTATTGAAGTGTACACTCCATAAAATCAGGGACAGCTAATTCTTGTGGCCAATGAAAGGCACCCCTTTGCGAGATGTGTGGTAAGACATTCACAAGTAGAGCATTGCAAGTGTGAGGTTCATAATGATTTGTTGTATCAGACGTTCAGATGTGTTAATGTGCTTGCAGAGGAGACTCTCGGAGGTAGCCACCCTGTCGTTGCAAGGCAGTTTAGAAAAACAAGTTCAACAAATAAACTTAGTTAAGTAGTACACAGCAATATGTTATACATATAGGTATTGGTACCTCGAATGACATGTTGTATCACTCGGGGTTGCTTCTTCGCAGAATATGTCATGTAGCAGGTACCTTGCCCTTTGCACACAGCTGCTTCTATGTCAGGTAGACCAGGATGATGTGGCAGAAAAAGAAGTATTTCTGATTTATGCGACGCTTTTTTTTGTCAAAATATAGCAAAACCACACCCATAGCTATGTGATGCCCCTCAAGTGCGGCTGCAGTAAACTAATAAATCGTAAGTTTTTGCCATCATTATATGGGCTAGCGACAACAACACAATCGAAGAGACAGTAATGAATTTGCCTTTTTTCATCGCAGTGGCCTGAATCATGTTACGGGCGAAAATATTTCAAAATTCACTATTGAGTAAGAGATTCATCCACTTGTCTAGACACGCCGCAAGTAACACACGTTTTTTTGTTTTTTTTTTGGTGACAGATTATGACACGTTAAAAATTTATCTTTCAATTCGCTGCCGCCGTGTGACGCCTATGCAAAGTCATTGCGAAAAACTACGTATGTTGAAACTAACCAACTAGCCTAGCAAGCAACCACTCTTAAAAATGTGAAGTTTTACTCACCGTTGTGCACTTTTTAGGCTTGAAACGGGTGTTCATTCGATGAAAGCTTCAACGGTTGCTTCCTTGTACCGAAAAGAGCTAAATGCACGACGCGAAAGCATTTGAACGAGCCAAAATACACATTGTGTGTCGATTGGCAGTGGCTCAAAATACAGCAAAACCAAACAGCGGGAGACCCATCCGAATGCACCGCGAGCTGTTACCTGGCATTGCTACCATTGGCCAGCGGCTATTTCGAAATGAAGATAATGATTTCGATAGGCAGCTGGTAGCAACGAGTCAGCTGGAGCAAGGACAGCTGGAGCAAAGACAAAAGAATTTTGACACGGCACATGGTTAGGCAAAACTACTTGGTATGAGAACAACTTGTTAAATTAGAGGTAGCTCTACGCGATGTAGACCCGGATCCACTGTCTAGAGCCCAGTATTCTAGCACTGAGCCACGCCGGCGCTTGGAACTTCTTAGCAAACTGGCCTTAGGCACGCTTGATGTCGGAAAAGGAATCGCGTTAGGTAATAAAACATTTTAGAACATCAAAAGAACAATCAGGCGTCACAAAATGTGAATCGCGGAACTATAGTAGGTCGTCCAATGCTCCAACCATGTAGAAAACCTATTCTTGATTACCTCATTACAGTGGCACATGCCCACTTCAGGCGTTCTGAAGTATTGTTTAATTAGATCTGTCAATAACTAACTTCCGAAGGACTAATAATGCATAAAAAAGTACAATAAGAAAGTTGTAGATCGGCTTGCAAAACGACCAAATACATAGTTTTGAACCTTATGTCTGTTAATATTAGTGTTTTTTGCTAGTGCAAATGTCCGTGAAATACAAAAAAACACCACGTGACGAACCCGCTCGCGCGTCAGTGCGCACGATGATTTAATAGTGCTCCCTAACGATCCGCTTACGGACGGCACACTTCTCTCGTACCGGTTCATGCAGCAATATGCAGTCACAGCGGTTATCGTTTTTGTGGCCAATAACAAAACGTGTTAATCGTATAGACCCACCATCGTCGTGGCCCTGCCGAGACAGCGCAATTGGGCAAATTCCATGGTAGTTCGTACGCGGAACGTTAGGGAGCACTAGAATCATTCTGCGTACTGGCGCACGAGCGGGTTTTTCGCGTGGTATTTTTTTGTATATCGTGGGCATTTGTAGTTAGCAGAAAAACACTATAATACCTAAAATATATAAAGTTTAAAACTGTCTAATGGGCCTTTTTGAAACTGATTTACTTATATCTCATGAAAGTTTTCATCTAGGTTTCTTGAAAAGTTAGCTAATTAAACATATCTAATTCATAAAAATTTGAAAAGACAAAAAATAGTCGGACTAACTCCAGGCAACGGTGGGCTACATGCATTTAGTCACGTCGTACTTACGTGTTTAGGCATATTTCAAACTCTGGCTAATGTTATGTCAGACACCCTGTATATGGCGTAGTGGGTACTAAGCAAGTGTGCTTGCAGCAGTTACCGAATGGGTTTTAAGCAAAGGCTCTGAAATGTCCCTCCACCAGCTGTCACTGTGATTGTCATTCCGTGAGAATTTTTCGTTTGATTTGCCAAAAATGTGCACGTTTAGAGGCAATCATGTGGAACTTCACTCTCGTTGCAGTGGAGGCATAAGGTGGGCTGTACTAGACCCGACGTGTATAAGTAAAGGTTCAGTGGAAGAACGTCGTATTGTAGTGTGGTGATTGATATGTCTGCTAATCTACAACAGCCTAATTAATTTTTCCAAGAGAACAGAAGATTATATTACGTAAATGTTGCCAAACAAGACTAAGCAAGACTATTCGACAAGCAAATTCCTCAAGCGTTCCACGGAGATAAACTTTAACATTCACACTACAGAAATTAAGTGACCGTAATGTGGTTCGACTGCATAGATCTTTGCAAAATTAGTGAGGATGACACCTATGTGACCAGGCGCCCACACCAAGTGAATGACACGTAAGTGTCTCAGGTCGAGAGAATAAAACATTTCTTGGCATTTAACATATTAGATTGACTTAAGAATGAACAGGAAGACGTACAGTCTGACAGAATGAGAGCTTCTGTTATTTACAAGGGTTTTTTGCGTGAAAATAAAACAATTGCAAGCAATTCCGCTTGATAAATGGCCATAAAGTCAGGTAAACAAATTGAAAACGGCCAATCTGATTGGCTGATGTCATTTCTACTTCTGCCTTTCCTTCACAAGCTAAAGCATTAAGTTTTGATTAAAATGTTTCTTTCAAAATTTGGCAAGAGGTCTTTCATAATAGAATTTAGTTACCTATGGGGTAGGTTTTTGCACTTATTAGAGAATGTTTCGCGAAATTCGTAAAGTCTTTAAAGAGGTATGTTAATTACCAGTACTTCACTTAGGTTTACCTGTATTGTTTCCAAGAGTTCCTGCACGACGATGACTTGTGGACACTTTTATCTAGGCCACCATTGCTTTAAAAACGACGTCAGATCAATATTAAAACATAGTGCGACGTCCTCTGTGGCGTTGCATATCTATCTGTTATGTGCCGTAAAATTTGGAACCACGTTCGAAAAGAATGCAAGTGCGCTTTTTATGTAAAATAGCATTGACTTCAAGTTTAAGAAGTCCAAGAAATGACCGAAATGATTCGCGTTTCAGAAGAACCAGTGGTCGAGTTTCGCAAGCGGGTTTTGTATTCTGTGTTGGTCACTCTTTCTCACCTTTTTATCTGTTTATCTTTTTCTCATCATGTCAACTGTACATTTCTTCTAATATTCTTCATTGTTACGCTAAGCATTTTATTTTACTTGTGTGCCTTATTGTTTTCGTGTGCATGCATTCCTGCCGAAGTATTCAAAATAATACGTTACTTATCAGTTAACGTAGGAGTAAATTTCAAGTTTGCCTTTTATAACTAACTGTGTTGTGTGCGCATCCTGTAATAAATAGTTTGTGTTGAGTGACGTTAATTTCATCCTTGAATATGGGTGGCAGCTTCAAGATACACAGTTATATAGTCCCAAGAAAAAGAATGTTTAGGGACAGCGTATAGAATTCTTCTATCCTTCCCTACGTGGTAGAAAAAAATATTCACCTTAGTTGAAGTCGCGAGAGCGCCAGTTTAATAGCCATCAAGATATCTCAGCCATTAAAACTATTGCCGTGCACTCATAAATAACCTCTTCTAGCCTATTGGTGCAATTTTTTGGGGTATTAAAGCAGCTCTAATTTTTTTATCATTACACTCTGAAAACATCTCAGTGTGTATATTATGCTCAACATTTTAGGTGAAACGTTGAGAATGAAAACCATTTGGCAGGTGTTTTAAACGACTGTGAATGCTCGGATGTATTTTCAGCTGTATATCTTGGGATTCGACGTCAATTCTATCTAATAAAGTAGTGAATGCCTTATGACAATCACGAAATGAAAAAAAATGGCCAACAGAATGATATGTGCTTTTTAATCATTACAGAGAGACCACCATGTGCTCTATGGATACAAAACGGTACAGAAGAATCCAAGCAGGACACTTGCGTGAAGGCGTACAACTCAAGCTGCCGCCCTCATATTAAAGCAAAGTTGTACACCTACAATGAAACAAAATGTAACCACTTAAAGCGATGAAGCTTCATTAGCACTCCAATAAAACCTTTCGGGTTGGTTCTATATAGGACCGTTGTAATCATCAAAATAGGAATACACGAAACTCCACGTGAGTCGTCACACATGCGCAATTTCTATGCGCGTATGTCGAAAACATGAGGTTATCGCTTGCATTATCTTCATGTTTCATTTTTAAACAATGTATTTTAGCGAAAAAAGGGTTATTGGATGTGTACAACCTCTAGCAAAAGCCCACGAGAGGCAAAATGTTTGAGGCAATATTATTGTCAATTTGTATAGAATATCCTCCAAGTAGATAGACCCACAAGTAATAATTTCGTGACCTGTGTTGTAACCGGCTAGAATAAAGGCCAACTCTTACAATCTTTGAGGCCAATGAATCTCCATGAAATTCGCTTGATATGTTCTTCTGCACATTTTTGCCCTTTATGTTAAAATCACAGGTTTGAGGGATGCACTGATCGTTTGCAAATAAATTTTCAAGATTGCCTCGAAATGCTCACTTCTCTTGCCAAATTGTTGGCAACACTGTCTGTGTGACGTCATGTTTGGCATGTCAACGGAATTGACGCATGCGATGGCATCTCTATTTTGGCT
Source organism: Rhipicephalus microplus (assembly GCF_013339725.1). NCBI lineage: Eukaryota > Metazoa > Arthropoda > Arachnida > Ixodida > Ixodidae > Rhipicephalus > Rhipicephalus microplus. Next base: position 29,394,353 of record NC_051174.1, read on the forward strand.
GCTACAGCGTTTATTGTGCTTTCCACAAGGCGACGGTGGTGGTGTTTGTCACGAGTACAGCACGGGAATGCTTTCTTTCTTCTTCTGTGATGTTTGGCTGGTGGTGCGCTGGACTGGCTTTCACAGTTTTTATGCTCCGCGCCAGAAAAACCAGTATACGGCCTCCAGCTATACCAAATAGTACGTTATACGCAGACAGGGCGCTCGGTTGGGTTCCGGTTTCGGTATTGCAAATTTTTTTCTAATAAATATTGTGTACAAAATTCCTGAGCATTTCAGCTATTGGGCTCGTGACAGGAGTGTCCCAGGAACATAGAAACGCGATAACCTTGATGTGGTAAAAAAATTGCCGGAGTCGACCTTTAAGTACACAATGCACAAAAACACTTGAACCTCGCGCTTACCGAACAGCCGGTGATGTTCCGCGAGGTTTTGTTGCACTATGTAGTTATTAGGTTCACCATTACAAAGTGAGCTCATCCTACCGTAGTGTACAATCTTGAATGTGTGATGCCAGGCTTGCACATACATACATTCATAAGCATCATAACCAATACATCGCAAAAGACGCAGTGGCAACCACTCCATATATACATACATACATACATACATACATACATACATACATACATACATACATACATACATTCATACATACATACATACATACATACATACATACATACATACATACATACATACATACATACATACATACATACTCTTGAAATCTCTATAGAAGTAAGAAGAAAACGAATAATGGGCACGTGAGGCGAGCTTGTGCACAGTGTGCAGAAAAGAGCATTAGCCTAACATGGACCCAAGTTTCATCTCTTGAAATGAATAAACATTTTGTACAATTTATTTTTATGATAATACCTTTTGTACAACATTTTATTGGGCTGAGAAACTTGAGATTCGGTGATTTTAGCAACCTGAGGAAAGGACGTCACACGGAATGAAGATTGAGTACATTAAAGGCAAATGAACCTATACAACTATTTCAATTGCACTAAGGCTACTTTTCTCACAGGATATTCCTGTGTTGCATGACAGGCTAAAGGCGTGGAAGGACGAGTTGCGGGCGCTCAACTTAGAGTTTGAAAAACATCCCACGGGCCATGATGTCACCGACGATTACGTCTCCGAGGCATCATATGAAGATGACACTGCTGCTACGTGGTCTTAGTTTTGTCACCCCATGTGACAAAACTACGACCTCATGACGTCAACGTCAAGGGTCCGGGCAGTGCTGCAACTAACGACGTCAAGAACTAACGCATCATCACTACACAAAAACGTGTCCTTGCAGACCACATAAGACCCAGGCTCGTAAGCGCTCCTCTTTCTAAACTGGAGGTGCTTTTTTTCATGAAAACCAAACGCGAGTGCAGCAATTTTTAGGACATGTTCGAGCAGGCCGTCCGTAAAAATCCCACCGTGGCAAATATGGGCCGGTTCTGCTTTCTGAAGAAGCTCCTGACTTTACAACCTTCTAAGGTCATCGACGATCCTCAAGCAAATGAGGCGTACTACGCTGAAGCCAGCGCACTTTTATCAAAGTGAAACAAAAAGTTGATCAAGCAGCAGTACATGGCGAACCTGCACCTGCGAAGGCTCAAGCCAATAATGTTTTCTACCGATATGACTTCTTTACGCAAACTATTGGACACCGTGCAGGTCAACATCAAATGACTAAAGACACTCTGATACCCGGATTTTCTCTATGGCTCAATGCTCGTCAAAGTCTTCACAAAAGGGATCTCAGGTGATGTCTGGGCGCAATTTTTGAAGCAAAAAAGGCATCGAAGAACGTTGCGACACTTATATTTTCGGAAGCGGAACCACAAGAGCTTCTCAATCACGTCTGCACGGATGTGAAGCGTAGTGCAAGAAGTGATTTTGCGCAAGTTAAAAGAAAGTCAGTTTCAAAGCTATGTATCTCCACCTGCGGAGGAGAGTTGTCCAAATGGTGGTCGCGAGAACTTGCGGTGCCGCAGTGAGACTCTCTGCGCATTGTCGGCTACGGCGTTGGTTCACCCCACTGTTCCTGGCAGTGGCTTCCTAGTCAAACCTGAAAATTTATCAGGCTTTCAGTCACAATTTCGCGTCGCATTTGTGTACTGCCTATGTCGATACGCGCAAGGTCACGTGTATACGTTTGCCAGGATGAATTGCTCATTTTGATTGGAGTGGGCATGTGACAGCAGCAGTGAAGATGGCGTTGCTTAAGCCCTTCCTTTTTTTCATACAGATACTGGCTGTCTCGTCTCCGGAATCAACGCCGCAGCCTGGCTGCTTTGTGCGTTCTTGGTCAACCCCGCTGACCAGTTGCTATCTTCAACGAGTCGACTATGCGCGGCCATGCGTGGACGCAGCTCTACTGCGCACCTACACTGGAGAACCACCGCATCACAGCCGCCAGGAGATTCGGACAGTATAAAGAGCCAGCGTGAACAAGCTGCCATCAGTGGGCATGTGACAGCAGCAGTCAAGATGGCGTTGCTTAAGCCCTTCCTGTTTTTCATACAGATACTGGCTGTCTCGTCTCCGGAATCAACGCCGCAGCCTGACTCTTTTGTGCGTTCTTAGTCAACCCCGGTGACCAGCTGCTATCTTCAACGAGTCGACTATGCGCGGCCATGCGTGGACGTGGCTCCACTGCGCACCTACACCGGAGGAACCACCGCATCACAGCCGCCAGGGGATTCGGACAGTATAAAGAGCCAGCGTGAACAAGCTGCCATCAGTGCGCATGTGACAGCAGCAGTGAAGATGGCGTTGCTTAAGCCCTTCCTGTTTTTTGTACAGGTTAGTTGTTCACCTTCCTTGCATTGTAAAAAAACGAGCAACCGTTGTCTGCAGCTTGTCCCATGCCCCCATGTGCTTTTGTTGGTTTGCACTGACTGTGTTCATGCTATGCACTTGCTTATTATGTCTCGGGGTATAGAACTTAACCCTGGGCCTCCTAAACCAGTAGCCGAGATTACCAATCGTGAAATGCTGGAAGCTATAAAATCCCTCGCAGGAACAATGGAATCACGCCACGCCGAAGTAATGTCGTCGCTAAACGAGGTAAGAGCCAGCCAGAAATTGCTCGAAGATCGAGTAACAGATGTAACCGAGAGATTAGCAGTGGTTGAGAACAAGGTTTTCACCCTGGAACGCCTTACTGACGACGATGACACTCGCCGCACAGTAGCTGAAATTGTCAACTGCGAAAATTCGGTTGTGCTGTCTCGCCTCGATGATTTAGAAGATAGGGCTCGGCGGGACAACTTGCTTTTTTACGGCTTTGACGATAGTCATTCACATACATGGGCGTCAGCTGAAGAGAAAGTACGGAAGCTCTTGTCTACCACCTTTTCTGAACAAGTGCCCGCTGATGGCATTGCTCGGGCACACAGATTAGGCTCCTTTGTCGAGAACAAGTGCCGACCTATGATTGTCAAGTTTGCGTCTTCCAAGCTGTACGTCGGCAAACAGTGTTATGCTTATCGAAGTGTAACCGATAGTGTCTGCGAAATTGGGACGTACAGTGCCCCTCTTTCTACTGGTGATAGAGCCAACTCTCTGTTACCGCACCAAACCACTACCTAGCAACCCTCAGCCGTGCGGGTGAAACCGAAACGCGACTATTCTTTTCTGTTCACCAACCTCAGAAGTTTGATTCCTAAACGTGATGAGTTATCGTCTGCGATTGACACGTGCTCAGCTGATGTTGTTGTGCTCGCCGAAACTTGGCTGCATGAACATGTGGATAATAAAGAACTGCTGAATTGCAAAAAAGATTAACCGTATACAGGCACGACAGAATTGAGCGGAAAGGAAAAGAGGTGGAACTCTTGTTGCGGTATCCGATGAGATTGCGTCTTATGACGTCAGCATTGCATCGCATTTAGAGTTTCTTTGTGTTTGTATCCAGATAAACTACGCAGATTTCTTGTTCTGTGCTTGCTACCGTCCACCGAACAGTTCGTCTACTTTCTGCGATGAATTCCACGATTGCCTCAACCAAGTCGTCGTTAAATTTCCTAAAGCCCCCTTGTTTGTTTTGGGAGACTTCAACTTTCCGGCAATTTCGTGGAACGAGCCGTTTCCTGTAACAACCAGTCCTTCTAAAAAATGCTCAAGTTTTATTGACGTTTGCTCTATATTTAACTTAAGTCAACTTGTTGAAGGATTTACTCGCATAACCCAGTCGTCTTCCAGCACCCTTGACCTTTTTCTGACCACTGCTCCCGAGTCTGTTTCATCTTTAACGCTTTTGCCTGCTTTTAGTGACCACTTGGTTGCCCATTTCACTATACCGTCATCCTCTTCGCGCCCCGCTAAACAGTTAAACAAATTAGAGACTACGTTAAAGCTGATTTCCAAGCCATAAATAGGGAACTGGAAGCTTTTATAGATTTTTTCCTTCCTGAATTTTGGGAGCGTCCGCTCAATGTTAATTGGGCTTTATTTCGAAACAAGGTTCAATGGCTGACTGATAAGTACATACCGCTCAGACGAATAACCTGTCCTGAACGCCAACCGTGGTCAACGTCTCACTAAAACGACTGCTTAATAAAAAAAAGCGCAATTTTCGCTGCTGTCGACTATCAAGTTCTGCTGAAAGGTGGTCGGCTTATGCGCGCGTCGCATCAGAATATAAAGAAACTCTTTCTCGTGCAAAAACCGAGTTTCATCAGCAAACGCCGCCATCCCTCTTATCGACTGACCCCCGCAAGTTCTGGAGCGCTGTTAATGTGAACATATCTAAAGATGTAAAATTAAAAACACTGGATGGAACACTTGTTCCACGAGAGCAGTGCTGCGTGTTGCTCAACAATACGTTTTCTTTATCATTTACTAAAACAATTCCCACTTCTTTTCCTGTTAAAAAAAGCCTACATCTTGAACCAATGGAACCCATTTTTATTGACTGTGCTGGAATTTTTAAGCTGATACAGGGGGCTAAAATTTCTTCATCTTCTTAAATAGATGGAATTAACTATAAGTTTCTGAAAAGTACCAATGTGAACTCCTCATTGATACTGTCCTATATTTTTTCAGTCTTTATAGTGTTCCTTACTGCCCGACGACTGGAAGGGTGGAAAGGTGATTCCAGTGTACAAGTCTGGTGAAGTTTTCTCCCTTTTAACTGTCGACCCATCTCTCTTACATCAATCCCATGCAAGCTACTCGAACACATCATTTACACTAACTTGATGAGCTTTCTAGAGTCTAGTTCATTTTTTACAGTCTACCAACACGGTTTTCGCAAAAATTAATCCTGTGAAACTCAATTAATCACCTTTACTAATGATTTCTGTTTTTTGTTGGATCGTGCGTCAGTAGTCGATTGCATTTTCATTGATTCCGCGAAGGCATTTGACTGCGTCTCCCACCCACTACTACTTTATAAACTTAGCAAACTGAGCATCGACCCTAACATTTTAAGGTGGATTGAATGTTTTCTGCAGAATTGCTTTCAATATGTAGCCGTTAATGATAACCAATCTCCTCACTGTCCTGTTACATCTGGTGTCCCTCAGGGATCAGTATTGGGCCTCTTCTCTTCCTAATTTATAATAATGACCTTCCTGATACCATAACCTCATAAATACGTCTTTTCGCTGACGATTGTGTTATATATGGAAATATATGTTAACCTTCTGATCCCTCACAACTTCAAACCGACCTTAACACAATTTCAGCCTGGTGTAACACCTGGATAATGAAACTAAACGTCGACAAGTGCAAATATATGAGGTTAACTCGAACAATCAGCCCACCCCTGTAAACACATATTTCCTGAATGGCTCGCCTCTATTATCGGTTACCACCTACAAGTACCTGAGCGTTCAGTTTTCAGATAACCTTTCGTGGCACTCGCACATTGAATATATTCGCAATAATGCAAACCGCATGCTCGGCTTCCTTGGACGAAATTTCTCTCAAGCTTCCACTTCACTAAAACTGCAGCTTTACAACACCCTGTACGGCCGAAGATTGAATATGCCTCTTCTGTATGGGATCCACATTCTGCCAATCTTGTCTCCACACTCGAAGCTATCCAAAATCGGGCCGCTCGTTTCATTCTCTCTGATTATTCTCGGTCATCCAGTGTCACTAACATGAAACAAGTAGTACAGCTACCTGATCTTGCAACCCGTCGTATGATAACCCGCCTATGTGTTTTTCATACCATATTTTACACTAATCAAACCTTAAAACAATCCCTTTTTTCAGTTCCATCCTACGTGTCATCCCGCATTTATCATCCGTTAATAGTTGGTGTGCCAAACTCCTGAACAAACCTCTACCTGAACTCGTTTGTCCCAACGACCAGTGTGCAGTGGAATTGCCTTCCAGCCTCCATCGTCTCCATCAGCGACGCTGTGCACTTCAGGTCCACTGTCAGCAATCCCTTTTTGTAACCACCCCGCTGTTGTTTTTTTTCTCTTGATTGTTTAATATTGTACCCCTCCTCTCTGTAACGCCTTACGGCATTGAGAGTAAATGAATGAAATGAAATGAAATTGCAAGTTGGCTAAAAATCTATGTATGGCCTATATATGAGCTGTTGGCATTGCACTAAACCTACAAGTACGCAATTTTCTAGGCTTATAAAATTTTCCGAGTACTTTCTGTGACGACCGTTAGCAATTTAACTACAGCCCTCTTCCTGAGACGAACAACGACTAAAAACGCCTGTGAGAGCCTCAACAGGTTGTCCTAATCCATACAATATCGCTCTAGAAAAACACAACTGGTGTTTTCTACCACTTAACAAAACGGTGTTTTCTAAAAAAAATACCCATGATTTATTCAGTTCATCAGACAAATCATCACGATGGCTATCAATCTAGTGCCGAGTGTGAAGTGCTACAGCAACATCCCCTTCTTTCTAGCATTTTCCACCCTTCAGAAAGCTCCTGATTGGTTTTCTTGCAAATTAAAAAAGAACATTCTCGTCGCAATGTAAAACATTGTTTTTTTGCCATTATGTAAGCATCATAAGCGATACAACTCAAAAGACGCAGTGGCAACCACTCCACCTTTTCAAGCACAACCCAACAGATGTCACCAACATAAGGCTGTCGTCAAATGCATCTAGACAACCTTTTCAACTGCTTTCAATGTATTAGGAAAGCCAGGTGAGGGTTTTTGTAAGCAGCCTTTTTGAAAACACCCCATCTTAGCGATTGCATTTTCGTGTGGTTTAGGCGCGACTGTTAAAAGGGTACTTGTGGGGCATGCTAGGAAATTCTTCAACGTTGTCACCTATAAAATTTTTTGCAACCGTACCAACAGATGAAGTACACCGATAGTGTGCTATGTCTTTGTGCTCATCGCTTCCCCGGGAGTCAGTGAGACCGACATGTGCAATGCCCCGTTACCCGATTGATGGTTGATATGTGGGGTGTAGTGTCCCGAAACCACCATATGTATATGAGAGACGCTGTAGTGGAGGGCTCCGGAAATTTTGGCTACCTGGGGTTCTTTAACGTTCACTTAAATTTGAGCACATGGGCTTTCAACATTTTCGCCTTCAACGGAAATACAGCCGCTGCAGCCGGGATTAGATCGCGCGACCTGCGGGTCAGCAGCCGAGTACCTTAGCCACTATATCACCGCGGCAGGGCAATACCTGTAACCTGCTGTAAGAAGCAGAAATGAGAACACTGCGATTGAGCGAAATATTTATTGCTGTGACATGAAATAAATGTAAGAAAACCTGGTCCCTCGCAAATCATGATCAGTTGTGTCGGTTCGTTATCGACGCATAAGAATAGAAGCTTGATCGAGTGGGTATGCGTTCATCTTGGCTTAAAAGCACACACAAGACGACGCCGAATTAAAAGAACACAGGCAGGCGCTAAATTGCGAAAGAATAGCATATATATAGGTTAAATGCAGTTTGACATAAAAGGAAGAAAAACAAATAGCATTAGATCAAGACACGCTAGAAGCAAAGGAAAAATATACAGTGGTATCATCATCACAAGGTGCTGGAACGATAGCTTAATTTTGCGTCGCTCAGCGCAATTGACCGCATCCTGACACACTTATTATTTTTCCTTCAGATGCGGAAGGCTTCAATCACTTCTTTTGATAACCGATTTTTAAGATATTGACACATGTCTACATGTGGACAAAAATGACGATAGGGGTGGGGGGGGGGGGTTAAGGACACCATGTAGTGGGCTTCTGGCTACTCGAGAAAGGTGACGACGATCTTGCTGTTCAGCTGCTGAGAACATAGAGTTTCCTAATATACACTGGAGGGAACTCTGGCGCTAGTGTCTAAGGAAGCTGCAACGCACGGCACTTCAGCGAGCATGCAAATGATGGGTAGTACACACACTTGTCTAATCTTCGTACTTTTGGCCTGTTTTTGGCTCCATTTGTGTTCGTGTGGCTTAAAGCTGTTTTCTCGCAGAACAAAAATCACCAAATGTTCAGCGGTTGCGCTTCACCATGTTATTTTTTTAGACTTACGTTTCAATACCGGGTCACAAAGTTGAAAAGAATTGAATCGTTCTTTCAAAACAAAACCGAAACAAAGCAATAAATGAAGCCGCAAGTACGATTCGCTGCTTACAAGTACGAAGACTAGGCAAATGTGTGTACTACCCGTCACTCTTCTGGTCGCTGAACGAACGCAGCACCAGTGTCCCCTCTAGTTAATTTTAGGAAACTAAGAACTAAGAACACCCTTTAATCATTACACGGCATTGACCAATCCCACTGAAGAAATATGTATTATGATTATGTCTCAATGATTCCAAAATACCGAATATTTGACTTCTTAAAACTTTTCACATTGTGCCAGATTAATCCCGTATTATCAGAACAAAGTAATCACCTTTCTCTAGTGTTCATAATCCGCATCTTCAGTTACATTACTGCCGGCTTCTTTGTCAGTTCCTCTTAGTCTCTTGGTGGGAAAGAGCTATAAGAAAGGATAGAGCAAGCAAGCAAGAACACGCTGTTTTCGCTACATCAAAGTGTACCTCTGTTTTTTTGCATAGCACCACGACCCACCTAGAGGTACTGGACCGCAACTCTGCTTTATGCTCTACACTCCCGGTGCGAGCCGTTTATTTAGTCAAGACGCATTGTCACCTGTTGCAACTCTTGTCCATCACTTGAGTTGATGGTTGCGAGGCCTCGCACCAGAGCTCACTTCCTCTCCGAAACATTCAAGGCACCGCACACCTCAACCAATGGTCAATACAAGCCTACAACAGGTTTCCCATGTTTGACACACCTATCTCATGGTTTTCAGGGGATTTTCTTTCAACCGCTAGTTCCATATCGCTTTAGTGGCGGCACCCATGAAGACCTTTACGGATCGCTTGAGCACTACTAGTGTGTTGCCAAGAATAATTAGTGGTCGGAACAGGAAAAGCTTTCTCGTGAATATTTCTACCTTGAAGACAGTGCTCGTGCTTGGTATGAGAATAAAAAAGCCAATCTGTCAACTTGGACCTACTTCCGACTTAAGTTCGCCGACAACTTCGCCAGTGTCGATCGACGGGACCATTCGTAGCTGCTATTGGAGATACGGGTTAAAAAATTCAATGAAACCTCGGCAATGTTTACCGAGGAGATGACTCGTCTCTTTCGTCGAGCTAACCCGCACATGACGAAAGATAACACGTTGAGGTAACTCATGAGCGATGTCAAAAAGCAGCTTTTTGCCGGGCTACGGCGCAACCCTCCAAGTACCGTGGTTGACTTTATTCAGCAGGCTACGGCCGTCCAGCGCGCCCTTGATCAACGCTGCAGGCAATATAATCGCAAGTCCAGCAATGTCCTAATCAATGCTGTCGCGAGGACGTCTGAGAAGCAGAGCTCCTTGCGAGAGTTGATTCGGGAGATACTTCGCGAACGACTGCAGAGGTTCTGGACTCCCATTGCAAAGACTATCACTGCGCCGGTCGTTGAAGTCGTACGCAATGAAATTCGCGAAGTGTTCTCTACCGCTGGTCTTGATGCTGAGCACCGTCCTATGAGCTACGTCACCTATCTCCGACGTCCCCAACCCGCTATGCTAATGCCGTAATGCCAAGCGCCTATAGCCCCTTTGGCATCGCCGCAAGAGCGGACACTGCACCGACAAACCACCTTACCGCCACACCACCATCCATCCGCCATGGGCATCATCGAAGGAGGAGATGGTCAAGTGTCCACCAATCCAAAAAACATATGCATAGCCCACAGTTGACGGGCGTCAACTATGCTTTAACGTGTTCCACTGCGTCATTCGTCGTTATCGTCCCATTCTATGGAGGTCGATTCCTCTCATAGATTTTTTCGAGATTGTGGCGCTGTGATCAACACGCCAGACACGTTGGTTACTTTTTGCAACAGTCCGCGCTCACCTGATTTTCAAGAGGCACGAAAAAACTGATTGCGCCTTACAGATGACGATGTGGTCCTCGTCATGGGTCATGCAAGCTCGTTTGTGTGATCGGCGCGACCCAGTTTGATCCCGAAGGAACTGTAGACCAAATGGGCTCGCTTTGTGCACCCACAGTGTTTCTGTCCCACGAGGTATCAATCAATCAATCAATCAATCAATCAATCAATGAAGCTTTATTTTCATAAATCATCAGTGTTGCTTCTAAACACCCTGAATTGCTGCTTTAGTCCTGAGTGCCAGCGCCTTCCAAAAGGCAGGGCTGTCCCATACTTCGATGATGTCGTAGATGCCAAGGCTGCTTGGCGGTATTTGACGAGGCGCCAAAATTTGATTCAGCTACAAATTTGATTCTGGACAGTAGCGTTAATTTGCCAAAGGATGAGGGACGCAGGCTCCTTGAGCTACTGGCCGAATTTTTAAAACTGCGTTTCGGCAGCATCAAGAGTTGGCCGCATCCCTCTAACCAAAGATAAAATAATTACCAAGAAGACGGCGAGATCCTATTGAGCAGAACGTTTATAGAGTGGCTCGAAAAAATGCGAAGCGATACAGCAGCAGGTAGTCAAAATGCTTGAAGATGACGTCAGCCAGTCATCATAGATCCATTGGGCGTCGCCTTTTGTCCTCGTTAAGAAAAAGGATGGCAGCCTGAGCTTCTGTGTAAAAGACTTGCTCTTGATCTTGTTTACCTATTGTCTATGGCACATACCCACTATGGCGGATTGGCCAAGAATTGAGTGGTTTTAAGAAGTATCACTCAGATTTAGAATAATAGTGATGTGATAAAAGGATCACCGGTGACCAAAGAAATTATGGTACTTGGTCTAATGCATGTCATTATTTAAATAAAAAAACGAATTTATTTTTAAAAAAGAGCAATACGTACTTTGATTTTCATTTGTATATAATTTATTAGAAACGTTACCATACTGAAACATAATAATTAGTTGACCAATTGGTTTTATCAATTCAGTCCCGGACGGCTGCGCATACTGTCGCAATAGAGAACCCAGAAATGGAAGCTCCGAAAGACAAAATAACAAGCACAGATATGTCCATACCAATACCACGGAAAGGTATTTCTGGACGGGTTTTTCATAATGTGTTAAACTGCCTGCAGGTCAAAAATAAATGATTTATTGTTTAAAGTTCATCACAGAATGCGCACAGTGGTGATGGTGCCTGAGCCGACCTGTGTTTAGAGAATTAAATTTGGTACCCGGCCACGCAGCCTTCTGATAGCTTCTACTTATTTACGAGTGCGGCAAAAGTCTCTTCACCAAAAATATAATAAGTGGCGATATTCGGCAGAGTTTGTTAGTGCTGTGCCTCTGAAGACTTCCACTAGCGTTCGTCTGCGGAATCGGCCAGCAGTCACATAAGCGGATGATGGACAGTTTGGTAGAATCGGTATGCTAATTGGCGATTTACATACGAAGTCGCCTACTTCATTTGTGAATAGGCCATTATGTTCACGCACCCAAACCAATCTGACTTTTCTCAAATGCCCAGGCAACAGTGCACGGAACACCTTTGTTACTTGATTATCAGCATAAATAAAGAGTGCCGCACGCAGAGATAGAGAATCTGTTATTATGACAGCTGATGAAATTGCTGTATCTAACTTGCGTAAAGCAAACAATACTGCCGGAAGTTCAGCCACAAAAATGAGTATGAAACCGGGTAATCGAAGAGAATAAAACCAATCTAAAATTAGGCTGAAAATACCAGTCCCTGACTTTTCGTCTCATTGAGATGCGTCTGTAGCAATAACAACGTTTGCTGTAATACTGCACAGGTGATCTTGTAGTAATCGATCCAAAATATTATGGGGAAGTAATTTGGCGTTATTAGGAAAACATCCTAAATTCAATCTCCACGGGGTATGAATTATCACGGCTCGGCATGGTGTCGCATATATACGTACGTTTAGAGGCTCTAGTAAAGTTTGTTCAATTGTGGTTTGTTGGGTTTGAAATCACGGCCATTTGGCACCGAAAATTGATTCCGGGCTGGAAATAAATGCTGTTTTCGAATGTCGTAATGGAATGTCTGAACAGTCGGAAGGCAAATTCTACAGGAAAGAGGAGGGACCCTCGATTCGAGATACAACACATTGTTAGCAACCTTTATAGGCTGGCCAAGTAATAGGCCCAAAGCTTCTCTTTCTAGAAGAACTAGAGGCTGCAACTTGGAAGCTGGAACTCCAGAGAAAAGTACACAACGAAAATCCAAAATAAGACGATCAAACATGCGATATGAATGATATACCATTACCAGTGTGTCTATTCTCATACCTATGCGGTAGTTGCTTAGACTACGTAATATGCCAATGACCTGCACACCTTTTCGGGTGATGTATTTGATATGAGGTCGCCAGTTAAGCTATACACGATCAATTACTTTAAGTTATTTAACACATTCCACCTGTGGTATATTCTCACGATGGTAAGACAGAGAGTTGTGCGCGGAGCATTCCAGCGCGAAAACAATGACGGCACATTTACTCGGATTAAGTAGAATGCAGTTGCCATCAAGCTAGCTCTCCAATATAATAAAGTAAGTTTGCGGCCGTTCGTATGAGGTCTGAATGTTATCTGCCATTGCAAAAAACGTGATATTGTCTTCATAAGCTTGAGTTTTGTTTCCATTATGTGGGATGGTGCTCATAATTAAATTAAATAGCACCGGGAAAGCGCTGAGCCTTGAGGTACTTCTCCTGTTGGTGCGTGAGTAGATGAAGAAAACCCTTGTTTAAAACAATGAAATTTTCTGTCTGCAAGAATATTGTGAATCCAAGCTACTATGTATGATAGAAATTCAAGGTATTCTAATCGATCTACCAAAATACAGTGCTCCACGGTATCATAAGCTTTAGTGGTGTCTAAGGTAACTAAAGCTTCATATATGTTATGTAGCCGAGCTGATTGAAGCCGACTTTCTAAATTAATGCGGGCATCCCAAATTTCTAAATTTCTAAATTATTGTGGGTGTACCAGCCCTGAACCTAACTTGGCAGGGTTAGAATTGACCTCCCGGTAATAAGTTCATGAATTCGTATATGGAGGATTCTCTCAATCATTTTCACTAAATTTGATGTCAGCGTGATTGGCCTCATGTTATCCAACGTGTATGCCGTATTTTCATTTTTGAGCAACAATATAATTTTGGCAAGTTTACAATCCGAAAGTATCCTTGCGTTTTCTAAAAAATAGTTCACTAGTTTTAGCAGAAAATTAGGCGATTCCTGGAGTAAAATTTTTCACATAGAGTACGTAATTCCATCTGATCCGGGAGCTGTGCTTGGTAAGCATAATACTGTCTGACTCCATTCAGCAAAACAAACTTCTACAAATTCATGCAACTTTACCAGCATGAGCCAAATAGCCGAAAGATTAGCAGTGAAGCGGCGTTCTAAACCTTACGCGATGTCTTCTAGAGAGGTGTTCATTCCTTGCGGCGTCAAGACACATGACTGCAACGTTGAATGCGTAGGCAGTACTTTTCTTGCCCGAAGATAAGCGAAGAAAGAACGCTTATTTTTTTATTTAGAAAAATAATTGAAACGTCCACTCTCGTATTCTTATTTCGCGCGGTTTACTGTACGCTTGAATACACCCTCAAGAAATTAATAGTCCTTGTATTTTATTGGGCATTAGTTACGAAGTATACTTTTTTCATGCGGCTTTTTGTCTTCTATAATCGCCTGTGCACTCATCATTAAACCAACGAAGATCGTTTATTCAACGGAATAGAAAATTCAGAATTTTTTTCCAGATCCCTCCAGTATTGAACGAATCGTAGATGCAATCTCCTTAGTACTGGCATTTCCAAGTTTATAAATGGCAGAACGGAGGCCGGCTTGAAATTCGGCATGTTTGATGCATGTCCGTTTTGGTAATCTAAAGTTTTAGTTGGACAAGTAATAATAAAAGCTACAGGAAGATTGTAAATTAGTTGCCGAATCCAGAACAGCCCTTGACAAAACCTTGATTGCAATGGAGCAAAACGTTAAAACTAATAATGAGCAAGCCTGACCTAGGAGAAATGTTGTATGGCCTTTATTCAGACACGAGAGGTTGTGATCAATAGCCCATTCCAACAGTCGCCTACGACAAGAATCTGTTTTCAGGCCTCAAGACAAATGATGTGAACTAAAGTCTCCTGTGAGTACAATTTCCTTTTTACACGCTGCCAAAACACTGTCAAGATAACGTGAACTTTGCACACCGGAGGGGGAGTAAGAATTTCTAAATTAAAAAAAGAGGTATCCAGGGATCAAAATCTGAGTCTAACATTCTGAAAAAAAATTTCCCGTACGGCATATTTACTTGATACAAGTATAATCAAGGAACGATGACAACAAAAGGGAACAACAAGCATCATCGCAGAGTAAGGCGCCACGAGATCGGCACTGGAGCTCCTCCATCTTCCTCGTCCTGTCGCTATCTTGAAGCTTCCACCTGCCCGTTAGCTTCTCCCAATAAACCTCATTACATTCGGTGGATAGTGCTGGGTAACCACATTGCCTACAACCTGAAACTCCGATCCCGCATCCTGCCGTCGACCATGCAAGTTGACGCTGCCCAACAAACAGTACCTCTCGTGGCCGCTACTTGCCAAAGCCCGGTTCATCAGCGATACCCCCCCGATCTTTGCCGGCACTGAAGACCAGTACGTCGAGGACTGGCTGTCGTCACACGAGAAAGTCAGTGGACCCAATAGGTGGGATGACGCTGCCAAGTTAGCCACTGTCAATTTTTATCTCACCGACGTGGCAAAGCCGTGGTATACGAACCACGAAACCGAGTTCGCGAATAGGTTCGCCTTCAAGGAGGCGATATGTGCCGTTTTTGGTCGTCCTGTCTTACGGAAGCTACGCGCCGAACAACGTCTGCGCACACGGGCAGAGGAGCCAGGTGAAACTTTCATATCATATATAGAAAATGTGATCGATCTCTGCCGGCGCGTCCATGCTTCCATGAGCGAGAATGCGAAGATACAGCACATTATGAAGAGTGTCACAGATGACGTTTTCCAGATGCTTCTCGCGAAGTATCCTAGCACTGTGGCAAAAGTAGGGACTTTGTGTCAAAGCTATGACGTATTGCGGAGGCAACGAGCTCAGACGCGACGCTAATTCCAGACAATCCAACCAGTGACCACACTGGACGTTATGACTGACCAGACAAACCTTCTCGCACAAATGAAAGACTCCGTGCGAGAGGAAGTGGCTGGGCAGCTTTCTCTGCTGCCTTTTACTCAACGCCAGCAGCTCTCGCACCAGCAGCCACTGTGACACCCACCATCATTGGCTCCCATGCTCCAACATGTGGTCCAGGAGCAGATTTCCGAGGCTATGCCAGTGCCCTTGCAGCAGCCCCCCGTCACCGCGCCCCTTACTTACGCTGAGCCACTAAAGCGGACTTGGTTCAGCGGGGTTCGAAATAGAACATTCGCCTCTGCTACCTCGACGATATCGTCGTCTTTGCACCCAATTTCGCAACACATCTTGTACGCCTGAAATATGTCCTCACGCGGCTTAAGAATGCGCAGCTCCAACTGAATCTCAAGAAATGCCTCTTCGCTGCTCGGACGCTCACGATTCTCGGTCACGTCGTATCAAAGTATGGCGTTTTTCCCGACCCGGCTAAACTACGCGCAGTCACTGTATTCCCCAAACCGACGACTTTAAAACAGTTACGCAGCTTTATAGGATTGTGCTCCTACTTTCGTTGGTTTGTGCGCCACTTTGCCTCCATAATTGCCCCTTTGACCCAACTTTCAGGCAGTGGCAACAACATCTCATCATGTTCTTTCGAATGTGATCACGCATTTACCACTCTTCGTCGTCTCCTGACATCACCGCCTATATTGCGCCACTATGATCCCACAGCTGCAACTGAAATCCATACAGACGCCAGCGATGTCGGTCTCGGTGCAGCTCTCGCTCAACGCAAGCCTGGATCCCTTGAGTATGCCGTCGCCTACGCCAGCAGAACGCTCAACAAGGCTGAGGTAAACTACAGTGTTACCGAAAAAGAATGCTTAGCCATACTTTGGGCTAATGTGAAATTTCTACCATACTTATATGGGCCCACTTTTGCTGTAGTTACTGACCAACATGCCTCATGTTGGTTGTCGTCACTGAAGGATCCATCAGGTCACCTTGCTCGTTGGGCTCTGCGACTTCAAGAGTATGACATCCGCGTCGTGTACCGTTCCGGCCACCAACATGCCGATGCTGATGCGCTCTCGCGATCACCAATGTCCACGGAGGCTGCCTCTATTTTTTCTATAGAACACGCGCTGTCCGCTCTTGACATCGACACAATGACCTCTGCGCAGCGCGACGATCCATAGATAACTTCGCTTCTGGACGCCTTATCTGGGGTACAGACACTTCCTACCACTCGAGCAATGTGACGCCAGGCTTCGCACTTTACCATTCGAGGTGGCCTCTCTTACCAGCGCAATTACTCACCAGATGGCAGGAAGTGGCTGCTCGTTATTCCCCGAAAGCTGTGCTCTACAATCTGTGCATTATTTCACTCCGACCCGCAATGCGCTCACGCCGGTGTCTTCAAGACCTACGAACGTTTAAGGAAGCTGTACTACTGGCGTGGGATGTTTACTTTTGTTCGACAGTTTATTCGCGGCTGCCACGAGTGTCAGCGACGAAAACAGCCGCCGAATGCAGGAACAGCTTCACTACAGCCGCTTGCGCGCCCTGACCACCCGTTCGATCGCGTCGGAATCGACCTTTATGGACCACTGCCATTGACCACAGCAGGTAACCGGTGGGCTGTCGTTCTGTAGATCACCTGACACGGTACGCCGAAACCGCTGCTCTTCCTACGACGACCGCTCAGGACGTCGCATCTTTCATCCTCCATCAGTTTGTGTTGCGTCACGGCCCTCCTCGGGAACTCCTCAGTGACCGGGGCCGTGTATTTCTATCTGACGTAATCCAAGCACTTCTCCGTCAGTGCCAAAATGTACACCGGATGAGTACAGCTTACCACCCTCAGACGAATGGCCTGACTGAGCTGTTTAATCGGACCCTGGGTGACATGCTCACGACGCATGTGGCATCTGACCAAACGAACTGGGACCTGGTTCTTCCGTTTGCCACATACGCGTACAACACCGCTACTCAAATCACCACCGGCTTTTCCCCATTCTACCTCCTATACGGACGTCAACCATCGCACACAATTGACACTTTGCTGCTATACGCACCAGATGTATCTGAGGGCACGACCGTGTCTGAAGCCGCCCGTCATGCCGAAGAATGCCGCCAACTAGCGAAGCAGATTACTACGGCTGACCAGCAATGCCAGAAAAAGGCCCTCGATGACGACCACCCTCCTGCCGCAAAGTTCGCCCCTGGAACCCTTGTATGGCTGTATGTACCACCATGTGCACCTGGTTTGTCTACCAAGCTACTTTGAAATTACCATGGCCATACCACATGGTAGAGCGTTCATCGCCCGCCAATTATGCCATTGAACCGCTTACGCCACTCAGTGACCATCGTCAGCGTGGACACAATATAGTTCACGTGGACCGCTTGATGCCGTACTTCGACCCGCTCGTTCCCACCTGTTAGATCGCCAGGATGGCTTGATCTTTCTCGACGGGGCAATTTTAATGAACGAATGATGACAACAAAGGGGAAGAACAAGCATCATCGAAGAGTAAGGTACCACGACGTCAGCGCTCGAGCTCCTCCATCTTCCTCGTCCTTTCGCTATCTCGAAGCTTTCACCTGCCCGTTTGGTTCGCCCAATAAACCTGTTTACACAAAGATCATTAAAACACCACCATGTGTTAGGCGATCTAATCGAAAAGAACAAAAACCTGCTAGATGCGAAATTTTATCTGATGTAAGCCAAGTTTCTTGTAAAATGATAATATTATGGTTAAAATGATTGCAAAATAATCTAAGTCAGTTGAGGCTGAGAATATAGAACAACAGTTCCACTGTAGTGCCCTCAACTGACCTACGATACTGAGCGCACTGCAGAGGTGCATGCCGCGCCTTTGTTAGAATCTTCACACGAAATAGCTAATTCATTCAGTTTAGCTTTAGACTCGATATCGGCGCAGATAGGAGATCTGGTACGTTTATTATTTCACATATCAAGTTTCATACTCGTTCTGGCACCTTTGCTCGGCTGAGGCGTATATCGGTCCAAGTACACCTGTGTTCTTGACTGCTTAGCCTTGTCTTCAGATGCAGAAATTTCGTCCAACACTACAATGCGTAGCTGAGCGCCATCACTAATAATCTGCGATACCACAGGTTCTGTATTGATCTGTGCTCTTTGCACAATCTAATTTGAAAGAATTCGCACAAAACAATCGAAAAGGTAGATATGAGTTCATCTATTGCCTTACTCACTGCCTTTTTCACAGCAATTTCATTCGTCTTCGGTAGATTTGAGTCTATACTGGAAGTGTAGTGCGCTGTTAGGCCAGAGTACCCAAAAACCCTGTCTCTAACTATGTCACTGGCTCCCCTTAAAGAACAGCGGCAGCAGTCAATAACTTCTCGGATTTGAAGCTTTTAGGAACAAGCGGAACAGTCCGAGTTGTCGGAGCAGTGACTCCTGTCACAAAGACAACAATTTTTCGTTGTTGCCGTACACTGTCTTGAAGAATTGCTCTCTCCGCGTGTGCTACAATGAACGTTATATTTACATCCTCTCGCACTGTCGCCAAATCTGCAGCATCTTTGCACTGAATCGGACAAGAAGTGAGGGAATTTACTCGAAAAATCAATGGTCATAATTTCGTTTCTGACAGGCATGTTGTGGCCACAAACGTCACGATGACAGATTCGGTTAATACCCTCTCTTTGCGAAGTAGGCAATTACATCGCTAAATCAAAATTACCCTACTAGAGAGAGACTGTCTAGGGCCTCAGCTGAACTCAGCTTGGAGTTGAGCCCCGTACAGGGCCTTTGGTACATGCATGGTGTGACGGAATCAAAGCACTCACTGAGGTAGTGGCAAAGGAGGTGCATTTTAGAAGATCCTGCCCAGAGGTCTGATCCGGCTATAGACGTTACCTCTTCGTCCGAATGGGCGCACATCTGTGATGGTCTGGAAATGGTTTTGAAGTGGCTTTAAGTTTCTTTTGACCGCCTGAGGGCTCGTAAGTCTGATAAAGCCTCCATTTGTAGGTACAAGTCCACAAGACTGTTGTTACCACTGCGGAAAAAGGAGTCTAGCAGCAATTTATTAGACGGTGGGGACGCTCACCAGGTGGATCGCGCCTGGCCAGGAGATGTAGTAGAAATGAGCACTAGTGATAGAGCTAGACTGCTAAACTGATAAACTATATACTCGAACATTACACTGCAAAGCTGAAACCACTCAATCCTCAGCCAAGAACACCCCAGCGGGTTTCGCACAAGCAAGCTTGAAGGCGTGGAAGGTGTCGAACACGTCGAGGAGGATGGCGCGAGAGCGGCACGTCAACAAAACAAAGGGCTAGTAGAAAAAACAAGCGAATCTCCTTCGTGAGCTGTTCTTGTTGCCCTTCAAACAAGCTTCTCCTCCGGTCTTGAATCGTAGAACTAGCAGTGCAGTACAGTAAGCTAACAAGGGTGACCAAGATAGCCGTGTATCCACTACACCGAATCGATGACACTCTTGACAGACTTCTACATGCTCCACACTCATCTTCAAAGGACTTTCGGATTGAATATTGGAGAATCGAGGGTAGACCCGAAATACCACGAGAAGGCCGCTTTGTGAATACAGATGGGTTATATAAAGTTAAAGACTAACCGTTTGGTTTGCGCTGAGCGTCTGCTGCCTTTCAAACATTGATGGATACCATGCTTTCAGGGTTGAAGTACGGAACTTTCTTAGGGCATCTGCGCGATGTCATAGTATTCTCATCAACTTTTGAGGAGCACTTTAGAAAACTTGAGGTGATCTTAAAAGCTATATGGACCTCGAGCCTGACGATGAACCCTGAGAAGTGCCAGTTTGGCTATGAAGAACTTCAATTGCGATGCTGACGACGTGAACTTCAATTTTTCGTTCACGTCGTCAGCATCGCAAATGTTCGTCCCGATCCTGAGAAAAATGCAACCAGTGCATAGTTCCCCGTGCCGACGGATAAAGAAAACTGTCAGATGTTTTCTCGTGCTTTGTCATATCATCGAAAATTTATTGCGGACTTCTTACACATCGCATCACCGTTAACTCACCTGACGAGAAAACACGTCACCTTCGAGTGGAACAACAAAGACGCAGCCGCTTTCAACTATCTGTGCCAGCGACTACAAACACCTCTATTCTATGCCGAATTTGACGTGAGAGCCCCTACGATGCTTCACGCTGAGGTGGGCCTGGGAGCTGCGCTTGTGTAGCAGCAAGAGGGCACAGAAAGGATAATCGCCTATGCAAGGTGGATGCCAACACGCGCTGACGCTAATTACTCGAGATCTGAGAAGAAATTACACGAGAACGTTGACCAGGGTACAGTAAAGGTACTAATGGCCAAGACTAACAGCTGTGCTGCACCATTTCTGTACTTGACTCAACTTCCAGTGATGCAAGTCACCATTGACTAAACCAGATGGCCTCCTGTAACCCGTGCAGGCCCCAAAAACTTCATTAGATTATACTGGGTTCAACATTTTGGGCCCTCTTCCTTCTTCTGCTGTGAGGCACGGTTAGGTTAGTGTCGCAATGAATTATCTGGCCCGTTATGCCGAGACAAAGGCTATCCAGAGAGGTATATCAGTCAAGGTTGCAAAATTTTCTTCAAGCTTGTTGTACTGAGTCGTGGTGCACCAACTTTCCTGATCAAAGATAGAGTAACCGCATTTACAGCAGCTTATTTGGATATAGTTCTGATTCTGATTGGAACAACCCATCGTAAGACCACCACCTACCACCCGCCAACGAACGGGCTGACAGAGCGTCTGAACAAAATGTTTGAATGCAGGCTTTCGTTGTACGTAGACGTTGCACACAAAGATTGTGCTGAAATTTTGATTTATATATAGTTTGCGTACAACACGATCAAGCAAGGAATGACCCATGCGAGCCCGTTAAGCGTCGTTCATGAAGGGGAAGTACGAACTATGTTAGATACTAAGTTAGCACATTAATATTATGACATCGATCCGGAAGCCGATGTGTTTACGGGACGCGCCGAAGAAGTGAGAAAACTTGCACACTTGCGGATCCGCCAGCAGTAATAGTACGATGCAGGCCTCTGCAATGCTTGCCACGGAACAGTAGTTCACCAAACTGGTGACAGAGAATGGGTTTGGGTGCCCGTACGGAACGACAACTCTGCGATGAGCCCATAAAAGATACTTTGGTCAGTACCTGGTTGCTGCATCAAATGAGTGATGTTACTTACGAAGTCGTTTCCGACACTTCGTATAGCCCAAGGCGTTGCCAGCACCATCCTGAACTTGTGCACGTAGTGCACAATAGGCCTTATGTCAGCGAGTAATTGCGTGAGACATTTCTTTACAAAAACCGCATTACTCACTTCGCATCGAGGTATCGGGCGGTGCTCTTTGAGAGGAGGCAAATGGCGCGTGTCTGAAAATGTACGAAAATTATGACGGGAGAAATAATGAACATCATGTAGTTGAATGTAGCTTATGAGAATGAAGATGATCTTCGTGTTCGACTGTTAAAACACGCTATTTTCGCTGTCGCCAGGTCTATCTATGTTTTGCTCGCGTTGCAACGCGTCATTATATATTATTAATTACATAGAGTCAGCTCCACTTTCCTTGTTAGATTGAACTTCTTTCCTGCAAAGAGTACCGTTGTGCTTTACAATTTCGTAAATTACGAATTCAACGTCATATACTTTGTATTTCACAGTGAGCTTTTCGTCTTTGCGATGCAAAGCATGCTCCCACATTTTGAATTGCATCGGAATTTTTAGGCGGTCCGCCACGGTGATAATCGGTCTATATCGCAATCAAGAACAATTACAGCATGCAATTGATTCACTTCACCATGCTGTATTTGAAACCTCGATTATAGTAACGGGATCTATACTTGTTTCGGCGTCTGGTAAATCTTCTGGTTACTTTTTGGAAGTTTACAGCTACCTTTCAGTGTGTGCCTTTATAATGCCTTCAATTTACGTTTTTGTATAACGACTTCACTTACATTTATATTTAGGCACAGTATAATAAATGCGAAGCATTTTCTAGCGATCTTTGGCGACATTAAGCATGCTATCTATCTATCTATCATATATCTATCTATCTATCTATCTATCTATCTCTATCTATCTATCTATTCTATCTATCTATCTATCTATCTATCTATCTATCTATCTATAGCTCTCCTGGCTCTCCTGTCCGTTTCCTTATGGGCATCAACACCAAAATTGGTATGGCATAACAAGACTGTATGACGAGCACAGGTGACTAGCCCTAACATGAAAATCATGACATGTTCGTCATAAATGTAATGATTTACATTTGATGGTTTCACTGCTATTGCGGCGGTTTTGTTTCCGATGTCACGTTGCAAAACTAGTATGATATGACTGCATGGCGAACACAAGCGACAGACCCTAACATGAAAAATCCTGACATGCGTGTCATGTAACAACATGACTATATGCCGCGCTCATGATCCGCTCGCGGCCGTTTCGCTTCCTTCACATATGCCGAATTAGGTATTACATCACGTGAATGGATGGCAAGGTATGTGACTGGAGCAACATGATAATCCGGAGATGCATATCATATAAAAACATGACTACATGCCACACTCGAGGTGCCAGTAAATTTTGACGTGATCCGGTGCACGCGCGCGCCGGCGTTGGTTTCGTCGCGTCACGCCGGCGAAGCCACGCAGGTGCCGTTCTGCCTGCCATATACTCGCCAGGGGCACGCCGCGCTTCGTTGCTTTGACGCGTACGCGTTGAGCGTGCCGGTGTCCCCTCATCGCGAAAAGAGGGGGAGGCGTAGCTGTCTGGGTAACGTGGTCTGGGCAAAATGAAACATGTCGCCTTTCACACCGGTTGCTGCCGGGCCGCGCCGACCCACGCTGGTCGTTTCAGTAGTGCCAGGCGTCAGACTACGAGTGCTCGCGTATCGCTTGCGTGGCGTCGCTGCGCTCAGCGTGCGCGCGCGTCAACGTTACGTCGGAGTATATCGAGTCCTTCATGGTGCGTTCACCACCCTTTCGGCAGTTTCACTTCTACAAAATAGGGTATAACAAGACGGGAATACACGACGAAGGTATATGTATGACTGGGGCTAACATGATAATTTTGAATACGTGTCATGTCACAACATGTCTACATTCCACGCCCATGATGCAGGTGCGACCGTTTCGCTAACTTAACATATACCAAATTCGGTATCACGTGACGTGAGTTGACGACGAACGTAACTGACACGTCTAAACATGATACTCATGATATGCGTGTCATGTCAAAAATGACTAAATGATACGCTCATAGCATGCTCGCAGCCCTTTCAGTACTTCCAAATACACGAAATTCCTATCACATGACCTGAGTAGACGATGAAGGTAAATGACACGTCCAGACATGATAATCACGACATGCATGTGGCGTAACATTTGGGGCCCTGAAGTTTTGCTTTTGGGGATTTAACGTGACAGCGACGTCTTGTTTCTAATGCGTACTTGAAAGACTTAGTGCATGAAACCTTTTCGAAGTTGCTAAGCTCCCATTACGTGGCTTAAAGGGCTGAGGAAAATTTTTAATGATGATGATTTTTCGCTTAAAATCAACAACAGCAACACCGCAATTTGTGCGAAACGAGCTCTTTAACGCTACCGCGTTAAAACATGACAGCAGGCTAGGGTTATAGCGCGTTCGCGCCCGTTTTGGTAGCTCCACGCATACTAATTTGGAATTACATGACGTGAATAGACGGCGAAGGTAACTGACACATGCCCCGCCGCGGTAGGTAGTGGCTAAGGTACTCGGCTGCTGACCCGCAGGTCGCGGAATGGAATCCCGGTGGCAGCAGCAGCATTTCCGATGATGCGGAAATGTTTTAGGCCCGTCTGCTCAGATTTGGATGCACGTTAAAAAACCCAGGTGGTCGAATTTCAGGAGCCCTCCACTACGGCGTCTCTCATATTCATATAGTGGTTTACAGACGTTAAACTCCACATATCAATCCAAGTAATTGACACAGCCAAACATGATAATCATGACATAGAAGTCCTGTGCGGCACAATTTAGCACCACCTCAAAACGTTGTGCGGATTTTGAAGTGACGTATCAACGTTTATCATTCGTGCTTCGCATACCATCGGTTCCCACAGTACGTGGGGTCTGCCCATTTTGTGTCGAGAAAATGAAGAAAGTTGTCAATAAAATAAACAATTAAAACTTCAGTTCGAGTGAGAATCGAATTCATGTTGTCTGCGTAGGAAACAAATGTTGTACCACAAAGGCAAGCCAATGAACAAAACGTATTGTACAAAGTGAGAGGAAGGTCGTGTAGTTGAAATTCTTGCAAATATTGTGTCTAAGAAAGAGAGCAAGCCCCTGTGTTTGCACTTCTTTCCTTTATGTAGTTGAAGGGATATATTTAACGCACGCAATGTTATGGGGTAGAAGCGTGGAATTGCGCCAGGCCTCAAAAAAGTGAATTATGCAGCAAGTGGGTGTTTATAAGGACCAAATATATCAGAGTGCCTGAAGATATATTCGCGTGTTGCCTTACACGCGCGTAGGTGGTCTTTCTCTGATTAGGAAAACACCAATTATGGCCTAGTTGGTTCTTAAAAACCATTGTACTTGTAGTAGAGCTATGATAGCTCGAACTAACAATGTTTCTCACGCATTCGTTCGGTCCCTTACGGTAAAATTGAGACTCGCACTGAGGCGGATGCGAGGCTATAGCAACAGAGGAAGTGTTTTGCACATGGCTCGCTCATTATTAAACTAGGCGCGAAAATACGCTATCGCTTTCTACTGTTGAAGGCAAAGTTCAAGCGTCTTCAAAGTTCTGTTTTTGTACTATTGAGTGTGTAAATGTTGTTTATTCGTTGTCAAATAACAACACACATAATACTCATAGGCATCATCTCCCCCACATTCGCAAGTACCATTGCTCCTGGTTCATTATAATGAGAATACCAAAATAAAATAGAATGGTGATGTGAATAAAATGAATGATGATTTTTATTTGTACGACAACATGAACTCTCGGGTAACGTGCAATGCTAGACAGAAAATACCTTATGACAGTTCGTCTGTTAGCCCGTCCCCGCAGTGCGAGAGAGACTTGGGGCTACAAATATTAGCTTTTAAAGCAGCTTTTATCTTGTCCTCTGCCACTGTGTAATTATGTTTACAAAATAAATTGAGAAATAAAAAATTAAAAGTCGTGTGAAGCAGAGTCGTCACTGTTGTCGCCGCTCTTGAAGCCCGTGTAGATGAATGTGCTCCTCCTAGCAACGCTTCATACATGACAAACGCGTTTGTGTAAAAAAAAAATAAGCAGTCCCGAGAACAGTCCCAGATGTGTCTCGTGAACAGAGTGAATCGTTTGCGGTGACCACTTGCCGTCACCGCCACCGATCGCAACATGCGCCTGTAGTGGGAGCGAAATCTGGCTGATGCGCCGGTAGTTCTCCTGACCACCACACGGCCCGCCTGTCCTGCGGAGTTTTCAAAGTGACTTTGTTGTAGTAGCGTTCCCTTTGTGAACATTTAGAGTGGGGGAGCAAGAGATCTATCACAAGGCGTGTTTCAGAACGCTCCGTTTGCAGCTTCTTTGATCACGCGAGCTAGGACATAAAAAGAAACCCATTCTTTTGCCTCGCTGCAGCACACACTACAGAGGCATGCGCATGCGGCATTAGCTTGCAAAAGACAAAGAATCACCAAACCACGACCGTCAGATGCTTCACGTGCACAGTCAAAGGAAATCGTGCAAAGAATTGTCGTCGCCGTGTTGCTTGTTGTAAGTGTCAGCCGAAAAATGCTACCATGGTATGTACCCAAGATACATTCGAAATGGCGATGAAATGAACCAAGCAGGTCCAGCTTGCATAACGTCACGAGAAGTTGTAATCACAATTTAAAGAAATAAAGGTCTAACTACAAACATTCTGCATAAAGCTTAACGAATGTAGCCGAGCTTCATCAGAGAAGCACTAAATATATATGTAAGCTAACGATGAGTCGTCAGAAAAGACATCTGTAAAAAACTAAGCATACCCATACTGCGCACCATCGAAATAAATGTAATGACATTTTGAGTAGCAAGAATAACACTGAAAGGTGATTAAACGCAGTGAAATCAATATTCACGAATCTCCACGACTTTTGAAAGCATGAGGTAAAAATTGTAGAAGTGCCACTTATCTGAAAGCAGCTGATTGAATGTCATACTATGAACCAATTCTCGCAAGAACCAATTCCCAGATTGAAAACAGCGACTGGCAAAAGCTTCCCTGTTGGAGCTGAGCATATATGTAAATATGTAGCCAAACCAAGTTTGCCAGAAAAATCATAACCCAAGCTAGTTGTTATAGCACCCAGCTCGAATGGACTTTTGAAAATCCGATACCATGTGAACAGATTTTGACACAGGTTGTAACGTACATCTGTGTACTGCGAGCGAGCTTCGTTGATGCATACCTGCCCCACTCTCTGCTAAATTTCTCGCATGTTGATAGCAGCGGTATCTGCGATTTGTACACCAACGATAAGTACGAGAATGAGACAGTCCGGCAATTCAAGGACGAAATGCAGCACAGGAAGTGACAATTTCTGATCGCGTTTTTTTAAATAAATGTATATAAGGAAAGGTTGGTGCCAATGCGTGGAGCTGGCAACTCGTCTTGCACAAAAGTCAACATCACACATTTTGTAGCAAACACAAGGCTATACATATGTACATTGCACAGCACTTTACAATGAGTTCACGTTTGAATACTCAGTGTCCACACCTCACAGAATTGTGTCCGCACCACAATGAGTTTGTACACAAGTAATCACGCAAATTTGAGTGTTCACATAAAACCCGAAAGTTCAAGAAAATGTCCAAAGTGATCTCGTCGCTGAATTCTGAACTCTTTTCAGAAAGTTTTTCCCAAAAATGTAGTAGTGAAACGCGAAAATACTTTTTTGAAACATACCGGTTCACAGTGCAGTACATTGTTTTTTGTTTAGTACTTTTGAGCTATTTCTGATTCCTCCAGAAAGTGAACCACAGCACGTGCTGCAGTGGCTTGTTGTTGTCCTGTGATGATGTTTTGAAAAAAAGGACCTAATTGAGAAGGTACAGACAAAATGACAAACAATCATGCATCAACTTTCTTTCAATTATACTGCAGGGTAAACAAATTGTTCACTTTTGTGTACAACTTGTTTTTTTTTTTATTTTAGGGGCGAAGCTCCTTATGGCGTGGCTTGTGCATCTCTCGTAGTACGTAACCACCAGTGGCACACACCCGAATAGGTATAACATTTGACCTCCAAGGTGGTGCCGGTGAGAGATTTCTTCTGTGCGTTGTTTAACAATGAAAAGTAGTGCTCAATGTACATGCCAATGGCAGCTAATGAGGAATGAGAGACAGGAGCATTCGGCTTTTAGTCAACGCGCACGCTGCGATCCCCATTAGCAGCCATTGGCATGTACATTGAGCACTATCGGACAAGAAAGGGTTGCTACATTATACTCGCTGGGTGTAACCTCCTTAGTTTTGGAAAGGTTTAGCGAGCGTTGAGCCGCAGGGCCATGAATACAATGAACTAGTATATACCATGAATGAATTCGAGGTGGTTAAAGGGGGGAAGCAGATACGAAGCGCAAGCCGTAAAAAATTAAAAGCTGAATCCTCCTGTCTCTCATTTCACATTAGCAGCCACTCGCATGTACATTGAGCACTATCTGACAGGAAAAGGTTGCTACGTTATACTCGCTGGGCGTAACCTCTTTGGTTTTATAAAGGTTTAGCGAGCATTAGGCCGCAGTGCCATGAATACAGTGATCTAGAATATACCATGAACTCAAGGTGGTTAAAGGTGGGATTGGACCCGAAGCGCAAGCCGTAAGAAAGTGTGCGTGTGCCGCCTCTCGTTTAGTTCTTGAAATGTCCACTGAATGGTGGTGCTTCTATATGGGGAATATATGATAAAAAGATGCGAGATGGTGGTACTTAAAGTGTTGAATAGATGGACAAACGGACACACAGACAGATGCATGGATGGACGCAAGAACGGACGCAGGGGCGGAAGCATGAACGAACGCAGGGACGGGCGCAAGAACAGACGCATGGACGGTCACACAGACGGACGCATGAACGGACGAATGCTTCGCCCAACTCTCTATGATTCCCTCCGTGGATATGCTGCCATTTTTTTGGTATTGCTGGTCAATTTTGCGTATTGTCATGTGGATGTATATATCTGTTCTGTATTTGTGAGTAAAAAAAAATTAAGAAACTTCAGTCGCAAAGCTGCACTTGTGTTGCTGTGGCTCATTTGTTATTAATCTTTTTCCATGTACTGTTCTAATATCATGAAATCCATACCAACCTAATCTGTCAGTCTTATTCAAGCTTTCTGACTTCTATAGTTGTATTACTAAACCATGTCAAGTTATGACCAAGCATGCCTCTCAGAATGTTTGGAGGACCGTTTGATGTACGACAGGGTTCACAGCTTTCATCACATTGGTTACGTGAATATTGATTTTTGCTCTTCAGGGGCAATTCACGGTCCTATTTTTAAGTTTTTGCAAATTTGGCTTGACTAGCTTTATTGCTCTTATGATTTGAATAACTCAGAAAAGACAATTAGGCACGACTTACGACCACGAGCTTGTGATCTACAAAAGAAACAAATTTAAGCTCAAGATGCAAGACCACACCATCTTTTATTCCAACTGATTCAAAATTCAGGTATTTAGAATGGTGCCTACACCATTTTCAAGTGAGGTCTGGTTGCAGGAGTCAAGCTCACAGCAAACATGAAGTTACACTTTATTTTTCGTAGCACTTGAGCCTAAGTACCAGGCAATGAAAAATTTAAATTACATTCTCACTTTTTACTTGTGGCACTCGAGAACTTGCACTTTTTCAAACCCATGCATAACATAGATTTACTCAATCATATGATACCATTACAGCTATTGTTCAATTATCTAGTAGCCATCATATCTCAGGTGTTACAAAATCAATGGGGCAATTTTTCGCACATAAATAATTATTTAAGATATAAAAAATGCATAAAACACAGAAAAATTATTTTAACTTTGCCTGAAGAAATGATGCTGGTAAAGGCTTTATTAGCTAGATTGACTTGACAACCAGTTAACGTGCAATTCTAATCATGGCTTTGTGGGAATGTTTATTGATGTTATGTAAGTGGGATATTTTTGCTGTTTCAGGTCATTTGTGAGCTGATGATGACTTCTGCATAGGAAGTGAATCACCTGTCTTGTTTTCATAAAACTTCAGTTAAAGTTACTCGAGAGAAAGGTTTTTTTAAAGTTGGCAACGTGACATGACACCAATGAGGGATGGTTAGCCCATATCATTTCATTATGCATGCGTGTACAGGAGTCTAGTTCACTGCTAACATATGTTCCTTCCAATGCGCTGTCACACAACTATAGGTAGAAGCTTCTTTATGATGTAACATAGACAAGATGTGTAGTTACTGGCAGGAACGTGGGCTTCGTGTCGATCAGAGTAAAAGAGCATGGTCACTGGGTAGACCTACAGTCACGCCTAAAGCAAGTTTTACAGTGTTGCGACCAATGTCTGCCTTGAATGTCATGCACGTACGTTTAATTAATTTCATTGCTCATTGGGAGGTAGGGCTTGGTGGAATACTGTCGGTCCGTATTGGCTTTCTCTATCTGTTGCGACCAAGGATGACATCAGTGATGCAGCCAGCAGCTACAAAAGCGGAGCAACAGTGCGTGACCTAGAAATGTCTGGTGTAAGAATCTATTCCACCTAACGCTGAACCATGCAATCAACACAAGCCTACAAGTTTGTATTTTGCAAGGCAGCAGTATAGGCAATGGCACAATAAGATCCTCAGAAACGTCGCACAATCAAGTGGTTGGGCCTGCAAACATATCCACCAATGTCACAATGTCATTGAGTCTTGATGTGCTGCAAAGCATTCAACACAGGTTGTGCGTAAACCCACGTGATGGCACGCACCTTACTTTATCTGCGAGGGGACCCTTTGAATTTCCCGCGTATTTGGGCATGAAAGACAGTCTAGTAATTGCCTAATTACGCCTAAAGAAATGCACTCGGTGTCTGTTAGATGGCAGCATATTCTACACAAGTTTTGTACAACGATGTCGGGTTTTTCAAAAAGACATCAGTTTCCACATATTTCTTTTTTTTAGCTTAGCAAGTGTGGTCGTCCTGCCATGATAACATGGAGTACCTTTTTTCTCGTGCTGTTGACCCATGGTTTGAATTCGAAGTTTGTTTAGGGCAGTGCTTTTAATGGAATGTCTACTGAATAGCGGTGCTTCTATATGGGGAATATATGATAAAAAGATTCGAGATGGTGGGACTTGGAGTGTTGAATAGATGGACGAACGGAAACACAGACAGATGGATGATAGACGCATGAAGGGACGCAGGGGTTGATGCATGAACGAACGCAGGGACGGGCGCAAGAACAGACGCATGGACGGTCACACAAACGGACGCATGGACGGACGAATGCTTCGCCCCACTCTCCATCATTCACTCCGTGGATATGCTGCCAATTTTTCGCTATAAATGACCTCCTAAATTTCACGGGCTTTTTGAGGCTTGCATTGATCCGAAGTCTTGGTTTTATAGGAGTCCAAGACTGAATAGGTAGCTCACCAAAAAGCAATACTTGACAGAAACTCGCGACACAATTCAGCTGTTTGCGGACGGGTTGCAGAGAGAGCACGTACTTGTGGCGCTGCCGTGCTTCATTTTGGAAAGAACAACTCTAAAGGCCATTGTGCCAGTAATACTGCACTGTAGTTTTAAAAAAACTGTCTGAAGGATACTCTCACATAAATAGCACTTGAAAACAAAGAGGAATTCTGCAAAGCGGACTGCATCTATGCATATGGCATCGAAGAGACAGTGTTGTGCAGTGATGGAAACTTCCTCGTGATCATTTCTGGTTGGGATTTTGTGCTATGTAGTAGTAAAATCAGGTTCTCTTCTCAATGTTGAAGACACCACTTCTCCCCACTCGGCGCCCGAGGTGCACCACCCGCGGTGGTGTAGCAAAGTGGGAGAAGAAACGTACGCCGCTATCCCAATAGCGGCTATTGGCCTGCTGGTCGCTTCACGATGAAGCAGAAGCAACGCTGAAGAAGTCTAGATGGTTGAGAAAAACTTGTATTTACAGATTTTACAAAACAATGGACATCAATGTTACAAAAAAAAGAAAAGAAAACAACTTGGAAATGAACCGACTTCTGTAGGGCGACCCTACGAAGTTCGGCGGAGCCGATGGTGCCTCCACACCGCAAGCTCGGTTCAGAACACTCGGCGGAGCCACGGGGCCTCTTCTTATCCCTTCCTGGCGCTCCGCCCTTACCACACTCTCGGCACATAATCACCTGCTTGTCCTTTGATTGGACAGTACATCGGTAGATTAAAAAAACGCCACGAGGATCCCACCTTCGTGCACGTGGGACTCATGACCTCTCCCCAAACAACACAACAACCAAAACGTAAATAAAACAAAACTAGAAAAAGCATAGAGGCCAGGGCCAGCTTCGCGGCACACAATTATCTAGACAGAGCTAGCCGTACTCGGTATTGCGGCCGTAGGGCGATTTCCCTCTACCACGTCAATTTCTTGACGACGGGGCTATAACCCTCTTGCCTCTGCGCGCCGTACGAGGAACCGCTCGCTGACCGCGCATATTTCTGCTTACGAGTTTCTTGCCCAGATAAACGGGGACGCAGTCAAAGACATGCCCAATTCAACAATAGGCAACCCAGGCGTCGAACGGGCGGCCGTCACCATTTTCCGTGTCGCGAGCCCGCTTCTAAGAGTTACTGGACCAAAGCCGGTCGGGCAGGAAAGGTCGCCGGTGATTTCAGAGTTTTCGCGACACGCGCGCCGCCGATTCTGCAGGCGCGCAAACAGTACGTGGCCGGGCCATACGCCGAACCGATGCGAGGAGTCACCGCGGTGCGCGGGGTCTCGGAAGAGGCCCGTTGATGCGCCGACTGCCCGTTCCGAGAGGCAATTAGGGGGCCGTCACACCGACGTTTATAATCTTACCCCTTTCCTTGCCCCGGTTGGTTCCCTTTTCCTTGAGTTAGTAGTAACTGAAACGCTCGACCATCTCTGGCGTTGAACAAAGCAGTGTAGTATGCTGGCGCCGTGTGTCCGCGCTCGCGGCAAAACCGGTTAGTCGCGCTTCGACCGCTTGTCACTCCAGCAACGCTGGCTGCCCGCGGCTGACATGCCGTCCCAAGCTTACGCCGCAAAGCAAATAAAAGCACACAAAAATGCCGCGCTACGAATTCCTACCGCGGTCCTACACCCCCCCTCCAAGACTTCGCAACAACTTGCCTACAGTGTTGCCGAAGTAAACCCACACAAAAAAAAAGAACGGACCGCGCTCGACCAGTGGTGTACGGCGGGTTAACAGCTGCAGCCAACGGCTGGGGTGTCCCACCCACTACGCAGTGGTCGCGTGCGCAAGTTCTCTCCTGCAAGGGAGCGCGCAAAAAGCCCCACTTGGTCTCGGTGCTCGAAAAAAAACTATGAAACAAACCAGTCTCCAGCGCCAGCTGACATAACAAAGCTACTTAGTGAGCTGCCCTGCTCTCATATTATAGCGAGTCTATTCAAACATCATGCAGCTGAAACACGGTATCTAGTAGACCCGACCGAACATGAGAGAGCTGCTCGCTCCGCACGCCTTTCCACCAAACGCTTATGATGCATGCACATCTGACATTCCCTGCCGTGGGCAATTTTTTTGAACACTCTGAGTTTTCATTAACAGGACACACACTGCAACACATGCCCCAGAACATTTGGGCGCTGTTGCCCCACCCAACATAATAAAAAAACGCAACAAAAAATATTGGCACGTAAAAGCAAACAGACACCACACGCAGTTCACACCACTACACTTGGTAATTGTCACACACTGTTGTATGATGTTCAAAAGTTCCATCACCATTCTGAAGTGTTATTGCCATGCTTGCACCATAAATCCATCACTTAGTCCCGTGGCACATAACACTCGTTCCCCCTCCTTCACTGATCGCCGCTGCGGGGCTCTCAGGCTACTGCACCTCCTCCCAGCATTGGTTTGTCAGCCGGAAAGCGCGTCGGCATTAGCATGCGCTGTACCCTTTCTGTGTTGCACTACCACGTCGTAGCGCTGCAAAGCCAATGCCCAACGTATAAATTTGGCCCCTTGTGGCGAAGGTTGAGTGAGGTACGCGAGTGGATTGTGGTCGGAGACGCCAAAGATTTTGGCCCCGAATACCCAGTGTCGAACTTTTTGAGTCCCCAATGACACCAAACGCCTCGCGCTCGATCGTAGACCATTTCATCTGAGCAGGCGTGAAGCGATGACTGGCAAAAGCAATCGGGCACTCGGTACCGTCATCGGCCATTGGGCCAAACAAGCTCCCACAGCGATAGCGGAAGCGTCCGTAAATAGCCAAAACGGCTTGTGAATGTCTGGAGTGGTTAATTCAACAGCGCTGCACAGGGCATCCTTGAGTTTTGCAAATGCCTCGTCGGCCTCGGGCGTCCAAGGGATGTGGTTAGGAACATGTTTAGCCGTCAATTGGGTAAGGGGCTTGGCAATGCCAGCAAAATTGGGTACGTAACCCCGGTAATACCCGCACAAACCTAGAACACCCCTTAACTCTTTTTTATTCTGGGGTACTTGCAGCCCCTCAATAGCCGCGAGCTTGCTGGGGTATGGACCGTGCTTTCCCGATCCCACAATTGTCCGAGGTAGCGGATAGACGCGCACGCCACCTGACATTTTTCCATGTTAGCTACTAGGCGTACGGACGTTAGGGCGGAGAACACAGCGTGGAGGTGCCGTACGTGTTCCTGTAAGGACCCCCGAAAACAGCAATGTCATCCAAGTAGGCACAGGCGTACGCCTCATGGGGTGCTAACAGCTGGTTCATACTCCTGAAAGCTGACTGCCGCGTTCCTGAGCCCAAACGGCATTACCCTCCAAGCAAACTGACCAAGGTGCGACATGAACGTGGTCATGCGCTGTGACCCCTCCGCTAAGGGAACTTGCCAGTAGCCTCGTCGGAGATCAATGAGAGTTATATAACTAGCCTGACCTACATTCATAATCAATTCTTGCGGGAATCCCATCGGGAATGCGTCAAGTTCGGTTATGGCATTTAAGCTTCTGTAATCGACACACAGCACACCGTGCCATCTTTCTTTGGGACGCACACAAGGGGGTGAGCAAAAGGACTTTCGCACCGGTATATTAAACCAAGCTCGAGCAGTTCCGCTATCTGTTTTGAAACCTCGTCCTTCAAGGCCACTGGCATGCGGTAAGGGCGGCTACGTTTCGGCGTGGCCCCTTGCATGAGCCTTATCTTATGTTCGCCGACTTCCGCGATCCCCACTTCTCTGCTAAATAAGGCCGCGTGGCGTTCAAACACCTCCCGTACTAACACTCTCTCAGGGGGCTGCAAATGAGCCAAGCTACCCGCCGGTAGGATAGATGCTCTGTCGTGCGAGGTGACAGGACGCGGCACGTATTCCACCTCCCCGAACTCGTGGTCGTCGTGGAATATGACACCAATGCCAGCGACACGGCACGTGTACGGGCGCAGGTGGTTGGCATGCACTAGCATACGCTTTCGCGCCGGCGTCTCTAAGTGATAGGAGTGTTGGCGGTACTTTCTGTGATCCTGCACGGACCTACCCATTTCGGTTGCATCTTACCGGAACGGTTGCTATCAAAAACAAGCACCTGCTCCCCAAGTTGAAACTCCTTTTCTTTCGCACGAAGGCTGTATTGCGTCGCGTACGCCCTCTGCTGTTTAGTTGCGGTCACGTTAGCAGTTTCCGCGGCTATCTCCAACTGTTACTTCAGTTTTCGCATATACTCCGCCGGCTTGTCTGCCACTGTCGCGGGCATATCCTGTTCTCCCGTGCAAGCCCTCTGTAGGATCGCGAGCGGACCGACGGGTTTTCTGCCGTACATCATCTGGAACCGGGACACGCCCGTAGTGTCGTGAGGAACTTCTCTATATGCCCACAGTAGAAGTGGCCCGAACTTGTCCCATTGTCACCCCTGTTCAGATATCACATGAAATAGCATGTTTTTGAATACTCTGTTCCACCGTTCGACCGCTCCGTTGCTTTCCGGGTGGTCCGGTGTCGAAAACCGAGGGAACAGCCAAGGCGCGTCAGGAATTCGCGGGTCAGCGCGGCGGTGAAATTGGTCCCGCAATCTGAACATACTACCTCTGGTATCCCGCTGCGGCTGAAAATTTCCAACATTGCGTCGCAGGTAGCTTTAGCTGTCAATGATTTGACATATGACCTCGGGCCAGCGGGTGCAGAGATCTATCATGCACAACGCGTAGCGGTGGCCGCGAGTTGTCGGCGGCTCAATTGGTCCTATGACGTCGACATTGACTTTCTGAAAAGTATCGGGGCCTTACGAGGGGCGCTATGGGAACTCTGTCTGTCTGCCTCCTGTCAGCCCTGATCTGGCACGCGTGACAACAATTGCAGTAGTCTCGGACGTCCTTTTCTATACCTAGCCAAAAAAACTAAGTTTAATTCTCGGTTTCGTCTTACGAAACCCCAAGTGTCCGCCCCAATACGACTCATGCGCCAGGCTGAGCACATCAGCCCGCCGGGTGGTCGGCAAAACTAACTGCTTGATCGGTTGACCCAGTACCTGTTCTCGGTGATACAGCAACCCGTCAATCACCAGCATTCCACCTCGCCCTTCTGCGGCGTCTCTCCATGCCCGGCCCAACGTTTCGTCACTATTTTGTTCCTCACGCAACGCCTCGAAATCGCCCCTCTCGCCACTTGCGCCACCTTGCGACACGCAACTTGCCTCGTTCTCGACGGTGTGTGGTGTTTTCTCTCTAGCGTTACGCTCTCCTTGTGTCTCCATCCGAACCGGCCCTAATTCTCCCTCCTCTACCTCCACGGCTGTAACCACCTCTTCCTCCCGGGTGCGTTCGACCTCGCTGGGCTGTAGTACGCTTCCCTGCGCTGACCGCGGATAATCCGGAGTCGGTCTACTATGCTCTACTACTCTCCATTTAGCTTTGCGGCCGCCTCTCGCTCGTCGGAGAAGTTTTGGGGGGATAGTGTCGTGTCCTGTTCGTTGTATTCACACTGGCTCTGTTGCAACGCGGTCCAATCACTCGCCGAGAGCAGGAATTCACTCACGCTTAGTTTATCTGTGACCGCACACAAGACCGGTGTGGCCTGTGAAACTTCGGCGAACACCGGTTGCCCCTGTTTCAGCGTTAGCGGGAGCTCTACTAGTTTGGCCTCGACTCGTTCACCAAATGCTGCCCGGAGGCTTACGCGGCCATGGGCCTGGATAAATTCTTCAGGAACCACGCTTTTCTGCACTACCGTAATCTCGGCGCCCGTCTCTCTACTATTGCATTCAAAGTTTTATCTTTGCAATTCACAGTTACCTTCCACAAGCGGTCGGCAGGCGTTACCTTATCTAGGCAGACTAGAGCAGTGAGTTTGTCATTTCCCTCCGAAGCGCTAGGATTCGGCGCCAGTCTTTCAAGATTGTGCGGGCAGTTAAGTCTGATATGAGTGTTCGATCCACACTCAAAACATCCCGTTTTCCTCGGTTGCCTACTTGAATTATACGAACCCTTCGGTCTCGTGTTCGAACCCTAACTCGGACCCGATGGGCTGCTACTCTGTGGTCGGTCGTCTTTTCTACCCATTTACTGCTGGCGTTACGCGGCTGTCCTTTCTGCGCTTCCGCACTGCCGTTCGCTTCTTCAAAGGTGTGCAAGAGCCTTGCAATTTCTGTGCTTTTGTACCAAGCTGCCCCTCACGTAACCTCAAGTATTTTAATGCCTCTTCAGACAACACGTTTTTCAATTGGTTCACTGCCAGTAGTTCCAAAAGCTCCGCGAAGGTGGACACGTCTCTTGAAGCCACATAAAAGTTTAAGTAGCTGCCCAACTCTTGTTGTAAAACTTTTCCACGTCTCTGTTTTTTGCTTACGTGCCCCTGTGAATTTCTTTTGGTATTCTAAGGGAGACAGCCAGTTCATCAAGCACTACTTCCTTTACGGTCTCATAGTTCCGATGTTGAGCGGGTGTGAGCCGAGTTGATAAATACTCTATGCGCTCAGCCACGAGTGGAAAGACTATTTGTCCCCAATAACTTCGAGGTACCTCATATGCCTCCAGAGTGTGCTCCACTGACTCGAACCAAATTGGGACCTCCGCGTCTGCGGGAAATTTTGGGAAAGCGCCCACTAACAATTTGGCGTATTTGCGCCACTCAGTGTTGGAGCAGCGCTCAAATGTTCCGCCAGCATCACTCACGCTACCTGATGGGCTTGCCGGACGTAACTTAGCGAGCTCTAACTCCAACTGCATTTGCCAGCTTCGTTCCCGAGCCATCTTAAAATCATGATCTGCTTGGTCTCGTGCCGTCCAAGGGACGTCACCACTCCCATCCTCACTCGCCCCATCGCCACCCTCCATTCTGCTGAATATGGTGCTAGCCTGTTTGCCCCGCAACAACAATACAGCAATGAGAAAGGGAACTCACGTTAGCTCGGTCCCGTTGTCGTGGCGTCGCTCTGGCTTGCTGCTGCAGGAATCTGGTCGTTGCCCCACTCGTCGTGGACGCGCCTTTTGGGTGTTGA
Organism: Rhipicephalus microplus; assembly: GCF_013339725.1. Classification (NCBI taxonomy): domain Eukaryota; kingdom Metazoa; phylum Arthropoda; class Arachnida; order Ixodida; family Ixodidae; genus Rhipicephalus; species Rhipicephalus microplus. The sequence goes on from NC_051174.1 coordinate 29,432,642, forward strand.
GAACTCGTTCGAGGACCGCTTTGACCCAGTCACTCCCTCGGTGTCTTCCGGGAACGCCAGGCTATCTGCAGCTTCCAGCTGCCGCAGCTACTTACTGCAGTGTCTGTCCGTTGGTCTGGTGCCGATTGGCGTCTTCATCTGTACTTCGTCTTTCCTCTCAGCCAGCTTCTTCCTTTTTCCACTCCGTCCACAGCAAGCCAATCCTGTCGACTGCGCCAGTAAAATCAGGTTCTCTTTTTTCGATGTTGAAGACATCACTTCTCCCCACTCGGCGCCCGAGGCGCACCACCCGCGCTGGTGTAGCAAAGTGGGAGAAGAAACGTACGCCGCTATCCCAATAGCGGCTATTGGCCTGCTGGTCGCTTGACGATAAAGCAGAAGCAACGCTGAAGAAGTTCTAGATGGTTGAGAAAAACTTGTACTTACAGATCTTAAAAACAATGGACATCAATGTTACAAAAACAAAAGAAAAACAACTTGAAATGAACCGACTTCTGTAGGGCGACCCTACGGGGTTCGGCGGAGCCGATGGTGCCTCCACACCACAAGCTCGGTTCAGACCCTCGGCGGAGCACGGGGCCTCTTCTTATCCCTTCCTGGCGCTCCGCCCTTACCACACTCTCGGCACATAATCACCTGCTTGTCCTTTGATTGGACAGTAATCGGGTAGATTAAAAAAAACGCCACGAGGATCCCGCCTTCGTGCACGTGGGACTCATGCCCTCTCCCCAAACAACACAACAACCAAAACGTAAATAAAACAAAACTAGAAAAAGCATAGAGGCCAGGGCCAGCTTCGCGGCGCACAATTATCTAGACAGAGCTAGCCGTACTCGGTATTGCGGCCGTAGGGCGATTTCCCTCTACCACGTCAATTTCTTGACGACGGGGCTATAACCGTCTTGCCTCTGTGCGCCGTACGAGGAACCGCTCGCTGACCGCGCATATTTCTGCTTACGAGTTCCTTTGCCCAGATAAACGGGGACGCAGTCGAAGACATGCCCGATTCAACAATAGGCAACCCAGGCGTCGAACCGGCGGCCATCCCCATTTCCCGTGTCGCGAGCCCGCTTCTGAGAGTTACTGGACCAAAGCTGGTCCTGCAGAAAAGGTCGTCGGTGACTTCAGAGTTTTCGCAACGCGCGCCGCCGATTCTGCAGGCGTGCAAACAGTACGTGGCCGGCCATACGCCGAACCGATGCGAGGAGTCACCGCGGTGCGCGGGGTCTCGGAAGAGGCCCGTTGACGCGCCGACTGCCCGTTCCGAGAGGCAATTAGGGGGCCGTCACACCGACGTTTTTAATCTCACCCCTTTCGTTGCCCCGGTTGGTTCCCTTTTCCTTGAGTTAGTAGTAACTGGAAACGCTCGACCATCTCTGGCGTTGAACAAAGCAGTGTAGTATGCTGGCGCCGTGTGTCCGCGCTCGCGGCAAAACCGGTTAGTCGCGCTTCGACCGCTTGTCACTCCAGCAACGCTGGCTGCCCGCGGCTCACATGCCGTCCCAAGCTTACACCGCAAAGCAAATAAAAGCACACAAAAATTGCCGCGCTACGAATTCTTACCGCGGTCCTACAGTAGTACTGGCTTATATGCCCGTGCGGCGACGATACTACACTGCGCACTGTAGTAAAAATACAAATAAGTAGTGGCTGCGGCATCACTTTTTCCGGCGGCACACGTACAGTCGCGGCCACTGTTAGAGGGAACGCGGCACGCGTGGCCACTCTTTTCGGGCCACCAAGCGCGCGCCGCGCGAAGTATTGCGGCGCAAGCGCAATCAGCGCCAGAGGCGGAGTTGGCTGCGCGTCGTCTGCTACGGTGCCTCCCACTTCGCCGCACGCGCTCTGGTTCAAAATACGGTAGCTATGGAGCTAGATAGAAAGTATTGGAACTGGGTTCTCGGCGCGCCGTTCATGCTACACCCAGTATTCGGCTTCGAATTTCAGACGTTCGTTTTTGTCGCAAAATGAAGTTGGTCACTTAAATTTCACTTGTTTACGAAAGGAAAAAGAGCACGTGGCATAAGATTAACAGAGTGTGCCTTGGATGCTTCGCATGTCGAACAGCCCATTTAGGCGACGAAAGTTACGCCCACTTTTGATAAAACTCTGCTCGTTATGAGTTTAAAAGGGGCTGCATGTGTTCTTAGTGTGGCATTTCGTCAAAGCAATATCTCCCGGCATGGCCAGAGTTCCTGAGAGTGAGCGCTGGGAAATCGTCGAGCTCTATTTCAAGGGTAGGTCGCAGCGGAAATCGCCGAAGCGACGGGAAGAACGCTCAAGACAGTCAACAAGATTGTAAAGCATGTAAATCTTGCCGCCGGATCAAGGATGCTCCGCGGAAGCCGAGGGTCTCGAGTTACGACTGAACAAGAGGATGCTTGGATCGTTGTGGCGGCAGCCGTGAAGCAATGTCTCTCTGCTCAACAAAATCAAAAAATACCCTCGACTTGAGAGCATGCGTGACAACGGTCAAGCGACGCCTCCGGGGAGCGGGTCTGAAGAGCAGGATTGCAGCCCGAAAGCCTCTTCTTCGCGCTCAGAACAAAGAAAACGGCTGCAGTTTTCTCGACAGCAGGCGCAACGTTCAACTGGGGAGTGGAAGCAAGTCGTCTTCACAGACGAGTGCACGTTCACTACATCGTGCGATCAGCAAGCCCGTATTAGGCGCCCTGACAACACCCGTTAGCTACACGAGAATGTGTTTTTGGAAACGTGCTTTTCGTTAGAAATGTCCTTCCAGCATGAGCTTCCAATTTTGTACTCTGAACACGTTTAAATGGGTGTGTCATTCTGTTTGCACGCACACATCTCGAGACTCCGGGATGCTTTCGTTTTCATGATGATTATTGATTATGAGGTTTAACGGCTGACGCTACACAGGCGATGCGACGCGTCGTATGGTGGGGGGGAGGCGCTCCGGAATAATTTTGACCACCTAGGTATCATTACCGTGCACCCAAATTGTTTAGATAAACGCAGTGATGACTTATGAGACTGCGGTTGATCGTAAAGGCATTTCGAACACTGCACGTTCAAACATAGCTTGAACAAGTTCGTAACAGCTTCAGCTATCTGTACGTTTCCTTTTTTGCGTTCACAATCGGTAGTCTAGACACCGAAATGTCTTCTTTTTTTTTGCCTTGATGCAGGTACCAGCCAAAGTTTTTACAAAGAGTCTCGAAAAGCGGACGGTCACCTGTAGGTGTTTGGATCATGATCACAAAAGACGGTCTCGGACCTCTTGTGAAAATCGACGGTAAGTTCACAGCGAACAAGTACTGCGAATTTTGACCACAGTGGCCCATCGCGAACTTGCAAAGGTGCACTTCTCCGGGGCTGGTCCTGTATTTAAACACGACCGTCCGCCTGTGCACACTTCGAAGAAAGTTGAAGCCCTACTACGCCAGCTCAACATCGCCGTTTTAGAGTGGCCGCCCGAGTAACCAGACTTCAATATTATTGAAAATATTGGGGGGGCCAAATGAAAGCGGCACTCGCATCCAAGCCCCTCAATGGAATGTCAAGGGACAGCCTTTGGAGAGAAGTCCACGCTAAATGGGAACGCCTTAAGCTGGATGCCACCTTTGTGGATTCGTTATACAGTTCTCTGCCACGTAGGATGGCTGCCGCGATTGCCTCCGGGGGAGATCCAACCAGGTATTAAAATTCGCCTTCCCCATTAGTTCGGACATTGCACCCTGCTGCCTCGAGTGTCTCCGAAAAGGAAACCATCATCTAAGCTTCATTTGCAGCCGTGGTCTTGGCTTCATCGTATATATAATAAATCTGAAGCACAGATTTATCAGTATCTCTTGTTTGTCGTGTGATTTTTTTTTACTTCCTTAGCATGCCAATTATGAAACCCACCCTCTGTGATCAAACAAAACGTTAAGAGCTAAAAGGCGCAGTTAATTTGAAGTACAGCATGCCTGCGCGCTTTCATAACTGCTTTATAATAGTATCTATTGACGTGCCATTGCTACAGGGTTTGTGTATTCCAAAGCGCGTGCGCAATATAGGTTTCGAGGCGAAAGGGGAGGCACCGTAGCAGACGAGGCGCAGCTAACTCCGCCTGTGGCGCTTATTGCGCTTGCACCGCAATAGTTTGCACGGCGCCCGTCGTGGCACTCCGCGGAGCGCGGTCACCCGCTCCGTGTTCCCTCTTACAGTGGCCGCGACTGTACACCCTGTCTGCGGTATGCATGTACGTTGACGTTGATCAGGCAAACAACTGTGACAGCATAGCACGGGTGGTGTCGCGGTCGTATGCTTGATAGAGCGGAATGGATTTCCGACCACAATGGCTGCATTTAGATGGGAACGAAATATAAAAAGAACACCCGTGAACCAAAAGATATATGAGCATTGGAGAAGCACAAGCGGTCACAATCTTGGTACGCCCACTACAGCGTACCTAAGAATGATATCTTGTTGGCACATTAAAGCCTAGCAATTATCGATGTTGAACAGACATGTTCATCGTAGGCCGACACAGGCAAGCGGAATAAACTGAAACTGCATGTTAGCTGAACTAAACAACAAGTAAACATCGAAGAAAATATATACTTCTCTAGCAATGCACAAATTCCGATTTTACTTAGCCACGGCAGCAAGTGAGAAAAACGCTTACTGAATTGGCTGGCTCCATAAAGCTAAGCTTTGAGTAACCTGCTCCTTTGTAACAAGAAACCTGTCTTTTGCACAAATTAAGTTAAGCAGAGGCACTTCGGCATCGAGTTTTCACTATGAGAGTATCTTTTAAACAGCCCAGAGGCGTATGATTGTGACCCTGCACAATGTTGTGGGCAACGCTCCTTTTATTAAACGCAACTGTTTACAAAAAAAAAAAGACTACCTGCCTATCGTTTCACTCACTACACGCAGTCGCACCAGATAATGTTTGGTGGTGATGGTAAAATGGACGGACGCATGAAAACTTTGTTAGTCTTGAAGTTCACTACTCAACGCTCAGCGGGCCAGATAAAAAAAAGTTTACAATGCCGTTTGTTGCATAATGTGCTCGTTTCATTTCGAGCAAAACACCATTTAAACTCTACTATTTCGCCCCGGCTTCCACTAATGGCTGTCTTCACTATCGAATAAATATAGCAGACACGTGCCATCTGGTTTAGAAATGAACCCGACACCACTAGAAAGGAGAGCAAGATCAGAATTTTGTTCAGCTGACCGCTTGCTTGCAACGCTGCCTCCTCTTTCTACGTTCTCCCTTTCCTCTATACGTCTTCCTCTTTACATACTGTTTCCCTTAAATACGCAGCAGTACTGCCAGCGCCTTTTTGTTTTTTTTTTGGCGAAATTTATTTCTTTAGTGCGCTGCGAACGTTTCAGAAGGAAGATATAGCAGAGAGATAGGACAGAGCGTGCCCTTACAGCGACTTTTATTGCACAGATGGCGGGAATATATATACGGTCAAGAGGGCGAGGAGATCACGCACAGAAGAAAGGAAAAATGATGGCGCATGCACCAGACCCTTTTTTTCCAGTCTTAAAATTCACTATTCGACAGATTGACAGGTATCTTTTCAGTTAAGATGTCATTTTAGGATTAGAATAAGGTAGTCTGGCGCATGCGCCATCATTTGTCCTTTCTTCTGTGTGTTATCGTCCTGCCATAATAACAGACGACAATACAAAAAAAAAGAAATATTTGGAAAGCTGATGTGTTTTTGAAAAACCCGACATCGTTGTACAGACCTTGTGTAGAATCTGAGGCCATCTAGCAGATACCAAGCGCATTTCTGCATTGTTGAAGGCTGGGTGCGCTCCACCTGTACAGGCACGGAATGTCCATATTAACTTGTCGTGGCAGATAGGGGTGGCAGTGCCAGCGAATTATCGTGTGCCGTGTTGCTCAGACTAAGGAAACTGGGATGCTAAAAATATTTGCAGGAAATCAACCTCTATGTTATTGGACATCCTCGTGGCTGACACAAAGGGCCAGATCTATTGCTTATTTCGCTGCTTACAATTAAACGCCTGTTTATGTTCTCCGTTCTATAGAGATGAGGAAAAGCATAGGCACTCATCACAGCACGCTCTTTCATGCCATGCCAAAATGAAACGGTTTTGGCACCGTGTGAATGCAGGCACAGACAAACGGCCTTGTGCACAAGTTTCAAAGTTGCACCACGGCTACTCATGCTTGCCTCTGCTGCTGTTTACAGCATTACTTTGTCGATTACATTGCGATAACAAATACATATTAGCCACGTAGCTTCTGCATGCTTTGATTCTCGTCTAATGGAATGGTTGTGCCCGAACATGTTGTGTATAGTTACTTTTTTAATGTGGAGTTCAGTAAGGTAACATTTGGTGGTGTGGTTTGCATACGTATTGCTTCACTATGTGTACTTTTTCAAGCATTCCAAGTGCTCTTTCCGAGGGGGTGGCCAAATTCATAAGGGCTAACCGAAGACTGTGACCCTACGCCTATTATTATTATTTTTATACCCCAAGAAGAGTAAATATGTTATGCCAATGGTGATCCTCATCTATAAAAATTCTTGTATCCACCTTCGTGTGCCGTGAAATGTAATGAATGTCTCAAGTGTGTCAACACTGTTCAAAACTGAAAAAATGCTGTTCTGGCAAATCTGTTAGCCTTAATTGTGGATGCGCTCCCACTGTATAGGCACAAAAGTGGTTTCGCAAATGTTCAGTAGACTATACACAACTGCCTTGCTGCAAATGGCATGAAACAGTAAGGTGCAAATAAGCCCTGAAAGTGATGACGTGAACCCAAATATTTTACACCTACTGTGCTGTTTACGAGCACTGCCCCCCCCCCCAAAGGTTATTCAATGAAATACCAGCTAATCAGCACTTACTTAATGGATACGCCTTTCATTTTTTTCCCGCACAGAAGACATAAAGTTTAAAATTTTTTACTTGTGTGTTAATGCTATATTTAACGTATGTTGATCACTACCGCAGCAAAGCATTATTTATTTGAAATATAAACAAAGAGTAAAAATTTCATTTCAAGTAATTTTTGCAATAAATTGGAGGGGCTATTTTGTAAGTATTCTATCTAGAACAGGGCTGACATGAAACAAATGAATGAAATGGAGCCACACTAAATTGGTCAAGGCTATTCTCAGAGTCTAGAGATGAGAATAGCCATGGAAGGTGCATAGAACGGGTGGAGGCCGCATTGCGTCAATAAAATGGAGCCAAAATAGCATCCGAACAACATGGATTCGATTTAAATGAAGCACTTGAGCCCAAAGAATGGAATTGCTTGTTTTTCGCCCCACTTACCATAATCCTGCTGCGAAAATCACAACAAAAACACTCCTACGAATTGCAACACCACCTACCATCTACTCGAGACACACATAAATGGCTGAAGTCATGCCAGTCTGCAATCTCAAGCTTTGAAAAACAACACGTGCCAATATTAATGATGTGCTGTATTCATTTTATATTTTTACACGTGTTGAAAGCCATTACAAATTCTCTTAGCTTGCCTACAAGCTTTTTGATCCCTCTTGTTCTTTCATTCTATCTCCCCCCATTCTAAATAAAACACTTACAAATTAACCCCCACGTCGACATAGGCCATTTCTAGTAAATTACGCTTTGCAATGGTGTAACAGAGCTTCCTTAGCCCCCAGCTGTGTCGCGCTATAGCCTCTTCTCAGCCATCCTGCATTGCTCCTGATGAATTGGAAATAACTAAAGCAATCCTTATTTTAAAAACCGGTGAGTGCTCCGGTCCTTTTAAATGGCCCCTAAAGAACCTTCTATAATATTTTTCAAACGTTCGAAGTAAACACGTGCATCATATGCAAAATGCTGCATGATCAGGGATTCTCCACGTGGAAGCGCAACAAGCCGCCAGTGCTCCACAAATTCCAAGAAACAATCCCCCCATGCCTTTCGGCCTGGCACGTGACATCAAGAAGTTGAATCTGACGTGCAGAATAAATATGCTGCAATTGGTCAATCAAGCACCTATGACTTCCTGTTAGCCTGCAAGAAGCTGTCCACGCCACTCGTCGTTTGCCGAGATGCCCGCATGCATGCACATGCTTGCAAATCAGGTACTGTGGTCCGTAGGACAGGGTTTATACCGACACTATTCGTATAAGCACCGGCTGGCACAGCAACAGTGATTCGCCAACAAGCGCAAAGTTGACAAAGGGCGGAGTCACGACAACCGTAACAAGACGGTGTTTCGAGCAATATGTCATCGATAATGCATGCCGCGCAAGTTTGGGAGAGGTGCTTGGCAAGAGGGCAAAGCGGCTTCGGGAGAGGTACCAACGGAAGGTAGTGGATAGAAGAATGAAAGGAGTGATTACTGTGCTTAGATAATCAAACGCATTTAACTCCGCTATTACAGCGCCGTTTCAAAAAATTTTACCACCTTTATGGTTGTTGTGCACTTGCGCACAACTTCTTCACCACAACTGAATTTTCACCTCTGGGTAGTTAAATATTGCATCTGGTTTCTGGCTGCATGCAGTATAGCACATATTGCGTGCCAGCACCAGCAGTGTTCATGTACTCAAATATTCCTTGGTGCATGGCTGCGAGATGGGTGGCCTCGAAATCAAGCGGCAAACGTTTAGACCAGCATTGCTATTTCCACTAATACACACTGTCAAACATGAGACTCTGGTGCAGCATGGCATAATCTACATTGATTTTATTAGGATGGTGCAGGAAACTTAGTTTTGCAAATTTGTTGGCACAAGCAGCATCACTAGATGGAGAATGGGAGGCTTTTACATTATTAAAACCACACGAAGCTTAGAGACAAGGCAAACATAGGAATTCATAAGAATTATTACTTGAAATTTCATACTTTGTTTCTGACTCGCCACAAGTGAATTTTCAAAACGAACTGAAAGGTATTGTTTGGCTTTCAAAGCAAGAAAAAACGAAAAAGTAAGTCAGACCTCACTTTGTTGTCTGCCAAGCTAACCCCGCTAGTAGCAACATAATGACCACCACAGCTTTTATTGCTGCCAAGTACCTGACATAACTGATGATGCCACTTTTATATACTCGTATTGATGTCACGAAGCTTTGAAACGTCGCTGCTCATTATATCTAGTGTAGCTAGCAAGTTACACAAGCCTTGTCTAGCGTACTGACCTCCCACACAAAGAACTGCCTCTAGTTGCAATGGGCCACACTCCACATAGTGGCCACGCTGAACCCACGGCAGACTGCAGCAGTTGGCCTTGTTTTAGGTGCATCGTAAAGACGTGGTTATGCAAAATGGTGCGACATGTGTTACGTGTATGCACCATTTAGCTCACACTGCCGATACACTGCACAAGTTTGACACCCAGGCACATAAAATTAGTATTGGTGACAGACAGGCACTTTTCTAAAGGATACCCGAGACATAGGCAGACGACACAGGCTCTCGTCATGTTGCGGTAAGCTTACACAAGTTGCACAACAAAATATTACCAGTACTCTACTAGGCAAGGTACCTTTTGGCGTTGCGTAAATCAGTTGCCAGGCATTCGGGTGGTTGTTGCCAGACTGCTGCTAAATTTGGCTGAAAACTTTTTGCAGTTGTGGCTTCTCCGTAAGAGCTTGGTGCCATCCGCGGTGCATTTAGCGAGTGCATGGGCGACGCAGGCAGTTTTAATTAACGGAATGAACTGAGTCTAGCAGAAGTCGAGCGTGGCGCTGCTGAGCAAACAGGAGGCCGTTTTAATTAACGGAATGAACCGCGCCTAGCAGAAGTCGGGGAGCGGTCTATTGCTGTGTGCGTAGCTGTGCAATTAAGATATCACGTCTCAGTATTAGGGATGACGGGGAAAACTGAATAGAGTCGCAGGAGGTGATGCACTGCCCCCCTTCCTCCTTACATTTCTTTTTTTTTTCTCTCAGCTTATAGTGTCGCGTCGACCGTGCGCTACGACGGGGGACGCTACGCTTCCCCTAGCTACTTCAACACAAGACATATCGTTCGGACTCGTATATACATGTGATGAATAAGCGTTCCAAGGCTGGTTAATCCGGGTACGTCGGATATGCTACAGCCGCGGTAGCTATGTACGCCTGGAAGGCTGCTTTATCGAGCTGCTTTATCGAACTGCGCTCGACTTCTGCTAGGCGCGGTTCATTCAGTTAAAAAAAAACGGCCAGCGTCGCTCGTTCGCGAAATGCACCAAATTCTCACGAAAAAGCCACAACTACAGGAAAAAAATTTTGCAGTCAAATTTTGCGACAGTTTGGCAACACTGACCCTTCCAGTCTGGCAACCACTTATGCAACGTCAAAAGGAACCTTGCCCTTTACTATTTACCCTCGAACCGAAACAAAAAAGATCAATGACTCGGGTCGCACGTACGCGACTAGCCGCGACTCTTGGCCCTACTTAATCGCCGAATACTGGCACACTACGGCGAGCGGTTGATTAAGATGCACGTGACAGGTATGAACAACCAGGCACTCGTACAGAAGAACAGTAACTTATACTCACAAATGTAACCTGGCTCGTCGTTGGCGTTGCTGAGGCAGCTGAAGTTTTATTTTTTCTGCCCAGAATCCGGTTGACAAAATCAGTGTTGCCAGGTCTTGGTAAGGGAGCGTCGATAAAATTTGACAACCGCCCGAAATGTGGCCTGGGAAGTATTTATTCACAACAAAGCTAAAAATGATTTGAAGCCTCCTTAACAAAAGTGTTATTTAGCACTCGGAAAGGCAGCGATGGTGTAGTGAACCAGGAAATGTCAAAATCTACTGTCGCTCAGCTTGGCGAGCTCGTATCACGACCGAGGTCGTGGTTGGCGCAAAAGACTGTAAAACGAAAATTTTTTGAAGAAGTAGCATGCAATTAATAGCTTTTATAATGCACCAGCTGTCTGTATAGTCAACAAAACAAGCGTACTACTTCTTAACACTGTGCTAAGCTTGCGTTGCGTGTCGCACGGACACCTCTCTTAGCGGAGGGAATAAAACGGTCGCGATCTGCGCATTGCAATTTCTGACTCTTAGGCTGTAATTTAACTAACCTCTTCACCAAAAGTTTGCGTGATTCTGCGCCAAACACAACCTGAGGGGCCTGATCACGATCAAAAAACACCGTTACAAAGACTCAGCAAGAAAAATCAGGCGATCCTCGCAAAATCGCGAAAACCAGCATCAGCTGATCCAATTGCAGCCTATATTACATTTCATCAAGCCGCGATTCCGGATGGTATGCAGCTGCAGTAGTCTTGAACTCGACATGCGTGAAAAGCCACGGTTGTACGTGCAAGAATGATGCGTAAATACCAAGCGAGAATGACGGCCCTAAATAGGCGAAGAAGCGCACAATTTTCGTCCTAATTAATTAAGTGATAGTCTAAGGTGCTAGGCGTTGCCACAAGGTTGGGTTCAAGCTATACAATTCAATAGAATAATACCAGTTCAGCCATATAATGGTTCGACGCTTCACCCAGAAATAAACACTGGGTTCGCCCTTAATACGTGACCCAGCATGGTCACACGTGTGTGTAGTTTTAATCTCACATACACATCGTTCTGATTGCGACATACGCCAGACCGCGTGAACACAATACGGCGGCTCGTAAAATACAATACCTAAGCGGTTACACGTGCATGCTTCATTAGTAAAAAATGTGCAAAGCCATAACAGTCCACCTAAGCCTGTACACTATTAAGTTAGTCTTAACCATACTCTGGAAAAGTACCTGATTATGCTATCAGTGAGCGTATAAGCAAAACATCGCAAAAATACCGAGGACTATGGAAGAGTGTGCACAAAACAAGCGCTAATTTTCAGCATTTTTACAGCTTAACCGCTGAGGAAAGCTCTGCATCAGTGCGAAGCAATCGGTCAGAATAATACTCGTGTTTTAAGGCACAGCAATTGTACCTGCTTCTTTTCGTTGCAACGATATTATAGCACACTACATTATCCCTATTTCATATATTAAACTGCGGAGCCACCACAACAGTATGGGATGGTTCTAATTGAGAAAGACCTCTAGTCTCAGGGCTCTAATGACAGAGAAATAAAGAAGAATAATTCTGCATATGGCAACTCAGCCATGAAATGATGTACTGCATAAATTATATTAGGAACACTATCTCAATTTGGCTGCTATTCAAAAGAATTTTCGAGGCAGCCGTACCAAATTACGCATATATTTACAGATTTTGCCGACTTCACTCTGCCCAATGTGTGCTGTCTGTTGGTGTTACTGTGTTCTGCGAATGGTGCTGAAGTCTAAATCAGGACGCTGACGGGGTAGCACTAACAGTCAAGTTAGCCTAGATGTTTTAACCCACGGCCTAACAAACGTATACGATGTCACAGATATATGATGCTGCGATTTCTTCCGAAATCGGCCTCGTGTGGTTGAACCATCAAACCCTTTAAAAAGATGTGTAGATTTCAAATAACATACTGATAGTGACACCGTTTATCGTGTCTGATCTTCTATATATGCCATGCGGCATGAAAAATTCTAGACATATATTTCAGCATTTTCTGCAGCCTTGAATTCAGTCATGCTTGCCTCAACAACCTACTCATTGCGAGTTTATCAGATGAGCACAGTTCACATCTGAATTCTGTAATCCAACGTCTGAACAAGGCACATCTGTCAGCTTAAGCAGTTGTGCATTTGATGTCCAAAAGCTCACCTGTCCTATTCTCGTGTTCTCCACATCTAGTATTCAGCTATACCGAGGCAGATTTATAGGTGTTGAGAGCTTCCAATCTCCGAATACTAGATGCTGATAAGACCTACAAGCTCCTTCATCTTATTTTTGTGAACTACGTACTATACTAACATTTGGTATCATGGTGCCAGGTCATTATACATATTCCCTCCACTTCGTGCTATTGATACACAAAAATGCTACCATATTAAGCTCCCTTAGACCAAGAACTCCTATAAAAACTTTTAGGGATCAACAGATGCTTGCGCGACAGTATATGCTACTCCTTGAATATCAAATAGGAGTTCCACTATGCATCATCGTACGACATCTTGAATGCAACTTGTGCTAGATCACCGACTCCTCAAAGGAGTACATATGGCGGCCAAGCAGTTCCCTGGCATGTCCTGAAAACTTATGCGCACTATCTGAGCAGTATCACAGTATTTCTCTGTGGAGATTGAAGCCAAAAGACTCTCAAAATGTCACTGTATTATGTGGTTCGCCCTGCAATCATATCCAGCAATGTGACAATGCGACTGAATCTTGAATTGCCGCAAAGCAATCTACTCAGGTGGTAGGTACAACCGCCTGATACTATACTACACATTATGTTATTTGCCTGGGAAAGTCTTTGGATTTCCTGTGTACCTGGGTGTATGTGAAAGACTGTCTAATTGTGATATACCTAATTGTGCTTAAAAGTGGGCATAAATGGTAAGTGCTTATGTCATTACATTATTACATGGAAGAAATTACGTGAGTACATCTCTTGTCGGTACATGTTACACTCCCTCAGTTACAATCGTTGCATCCATATTCCCATGAACTGCAGCAGATGTCAAACATATCCGAAACATATCATAGGAGCTGTCAACATTGTCATTGATGCCCTGTCACATGACTCAAAAAACATGTTGTCTGGTCCCAGAGAAATGTACAGATTAAAAAGTGGCGACTGACTGACATGACAACCAATTCTGCCATCTGCAAGAAATATAAGCTTCGACGCTGCTAGACTTTCAGTGGTGCAGGGTCGTTGGCCGGTAACAGGAGACATATTAGCTTCAACACATTCTGTGACCCAAGAACTGACCATTTAGGCCCACGTGCAAGCACAATTAGGCATATTACTAGACTGTCTTTCATGCCCAAATACGCGGGAAATCTAAAGGCCACATTGCCTACAACCTGAAACTCCGATCCCGCATCCTGCCGTCGACCATGCAAGTTGACGCTGCCCACAAACAGTACCTCTCGTGGCCGCTACTTGCCAAAGCCCGTTCATCAGCGATACCCCCCGATCTTTGCCGGCACTGAAGACCAGTACGTCGAGGACTGGCTGTCGTCACACGAGAAAGTCAGTGGACCCAATAGGTGGGATGACGCTGCCAAGTTAGCCACTGTCAATTTTATCTCACCGACGTGGCAAAGCCGTGGTATACGAACCACGAAACCGAGTTCGCGAATAGGTTCGCCTTCAAGGAGGCGATATGTGCCGTTTTTGGTCGTCCTGTCTTACGGAAGCTACGCGCCGAACAACGTCTGCGCACACGGGCAGAGGAGCCAGGTGAAACTTTCATATCATATATAGAAAATGTGATCGATCTCTGCCGGCGCGTCCATGCTTCCATGAGCGAGAATGCGAAGATACAGCACATTATGAAGAGTGTCACAGATGACGTTTTCCAGATGCTTCTCGCGAAGTATCCTAGCACTGTGGCAAAAGTAGGGACTTTGTGTCAAAGCTATGACGTATTGCGGAGGCAACGAGCTCAGACGCGACGCTAATTCCAGACAATCCAACCAGTGACCACACTGGACGTTATGACTGACCAGACAAACCTTCTCGCACAATGAAAGACTCCGTGCGAGAGGAAGTGGCTGGGCAGCTTTCTCTGCTGCCTTTTACTCAACGCCAGCAGCTCTCGCACCAGCAGCCACTGTGACACCCACCATCATTGGCTCCCATGCTCCAACATGTGGTCCAGGAGCAGATTTCCGAGGCTATGCCAGTGCCCTTGCAGCAGCCCCCCGTCACCGCGCCCCTTACTTACGCTGAGCCACTAAAGCGGACTTGGTTCAGCGGGGTTCGAAATAGAACATTCGCCTCTGCTACCTCGACGATATCGTCGTCTTTGCACCCAATTTCGCACCACATCTTGTACGCCTGAAATATGTCCTCACGCGGCTTAAGAATGCGCAGCTCCAACTGAATCTCAAGAAATGCCTCTTCGCTGCTCGGACGCTCACGATTCTCGGTCACGTCGTATCAAAGTATGGCGTTTTTCCCGACCCGGCTAAACTACGCGCAGTCACTGTATTCCCCAACCGACGACTTTAAAACAGTTACGCAGCTTTATAGGATTGTGCTCCTACTTTCGTTGGTTTGTGCGCCACTTTGCCTCCATAATTGCCCCTTTGACCCAACTTTCAGGCAGTGGCAACAACATCTCATCATGTTCTTTCGAATGTGATCACGCATTTACCACTCTTCGTCGTCTCCTGACATCACCGCCTATATTGCGCCACTATGATCCCACAGCTGCAACTGAAATCCATACAGACGCCAGCGATGTCGGTCTCGGTGCAGCTCTCGCTCAACGCAAGCCTGGATCCCTTGAGTATGCCGTCGCCTACGCCAGCAGAACGCTCAACAAGGCTGAGGTAAACTACAGTGTTACCGAAAAAGAATGCTTAGCCATACTTTGGGCTAATGTGAAATTTCTACCATACTTATATGGGCCCACTTTTGCTGTAGTTACTGACCAACATGCCTCATGTTGGTTGTCGTCACTGAAGGATCCATCAGGTCACCTTGCTCGTTGGGCTCTGCGACTTCAAGAGTATGACATCCGCGTCGTGTACCGTTCCGGCCACCAACATGCCGATGCTGATGCGCTCTCGCGATCACCAATGTCCACGGAGGCTGCCTCTATTTTTTCTATAGAACACGCGCTGTCCGCTCTTGACATCGACACAATGACCTCTGCGCAGCGCGACGATCCATAGATAACTTCGCTTCTGGACGCCTTATCTGGGGTACAGACACTTCCTACCACTCGAGCAATGTGACGCCAGGCTTCGCACTTTACCATTCGAGGTGGCCTCTCTTACCAGCGCAATTACTCACCAGATGGCAGGAAGTGGCTGCTCGTTATTCCCCGAAAGCTGTGCTCTACAATCTGTGCATTATTTCACTCCGACCCGCAATGCGCTCACGCCGGTGTCTTCAAGACCTACGAACGTTTAAGGAAGCTGTACTACTGGCGTGGGATGTTTACTTTTGTTCGACAGTTTATTCGCGGCTGCCACGAGTGTCAGCGACGAAAACAGCCGCCGAATGCAGGAAAAGCTTCACTACAGCCGCTTGCGCGCCCTGACCACCCGTTCGATCGCGTCGGAATCGACCTTTATGGACCACTGCCATTGACCACAGCAGGTAACCGGTGGGCTGTCGTTCTGTAGATCACCTGACACGGTACGCCGAAACCGCTGCTCTTCCTACGACGACCGCTCAGGACGTCGCATCTTTCATCCTCCATCAGTTTGTGTTGCGTCACGGCCCTCCTCGGGAACTCCTCAGTGACCGGGGCCGTGTATTTCTATCTGACGTAATCCAAGCACTTCTCCGTCAGTGCCAAAATGTACACCGGATGAGTACAGCTTACCACCCTCAGACGAATGGCCTGACTGAGCTGTTTAATCGGACCCTGGGTGACATGCTCACGACGCATGTGGCATCTGACCAAACGAACTGGGACCTGGTTCTTCCGTTTGCCACATACGCGTACAACACCGCTACTCAAATCACCACCGGCTTTTCCCCATTCTACCTCCTATACGGACGTCAACCATCGCACACAATTGACACTTTGCTGCTATACGCACCAGATGTATCTGAGTGCACGACCGTGTCTGAAGCCGCCCGTCATGCCGAAGAATGCCGCCAACTAGCGAAGCAGATTACTACGGCTGACCAGCAATGCCAGAAAAAGGCCCTCGATGACGACCACCCTCCTGCCGCAAAGTTCGCCCCTGGAACCCTTGTATGGCTGTATGTACCACCATGTGCACCTGGTTTGTCTACCAAGCTACTTTGAAATTACCATGGCCATACCACATGGTAGAGCGTTCATCGCCCGCCAATTATGCCATTGAACCGCTTACGCCACTCAGTGACCATCGTCAGCGTGGACACAATATAGTTCACGTGGACCGCTTGATGCCGTACTTCGACCGCTCGTTCCCACCTGTTAGATCGCCAGGATGGCTTGATCTTTCTCGACGGGGCAATTTTAATGAACGAATGATGACAACAAAGGGGAAGAACAAGCATCATCGAAGAGTAAGGTACCACGACGTCAGCGCTCGAGCTCCTCCATCTTCCTCGTCCTTTCGCTATCTCGAAGCTTTCACCTGCCCGTTTGGTTCGCCCAATAAACCTGTTTACACAAAGATCATTAAACACCACCATGTGTTAGGCGATCTAATCGAAAAGAACAAAAACCTGCTAGATGCGAATTTTATCTGATGTAAGCCAAGTTTCTTGTAAAATGATAATATTATGGTTAAAATGATTGCAAAATAATCTAAGTCAGTTGAGGCTGAGAATATAGAACAACAGTTCCACTGTAGTGCCCTCAACTGACCTACGATACTGAGCGCACTGCAGAGGTGCATGCCGCGCCTTTGTTAGAATCTTCACACGAAATAGCTAATTCATTCAGTTTAGCTTTAGACTCGATATCGGCGCAGATAGGAGATCTGGTACGTTTATTATTTCACATATCAAGTTTCATACTCGTTCTGGCACCTTTGCTCGGCTGAGGCGTATATCGGTCCAAGTACACCTGTGTTCTTGACTGCTTAGCCTTGTCTTCAGATGCAGAAATTTCGTCCAACACTACAATGCGTAGCTGAGCGCCATCACTAATAATCTGCGATACCACAGGTTCTGTATTGATCTGTGCTCTTTGCACAATCTAATTTGAAAGAATTCGCACAAAACAATCGAAAAGGTTAGATATGAGTTCATCTATTGCCTTACTCACTGCCTTTTTCACAGCAATTTCATTCGTCTTCGGTAGATTTGAGTCTATACTGGAAGTGTAGTGCGCTGTTAGGCCAGAGTACCCAAAAACCCTGTCTCTAACTATGTCACTGGCTCCCCTTAAAGAACAGCGGCAGCAGTCAATAACTTCTCGGATTTGAAGCTTTTAGGAACAAGCGGAACAGTCCGAGTTGTCGGAGCAGTGACTCCTGTCACAAAGACAACAATTTTTCGTTGTTGCCGTACACTGTCTTGAAGAATTGCTCTCTCCGCGTGTGCTACAATGAACGTTATATTTACATCCTCTCGCACTGTCGCCAAATCTGCAGCATCTTTGCACTGAATCGGACAAGAAGTGAGGGAATTTACTCGAAAAATCAATGGTCATAATTTCGTTTCTGACAGGCATGTTGTGGCCACAAACGTCACGATGACAGATTCGGTTAATACCCTCTCTTTGCGAAGTAGGCAATTACATCGCTAAATCAAAATTACCCTACTAGAGAGAGACTGTCTAGGGCCTCAGCTGAACTCAGCTTGGAGTTGAGCCCCCGTACAGGGCCTTTGGTACATGCATGGTGTGACGGAATCAAAGCACTCACTGAGGTAGTGGCAAAGGAGGTGCATTTTAGAAGATCCTGCCCAGAGGTCTGATCCGGCTATAGACGTTACCTCTTCGTCCGAATGGGCGCACATCTGTGATGGTCTGGAAATGGTTTGAAGTGGCTTTAAGTTTCTTTTGACCGCCTGAGGGCTCGTAAGTCTGATAAAGCCTCCATTTGTAGGTACAAGTCCACAAGACTGTTGTTACCACTGCGGAAAAAGGAGTCTAGCAGCAATTTATTAGACGGTGGGGACGCTCACCAGGTGGATCGCGCCTGGCCAGGAGATGTAGTAGAAATGAGCACTAGTGATAGAGCTAGACTGCTAAACTGATAAACTATATACTCGAACATTACACTGCAAAGCTGAAACCACTCAATCCTCAGCCAAGAACACCCCAGCGGGTTTCGCACAAGCAAGCTTGAAGGCGTGGAAGGTGTCGAACACGTCGAGGAGGATGGCGCGAGAGCGGCACGTCAACAAAACAAAGGGCTAGTAGAAAAAACAAGCGAATCTCCTTCGTGAGCTTGTTCTTGTTGCCCTTCAAACAAGCTTCTCCTCCGGTCTTGAATCGTAGAACTAGCAGTGCAGTACAGTAAGCTAACAAGGGTGACCAAGATAGCCGTGTATCCACTACACCGAATCGATGACACTCTTGACAGACTTCTACATGCTCCACACTCATCTTCAAAGGACTTTCGGATTGAATATTGGAGAATCGAGGTAGACCCGAAATACCACGAGAAGGCCGCTTTTGTGAATACAGATGGGTTATATAAAGTTAAAGACTAACCGTTTGGTTTGCGCTGAGCGTCTGCTGCCTTTCAAACATTGATGGATACCATGCTTTCAGGGTTGAAGTACGGAACTTTCTTAGGGCATCTGCGCGATGTCATAGTATTCTCATCAACTTTTGAGGAGCACTTTAGAAAACTTGAGGTGATCTTAAAAGCTATATGGACCTCGAGCCTGACGATGAACCCTGAGAAGTGCCAGTTTGGCTATGAAGAACTTCAATTGCGATGCTGACGACGTGAACTTCAATTTTTCGTTCACGTCGTCAGCATCGCAAATGTTCGTCCCGATCCTGAGAAAAATGCAACCAGTGCATAGTTCCCCGTGCCGACGGATAAAGAAAACTGTCAGATGTTTTCTCGTGCTTTGTCATATCATCGAAAATTTATTGCGGACTTCTTACACATCGCATCACCGTTAACTCACCTGACGAGAAAAACACGTCACCTTCGAGTGGAACAACAAAGACGCAGCCGCTTTCACTATCTGTGGCCAGCGACTACAAACACCCTCTATTCTATCCGAATTTGACGTGAGAGCCCCTACGATGCTTCACGCTGAGGTGGGCCTGGGAGCTGCGCTTGTGTAGCAGCAAGAGGCACAGAAAGGATAATCGCCTATGCAGGTGGATGCAACACCGCTGACGCTAATTACTCGAGATCTGAGAAGAAATTACACGAGAACGTTGACCAGGTACAGTAAGGGTACTAATGGCCAGACTAACAGCTGTGCTGCACCATTTCTGTACTTGACTCAACTTCCAGTGATGCAAGTCACCATTGACTAACCAGATGGCCTCCTGTAACCCGTGCAGGCCCCAAAAACTTCATTAGATTATACTGGGTTCAACATTTTGGGCCCTCTTCCTTCTTCTGCTGTGAGGCACGGTTAGGTTAGTGTCGCAATGAATTATCTGGCCCGTTATGCCGAGACAAAGGCTATCCAGAGAGGTATATCAGTCAAGGTTGCAAAATTTCTTCAAGCTTGTTGTACTGAGTCGTGGTGCACCAACTTTCCTGATCAAAGATAGAGTAACCGCATTTACAGCAGCTTATTTGGATATAGTTCTGATTCTGATTGGAACACCCATCGTAAGACCACCACCTACCACCCGCCAACGAACGGGCTGACAGAGCGTCTGAACAAAATGTTTGAATGCAGGCTTTCGTTGTACGTAGACGTTGCACACAAAGATTGTGCTGAAATTTTGATTTATATATAGTTTGCGTACAACACGATCAAGCAGGAATGACCCATGCGAGCCCGTTAAGCGTCGTTCATGAAGGGGAAGTACGAACTATGTTAGATACTAAGTTAGCACATTATATTATGACATCGATCCGGAAGCCGATGTGTTTACGGGACGCGCCGAAGAAGTGAGAAAACTTGCACACTTGCGGATCCGCCAGCAGTAATAGTACGATGCAGGCCTCTGCAATGCTTGCCACGGAACAGTAGTTCACCAAACTGGTGACAGAGAATGGGTTTGGGTGCCCGTACGGAACGACAACTCTGCGATGAGCCCATAAAAGATACTTTGGTCAGTACCTGGTGCTGCATCAAATGAGTGATGTTACTTACGAAGTCGTTTCCGACACTTCGTATAGCCCAAGGCGTTGCCAGCACCATCCTGAACTTGTGCACGTAGTGCACAATAGGCCTTATGTCAGCGAGTAATTGCGTGAGACATTTCTTTACAAAAACCGCATTACTCACTTCGCATCGAGGTATCGGGCGGTGCTCTTTGAGAGGGAGGCAAATGGCGCGTGTCTGAAAATGTACGAAAATTATGACGGGAGAAATAATGAACATCATGTAGTTGGAATGTAGCTTATGAGAATGAAGATGATCTTCGTGTTCGACTGTTAAAACACGCTATTTTCGCTGTCGCCAGGTCTATCTATGTTTTGCTCGCGTTGCAACGCGTCATTATATATTATTAATTACATAGAGTCAGCTCCCACTTTCCTTGTTAGATTGAAACTTCTTTCCTGCAAAGAGTACCGTTGTGCTTTACAATTTCGTAAATTACGAATTCAACGTCATATACTTTGTATTTCACAGTGAGCTTTTCGTCTTTGCGATGCAAAGCATGCTCCCACATTTTGAATTGCATCGGAATTTTTAGGCGGTCCGCCACGGTGATAATCGGTCTATATCGCAATCAAGAACAAATTACAGCATGCAATTGATTCACTTCACCATGCTGTATTTGAAACCTCGATTATAGTAACGGGATCTATACTTGTTTCGGCCGTCTGGTAAATCTTCTGGGTTACTTTTTGGAAGTTACAGCTACCTTTCAGTGTGTGCCTTTATAATGCCTTCAATTTACGTTTTTGTATAAACGACTTCACTTACATTTATATTTAGGCACAGTATAATAAATGCGAAGCATTTTCTAGCGATCTTTGGCGACATTAAGCATGCCTATCTATCTATCTATCTATCTATCTATCTATCTATCTATCTATCTATCTATCTATCTATCTATCTATCTATCTATCTATCTATCTATCTATCTATCTATCTATCTATCTATAGCTCTCCTGGCTCTCCTGTCCGTTTCCTTATGGGCATCAACACCAAAATTGGTATGGCATAACAAGACTGTATGACGAGCACAGGTGACTAGCCCTAACATGAAAATCATGACATGTTCGTCATAAATGTAATGATTTACATTTGATGGTTTCACTGCTATTGCGGCGGTTTTGTTCCGATGTCACGTTGCAAAACTAGTATGATATGACTGCATGGCGAACACAAGCGACAGACCCTAACATGAAAATCCTGACATGCGTGTCATGTAACAACATGACTATATGCCGCGCTCATGATCCGCTCGCGGCCGTTTCGCTTCCTTCACATATGCCGAATTAGGTATTACATCACGTGAATGGATGGCAAGGTATGTGACTGGAGCAAACATGATAATCCGGAGATGCATATCATATAAAAACATGACTACATGCCACACTCGAGGTGCCAGTAAATTTTGACGTGATCCGGTGCACGCGCGCGCCGGCGTTGGTTTCGTCGCGTCACGCCGGCGAAGCCACGCCAGGTGCCGTTCTGCCTGCCATATACTCGCAGGGGCACGCCGCGCTTCGTTGCTTTGACGCGTACGCGTTTGAGCGTGCCCGGTGTCCCTCCATCGCGAAAAGAGGGGGAGGCGTAGCTGTCTGGGTAACGTGGTCTGGGCAAAATGAAACATGTCGCCTTTCACACCGGTTGCTGCCGGGCCGCGCCGACCCACGCTGGTCGTTTCAGTAGTGCCAGGCGTCAGACTACAGAGTGCTCGCGTATCGCTTGCGTGGCGTCGCTGCGCTCAGCGTGCGCGCGCGTCAACGTTACGTCGGAGTATATCGAGTCCTTCATGGTGCGTTCACCACCCTTTCGGCAGTTTCACTTCTACAAAATAGGGTATAACAAGACGGGAATACACGACGAAGGTATATGTATGACTGGGGCTAACATGATAATTTTGAAATACGTGTCATGTCACAACATGTCTACATTCCACGCCCATGATGCAGGTGCGACCGTTTCGCTAACTTAACATATACCAAATTCGGTATCACGTGACGTGAGTTGACGACGAACGTAACTGACACGTCTAAACATGATACTCATGATATGCGTGTCATGTCAAAAATGACTAAATGATACGCTCATAGCATGCTCGCAGCCCTTTCAGTACTTCCAAATACACGAAATTTCCTATCACATGACCTGAGTAGACGATGAAGGTAAATGACACGTCCAGACATGATAATCACGACATGCATGTGGCGTAAACATTTGGGGCCCTGAAGTTTTGCTTTTGGGGATTTAACGTGACAGCGACGTCTTGTTTCTAATGCGTACTTGAAAGACTTAGTGCATGAAACCTTTTCGAAGTTGCTAAGCTCCCATTACGTGGCTTAAAGGGCTGAGGAAAATTTTTAATGATGATGATTTTTCGCTTAAAATCAACAACAGCAACACCGCAATTTGTGCGAAACGAGCTCTTTAACGCTACCGCGTTAAAACATGACAGCAGGCTAGGGTTATAGCGCGTTCGCGCCCGTTTTGGTAGCTCCACGCATACTAATTTTGGAATTACATGACGTGAATAGACGGCGAAGGTAAATGACACATGCCCCGCCGCGGTAGTGTAGTGGCTAAGGTACTCGGCTGCTGACCCGCAGGTCGCGGAATGGAATCCCGGTGGCAGCAGCAGCATTTCCGATGGATGCGGAAATGTTTAGGCCCGTCTGCTCAGATTTGGATGCACGTTAAAAAACCCCAGGTGGTCGAAATTTCAGGAGCCCTCCACTACGGCGTCTCTCATATTCATATAGTGGTTTACAGACGTTAAACTCCACATATCAATCCAAGTAATTGACACAGCCAAACATGATAATCATGACATAGAAGTCCTGTGCGGCACAATTTAGCACCACCTCAAAACGTTGTGCGGATTTTGAAGTGACGTATCAACGTTTATCATTCGTGCTTCGCATACCATCGGTTCCCACAGTACGTGGGGTCTGCCCATTTCTATTTAAACGCGAAAGCGCCAAAAAGCTCGTTTCGGAAAAATCATAGCTTCAGTGCCGGCGTCTTCAGAAAAACATCACCTTTTGTGTCGAGAAAATGAAGAAAGTTGTCAATAAAATAAACAATTAAAACTTCAGTTCGAGTGAGAATCGAATTCATGTTGTCTGCGTAGGAAACAAATGTTGTACCACAAAGGCAAGCCAATGAACAAAACGTATTGTACAAAGTGAGAGGAAGGTCGTGTAGTTGAAATTCTTGCAAATATTGTGTCTAAGAAAGAGAGCAAGCCCCTGTGTTTGCACTTCTTTCCTTTATGTAGTTGAAGGGATATATTTAACGCACGCAATGTTATGGGGTAGAAGCGTGGAATTGCGCCAGGCCTCAAAAAAGTGAATTATGCAGCAAGTGGGTGTTTATAAGGACCAAATATATCAGAGTGCCTGAAGATATATTCGCGTGTTGCCTTACACGCGCGTAGGTGGTCTTTCTCTGATTAGGAAAACAACCAATTATGGCCTAGTTGGTTCTTAAAAACCATTGTACTTGTAGTAGAGCTATGATAGCTCGAACTAACAAATGTTTCTCACGCATTCGTTCGGTCCCTTACGGTAAAATTGAGACTCGCACTGAGGCGGATGCGAGGCTATAGCAACAGAGGAAGTGTTTTGCACATGGCTCGCTCATTATTAAACTAGGCGCGAAAATACGCTATCGCTTTCTACTGTTGAAGGCAAAGTTCAAGCGTCTTCAAAGTTCTGTTTTTGGTACTATTGAGTGTGTAAATGTTGTTTATTCGTTGTCAAATAACAACACACATAATACTCATAGGCATCATCTCCACCACATTCGCAAGTACCATTGCTCCTGGTTCATTATAATGAGAATACCAAAATAAAATAGAATGGTGATGTGAATAAAATGAATGATGATTTTTATTTGTACGACAACATGAACTCTCGGGTAACGTGCAATGCTAGACAGAAAATACCCTTATGACAGTTCGTCTGTTAGCCCGTCCCCGCAGTGCGAGAGAGACTTGGGGCTACAAATATTAGCTTTTAAAGCAGCTTTTATCTTGTCCTCTGCCACTGTGTAATTATGTTTACAAAATAAATTGAGAAATAAAAAATTAAAAAGTCGTGTGAAGCAGAGTCGTCACTGTTGTCGCCGCTCTTGAAGCCCGTGTAGATGAATGTGCTCCTCCTAGCAACGCTTCATACATGACAAACGCGTTTGTGTAAAAAAAAAATAAGCAGTCCCGAGAACAGTCCCAGATGTGTCTCGTGAACAGAGTGAATCGTTTGCGGTGACCACTTGCCGTCACCGCCACCGATCGCAACATGCGCCTGTAGTGGGAGCGAAATCTGGCTGATGCGCCGGTAGTTCTCCTGACCACCACACGGCCCGCCTGTCCTGCGGAGTTTTCAAAGTGACTTTGTTGTAGTAGCGTTCCCTTTGTGAACATTTAGAGTGGGGGAGCAAGAGATCTATCACAAGGCGTGTTTCAGAACGCTCCGTTTGCAGCTTCTTTGATCACGCGAGCTAGGACATAAAAAGAAACCCATTTCTTTTGCCTCGCTGCAGCACACACTACAGAGGCATGCGCATGCGGCATTAGCTTGCAAAAGACAAAGAATCACCAAACCACGACCGTCAGATGCTTCACGTGCACAGTCAAAGGAAATCGTGCAAAGAATTGTCGTCGCCGTGTTGCTTGTTGTAAGTGTCAGCCGAAAAATGCTACCATGGTATGTAACCCAAGATACATTCGAAATGGCGATGAAATGAACCAAGCAGGTCCAGCTTGCATAACGTCACGAGAAGTTGTAATCACAATTTAAAGAAATAAAGGTCTAACTACAAACATTCTGCATAAAGCTTAACGAATGTAGCCGAGCTTCATCAGAGAAGCACTAAATATATATGTAAGCTAACGATGAGTCGTCAGAAAAGACATCTGTAAAAAACTAAGCATACCCATACTGCGCACCATCGAAATAAATGTAATGACATTTTGAGTAGCAAGAATAACACTGAAAAGGTGATTAAACGCAGTGAAATCAATATTCACGAATCTCCACGACTTTTGAAAGCATGAGGTAAAAATTGTAGAAGTGCCACTTATCTGAAAGCAGCTGATTGAATGTCATACTATGAACCAATTCTCGCAAGAACCAATTCCCAGATTGAAAACAGCGACTGGCAAAAGCTTCCCTGTTGGAGCTGAGCATATATGTAAATATGTAGCCAAACCAAGTTTGCCAGAAAAATCATAACCCAAGCCTAGTTGTTATAGCACCCAGCTCGAATGGACTTTTGAAAATCCGATACCATGTGAACAGATTTTGACACAGGTTGTAACGTACATCTGTGTACTGCGAGCGAGCTTCGTTGATGCATACCTGCCCCACTCTCTGCTAAATTTCTCGCATGTTGATAGCAGCGGTATCTGCGATTTGTACACCAACGATAAGTACGAGAATGAGACAGTCCGGCAATTCAAGGACGAAATGCAGCACAGGAAGTGACAATTTCTGATCGCGTTTTTTTAAATAAATGTATATAAGGAAAGGTTGGTGCCAATGCGTGGAGCTGGCAACTCGTCTTGCACAAAAGTCAACATCACACATTTTGTAGCAAACACAAGGCTATACATATGTACATTGCACAGCACTTTACAATGAGTTCACGTTTGAATACTCAGTGTCCACACCTCACAGAATTGTGTCCGCACCACAATGAGTTTGTACACAAGTAATCACGCAAATTTGAGTGTTCACATAAAACCCGAAAGTTCAAGAAAATGTCCAAAGTGATCTCGTCGCTGAATTCTGAACTCTTTTCAGAAAGTTTTTCCCAAAAATGTAGTAGTGAAACGCGAAAATACTTTTTTGAAACATACCGGTTCACAGTGCAGTACATTTGTTTTTTGTTTAGTACTTTTGAGCTATTTCTGATTCCTCCAGAAAGTGAACCACAGCACGTGCTGCAGTGGCTTGTTGTTGTCCTGTGATGATGTTTTGAAAAAAAGGACCTAATTGAGAAGGTACAGACAAAATGACAAACAATCATGCATCAACTTTCTTTCAATTATACTGCAGGGTAAACAAATTGTTCACTTTTGTGTACAACTTGTTTTTTTTTTTATTTTAGGGGCGAAGCTCCTTATGGCGTGGCTTGTGCATCTCTCGTAGTACGTAACCACCAGTGGCACACACCCGAAATAGGTATAACATTTGACCTCCAAGGTGGTGCCGGTGAGAGATTTCTTCTGTGCGTTGTTTAACAATGAAAAGTAGTGCTCAATGTACATGCCAATGGCAGCTAATGAGGAATGAGAGACAGGAGCATTCGGCTTTTAGTCAACGCGCACGCTGCGATCCCCATTAGCAGCCATTGGCATGTACATTGAGCACTATCGGACAAGAAAGGGTTGCTACATTATACTCGCTGGGTGTAACCTCCTTAGTTTTGGAAAGGTTTAGCGAGCGTTGAGCCGCAGGGCCATGAATACAATGAACTAGTATATACCATGAATGAATTCGAGGTGGTTAAAGGGGGGAAGCAGATACGAAGCGCAAGCCGTAAAAAATTAAAAGCTGAATCCTCCTGTCTCTCATTTCACATTAGCAGCCACTCGCATGTACATTGAGCACTATCTGACAGGAAAAGGTTGCTACGTTATACTCGCTGGGCGTAACCTCTTTGGTTTTATAAAGGTTTAGCGAGCATTAGGCCGCAGTGCCATGAATACAGTGATCTAGAATATACCATGAACTCAAGGTGGTTAAAGGTGGGATTGGACCCGAAGCGCAAGCCGTAAGAAAGTGTGCGTGTGCCGCCTCTCGTTTAGTTCTTGAAATGTCCACTGAATGGTGGTGCTTCTATATGGGGAATATATGATAAAAGATGCGAGATGGTGGTACTTAAAGTGTTGAATAGATGGACAAACGGACACACAGACAGATGCATGGATGGACGCAAGAACGGACGCAGGGGCGGAAGCATGAACGAACGCAGGGACGGGCGCAAGAACAGACGCATGGACGGTCACACAGACGGACGCATGAACGGACGAATGCTTCGCCCAACTCTCTATGATTCCCTCCGTGGATATGCTGCCATTTTTTTGGTATTGCTGGTCAATTTTGCGTATTGTCATGTGGATGTATATATCTGTTCTGTATTTGTGAGTAAAAAAAAATTAAGAAACTTCAGTCGCAAAGCTGCACTTGTGTTGCTGTGGCTCATTTGTTATTAATCTTTTTCCATGTACTGTTCTAATATCATGAAATCCATACCAACCTAATCTGTCAGTCTTATTCAAGCTTTCTGACTTCTATAGTTGTATTACTAAACCATGTCAAAGTTATGACCAAGCATGCCTCTCAGAATGTTTGGAGGACCGTTTGATGTACGACAGGGTTCACAGCTTTCATCACATTGGTTACGTGAATATTGATTTTTGCTCTTCAGGGGCAATTTCACGGTCCTATTTTTAAGTTTTTGCAAATTTGGCTTGACTAGCTTTATTGCTCTTATGATTTGAATAACTCAGAAAAGACAATTAGGCACGACTTACGACCACGAGCTTGTTGATCTACAAAAGAAACAAATTTAAGCTCAAGATGCAAGACCACACCATCTTTTATTCCAACTGATTCAAAATTCAGGTATTTAGAATGGTGCCTACACCATTTTCAAGTGAGGTCTGGTTGCAGGAGTCAAGCTCACAGCAAACATGAAGTTACACTTTATTTTTCGTAGCACTTGAGCCTAAGTACCAGGCAATGAAAAATTTAAATTACATTCTCACTTTTTACTTGTGGCACTCGAGAACTTGCACTTTTTCAAACCCATGCATAACATAGATTTACTCAATCATATGATACCATTACAGCTATTGTTCAATTTATCTAGTAGCCATCATATCTCAGGTGTTACAAAATCAATGGGGCAATTTTTCGCACATAAATAATTATTTAAGATATAAAAAATGCATAAAACACAGAAAAATTATTTTAACTTTGCCTGAAGAAATGATGCTGGTAAAGGCTTTATTAGCTAGATTGACTTGACAACCAGTTAACGTGCAATTCTAATCATGGCTTTGTGGGGAATGTTTATTGATGTTATGTAAGTGGGATATTTTTGCTGTTTCAGGTCATTTGTGAGCTGATGATGACTTCTGCATAGGAAGTGAATCACCTGTCTTGTTTTCATAAAACTTCAGTTAAAGTTACTCGAGAGAAAGGTTTTTTTAAAGTTGGCAACGTGACATGACACCAATGAGGGATGGTTAGCCCATATCATTTCATTATGCATGCGTGTACAGGAGTCTAGTTCACTGCTAACATATGTTCCTTCCAATGCGCTGTCACACAACTATAGGTAGAAGCTTCTTTATGATGTAACATAGACAAGATGTGTAGTTACTGGCAGGAACGTGGGCTTCGTGTCGATCAGAGTAAAAGAGCATGGTCACTGGGTAGACCTACAGTCACGCCTAAAGCAAGTTTTACAGTGTTGCGACCAATGTCTGCCTTGAATGTCATGCACGTACGTTTAATTAATTTCATTGCTCATTGGGAGGTAGGGCTTGGTGGAATACTGTCGGTCCGTATTGGCTTTCTCTATCTGTTGCGACCAAGGATGACATCAGTGATGCAGCCAGCAGCTACAAAAGCAGGAGCAACAGTGCGTGACCTAGAAATGTCTGGTGTAAGAATCTATTCCACCTAACGCTGAACCATGCAATCAACACAAGCCTACAAGTTTGTATTTTGCAAGGCAGCAGTATAGGCAATGGCACAATAAGATCCTCAGAAACGTCGCACAATCAAGTGGTTGGGCCTGCAAACATATCCACCAATGTCACAATGTCATTGAGTCTTGATGTGCTGCAAAGCATTCAACACAGGTTGTGCGTAAACCCACGTGATGGCACGCACCTTACTTTATCTGCGAGGGGAACCCTTTGAATTTCCCGCGTATTTGGGCATGAAAGACAGTCTAGTAATATGCCTAATTACGCCTAAAGAAATGCACTCGGTGTCTGTTAGATGGCAGCATATTCTACACAAGGTTTGTACAACGATGTCGGGTTTTTCAAAAAGACATCAGTTTTCCACATATTTCTTTTTTTTAGCTTAGCAAGTGTGGTCGTCCTGCCATGATAACATGGAGTACCTTTTTTCTCGTGCTGTTGACCCATGGTTTGAATTCGAAGTTTGTTTAGGGCAGTGCTTTTAATGGAATGTCTACTGAATAGCGGTGCTTCTATATGGGAAATATATGATAAAAAGATTCGAGATGGTGGGACTTGGAGTGTTGAATAGATGGACGAACGGAAACACAGACAGATGGATGGATAGACGCATGAAGGGACGCAGGGGTTGATGCATGAACGAACGCAGGGACGGGCGCAAGAACAGACGCATGGACGGTCACACAAACGGACGCATGGACGGACGAATGCTTCGCCCCACTCTCCATCATTCACTCCGTGGATATGCTGCCAATTTTTCGCTATAAATGAACCTCCTAAATTTCACGGGCTTTTTGAGGCTTGCATTGATCCGAAGTCTTGGTTTTATAGGAGTCCAAGACTGAATAGGTAGCTCACCAAAAAGCAATACTTGACAGAAACTCGCGACACAATTCAGCTGTTTGCGGACGGGTTGCAGAGAGAGCACGTACTTGTGGCGCTGCCGTGCTTCATTTTGGAAAGAACAACTCTAAAGGCCATTGTGCCAGTAATACTGCACTGTAGTTTTAAAAAAACTGTCTGAAGGATACTCTCACATAAATAGCACTTGAAAACAAAGAGGAATTCTGCAAAGCGGACTGCATCTATGCATATGGCATCGAAGAGACAGTGTTGTGCAGTGATGGAAACTTCCTCGTGATCATTTTCTGGTTGGGATTTTGTGCTATGGTAGTAGTAAAATCAGGTTCTCTTCTCAATGTTGAAGACACCACTTCTCCCCACTCGGCGCCCGAGGTGCACCACCCGCGGTGGTGTAGCAAAGTGGGAGAAGAAACGTACGCCGCTATCCCAATAGCGGCTATTGGCCTGCTGGTCGCTTCACGATGAAGCAGAAGCAACGCTGAAGAAGTTCTAGATGGTTGAGAAAAACTTGTATTTACAGATTTTACAAAACAATGGACATCAATGTTACAAAAAAAAGAAAAGAAAAACAACTTGGAAATGAACCGACTTCTGTAGGGCGACCCTACGAAGTTCGGCGGAGCCGATGGTGCCTCCACACCGCAAGCTCGGTTCAGAACACTCGGCGGAGCCACGGGGCCTCTTCTTATCCCTTCCTGGCGCTCCGCCCTTACCACACTCTCGGCACATAATCACCTGCTTGTCCTTTGATTGGACAGTACATCGGGTAGATTAAAAAAAACGCCACGAGGATCCCACCTTCGTGCACGTGGGACTCATGACCTCTCCCCAAACAACACAACAACCAAAACGTAAATAAAACAAAACTAGAAAAAGCATAGAGGCCAGGGCCAGCTTCGCGGCACACAATTATCTAGACAGAGCTAGCCGTACTCGGTATTGCGGCCGTAGGGCGATTTCCCTCTACCACGTCAATTTCTTGACGACGGGGCTATAACCCTCTTGCCTCTGCGCGCCGTACGAGGAACCGCTCGCTGACCGCGCATATTTCTGCTTACGAGTTTCTTTGCCCAGATAAACGGGGACGCAGTCAAAGACATGCCCAATTCAACAATAGGCAACCCAGGCGTCGAACGGGCGGCCGTCACCATTTTCCGTGTCGCGAGCCCGCTTCTAAGAGTTACTGGACCAAAGCCGGTCGGGCAGGAAAGGTCGCCGGTGATTTCAGAGTTTTCGCGACGCGCGCCGCCGATTCTGCAGGCGCGCAAACAGTACGTGGCCGGGCCATACGCCGAACCGATGCGAGGAGTCACCGCGGTGCGCGGGGTCTCGGAAGAGGCCCGTTGATGCGCCGACTGCCCGTTCCGAGAGGCAATTAGGGGGCCGTCACACCGACGTTTATAATCTTACCCCTTTCCTTGCCCCGGTTGGTTCCCTTTTCCTTGAGTTAGTAGTAACTGGAAACGCTCGACCATCTCTGGCGTTGAACAAAGCAGTGTAGTATGCTGGCGCCGTGTGTCCGCGCTCGCGGCAAAACCGGTTAGTCGCGCTTCGACCGCTTGTCACTCCAGCAACGCTGGCTGCCCGCGGCTGACATGCCGTCCCAAGCTTACGCCGCAAAGCAAATAAAAGCACACAAAAATTGCCGCGCTACGAATTCCTACCGCGGTCCTACACCCCCCCTCCAAGACTTCGCAACAACTTGCCTACAGTGTTGCCGAAGTAAACCCACACAAAAAAAAAAGAACGGACCGCGCTCGACCAGTGGGTGTACGGCGGGTTAACAGCTGCAGCCAACGGCTGGGGTGTCCCACCCACTACGCAGTGGTCGCGTGCGCAAGTTCTCTCCTGCAAGGGAAGCGCGCAAAAAGCCCCACTTGGTCTCGGTGCTCGAAAAAAAACTATGAAACAAACCAGTCTCCAGCGCCAGCTGACATAACAAAGCTACTTAGTGAGCTGCCCTGCTCTCATATTATAGCGAGTCTATTCAAAACATCATGCAGCTGAAACACGGTATCTAGTAGACCCGACCGAACATGAGAGAGCTGCTCGCTCCGCACGCCTTTCCACCAAACGCTTATGATGCATGCAACATCTGACATTCCCTGCCGTGGGCAATTTTTTTGAACACTCTGAGTTTTCATTAACAGGACACACACTGCAACACATGCCACAGAACATTTGGGCGCTGTTGCCCCACCCAACATAATAAAAAAACGCAACAAAAAAATATTGGCACGTAAAAGCAAACAGACACCACACGCAGTTCACACCACTACACTTGGTAATTGTCACACACTGTTGTATGATGTTCAAAAGTTCCATCACCATTCTGAAGTGTTATTGCCATGCTTGCACCATAAATCCATCACTTAGTCCCGTGGCACATAACACTCGTTCCCCCTCCTTCACTGATCGCCGCTTCGGGGCTCTCAGGCTACTGCACCTCCTCCCAGCATTGGTTTGTCAGCCGGGAAAGCGCGTCGGCATTAGCATGCGCTGTACCCTTTCTGTGTTGCACTACCACGTCGTAGCGCTGCAAAGCCAATGCCCAACGTATAAATTTGGCCCCTTGTGGCGAAGGTTGAGTGAGGTACGCGAGTGGATTGTGGTCGGAGACGCCAAAGATTTTGGCCCCGAATACCCAGGTGTCGAACTT
This sequence comes from Rhipicephalus microplus, assembly GCF_013339725.1. Classification (NCBI taxonomy): domain Eukaryota; kingdom Metazoa; phylum Arthropoda; class Arachnida; order Ixodida; family Ixodidae; genus Rhipicephalus; species Rhipicephalus microplus. The sequence goes on from NC_051174.1 coordinate 29,465,594, forward strand.
TTTGAGTCCCCAAATGACACCAAACGCCTCGCGCTCGATCGTAGACCATTTCATCTGAGCAGGCGTGAAGCGATGACTGGCAAAAGCAATCGGGCACTCGGTACCGTCATCGGCCATTTGGGCCAAACAAGCTCCCACAGCGATAGCGGAAGCGTCCGTAAATAGCCAAAACGGCTTGTGAATGTCTGGAGTGGTTAATTCAACAGCGCTGCACAGGGCATCCTTGAGTTTTGCAAATGCCTCGTCGGCCTCGGGCGTCCAAGGGATGTGGTTAGGAACATGTTTAGCCGTCAATTGGGTAAGGGGCTTGGCAATGCCAGCAAAATTGGGTACGTAACCCCGGTAATACCCGCACAAACCTAGAACACCCCTTAACTCTTTTTTATTCTGGGGTACTTGCAGCCCCTCAATAGCCGCGAGCTTGCTGGGGTATGGACCGTGCTTTCCCGATCCCACAAATTGTCCGAGGTAGCGGATAGACGCGCACGCCACCTGACATTTTTCCATGTTAGCTACTAGGCGTACGGACGTTAGGGCGGAGAACACAGCGTGGAGGTGCCGTACGTGTTCCTGTAAGGACCCACCGAAAACAGCAATGTCATCCAAGTAGGCACAGGCGTACGCCTCATGGGGTGCTAACAGCTGGTTCATACTCCACTGAAAGCTGACTGCCGCGTTCCTGAGCCCAAACGGCATTACCCTCCAAGCAAACTGACCAAGGTGCGACATGAACGTGGTCATGCGCTGTGACCCCTCCGCTAAGGGAACTTGCCAGTAGCCTCGTCGGAGATCAATGAGAGTTATATAACTAGCCTGACCTACATTCATAATCAATTCTTGCGGGAATCCCATCGGGAATGCGTCAAGTTCGGTTATGGCATTTAAGCTTCTGTAATCGACACACAGGCACACCGTGCCATCTTTCTTTGGGACGCACACAAGGGGGTGAGCAAAAGGACTTTCGCACCGGTATATTAAACCAAGCTCGAGCAGTTCCGCTATCTGTTTTGAAACCTCGTCCTTCAAGGCCACTGGCATGCGGTAAGGGCGGCTACGTTTCGGCGTGGCCCCTTGCATGAGCCTTATCTTATGTTCGCCGACTTCCGCGATCCCCACTTCTCTGCTAAATAAGGCCGCGTGGCGTTCAAACACCTCCCGTACTAACACTCTCTCAGGGGGCTGCAAATGAGCCAAGCTACCCGCCGGTAGGATAGATGCTCTGTCGTGCGAGGTGACAGGACGCGGCACGTATTCCACCTCCCCGAACTCGTGGTCGTCGTGGAATATGACACCAATGCCAGCGACACGGCACGTGTACGGGCGCAGGTGGTTGGCATGCACTAGCATACGCTTTCGCGCCGGCGTCTCTAAGTGATAGGAGTGTTGGCGGTACTTTTCTGTGATCCTGCACGGACCTACCCATTTCGGTTGCATCTTACCGGAACGGTTGCTATCAAAAACAAGCACCTGCTCCCCAAGTTGAAACTCCTTTTCTTTCGCACGAAGGCTGTATTGCGTCGCGTACGCCCTCTGCTGTTTAGTTGCGGTCACGTTAGCAGTTTCCGCGGCTATCTCCAACTGTTACTTCAGTTTTCGCATATACTCCGCCGGCTTGTCTGCCACTGTCGCGGGCATATCCTGTTCTCCCGTGCAAGCCCTCTGTAGGATCGCGAGCGGACCGACGGGTTTTCTGCCGTACATCATCTGGAACCGGGACACGCCCGTAGTGTCGTGAGGAACTTCTCTATATGCCCACAGTAGAAGTGGCCCGAACTTGTCCCATTGTCACCCCTGTTCAGATATCACATGAAATAGCATGTTTTTGAATACTCTGTTCCACCGTTCGACCGCTCCGTTGCTTTCCGGGTGGTCCGGTGTCGAAAACCGAGGGGAACAGCCAAGGCGCGTCAGGAATTCGCGGGTCAGCGCGGCGGTGAAATTGGTCCCGCAATCTGAACATACTACCTCTGGTATCCCGCTGCGGCTGAAAATTTCCAACATTGCGTCGCAGGTAGCTTTAGCTGTCAATGATTTGAGACATATGACCTCGGGCCAGCGGGTGCAGAGATCTATCATGCACAACGCGTAGCGGTGGCCGCGAGTTGTCGGCGGCTCAATTGGTCCTATGACGTCGACATTGACTTTCTGAAAAGAGTATCGGGGCCTTACGAGGGGCGCTATGGGAACTCTGTCTGTCTGCCTCCTGTCAGCCCTGATCTGGCACGCGTGACAACAATTGCAGTAGTCTCGGACGTCCTTTTCTATACCTAGCCAAAAAAAACTAAGTTTAATTCTCGGTTTCGTCTTACGAAACCCCAAGTGTCCGCCCCAATACGACTCATGCGCCAGGCTGAGCACATCAGCCCGCCGGGTGGTCGGCAAAACTAACTGCTTGATCGGTTGACCCAGTACCTGTTCTCGGTGATACAGCAACCCGTCAATCACCAGCATTCCACCTCGCCCTTCTGCGGCGTCTCTCCATGCCCGGCCCAACGTTTCGTCACTATTTTGTTCCTCACGCAACGCCTCGAAATCGCCCCTCTCGCCACTTGCGCCACCTTGCGACACGCAACTTGCCTCGTTCTCGACGGTGTGTGGTGTTTTCTCTCTAGCGTTACGCTCTCCTTGTGTCTCCATCCGAACCGGCCCTAATTCTCCCTCCTCTACCTCCACGGCTGTAACCACCTCTTCCTCCCGGGTGCGTTCGACCTCGCTGGGCTGTAGTACGCTTCCCTGCGCTGACCGCGGATAATCCGGAGTCGGTCTACTATGCTCTACTACTCTCCCATTTAGCTTTGCGGCCGCCTCTCGCTCGTCGGAGAAGTTTTGGGGGGATAGTGTCGTGTCCTGTTCGTTGTATTCACACTGGCTCTGTTGCAACGCGGTCCAATCACTCGCCGAGAGCAGGAATTCACTCACGCTTAGTTTATCTGTGACCGCACACAAGACCGGTGTGGCCTGTGAAACTTCGGCGAACACCGGTTGCCCCTGTTTCAGCGTTAGCGGGAGCTCTACTAGTTTGGCCTCGACTCGTTCACCAAATGCTGCCCGGAGGCTTACGCGGCCATGGGCCTGGATAAATTCTTCAGGAACCACGCTTTTCTGCACTACCGTAATCTCGGCGCCCGTCTCTACTATTGCATTCAAAGTTTTATCTTTGCAATTCACAGTTACCTTCCACAAGCGGTCGGCAGGCGTTACCTTATCTAGGCAGACTAGAGCAGTGAGTTTGTCATTTCCCTCCGAAGCGCTAGGATTCGGCGCCAGTCTTTCAAGATTGTGCGGGCAGTTAAGTCTGATATGAGTGTTCGATCCACACTCAAAACATCCCGTTTTCCTCGGTTGCCTACTTGAATTATACGAACCCTTCGGTCTCGTGTTCGAACCCTAACTCGGACCCGATGGGCTGCTACTCTGGTGGTCGGTCGTCTTTTCTACCCATTTACTGCTGGCGTTACGCGGCTGTCCTTTCTGCGCTTCCGCACTGCCGTTCGCTTCTTCAAAGGTGTGCAAGAGCCTTGCAATTTCTGTGCTTTTGTACCAAGCTGCCCCTCACGTAACCTCAAGTATTTTAATGCCTCTTCAGACAACACGTTTTTCAATTGGTTCACTGCCAGTAGTTCCAAAAGCTCCGCGAAGGTGGACACGTCTCTTGAAGCCACATAAAAGTTTAAGTAGCTGCCCAATCTTGTTGTAAAACTTTTCCACGTCTCTGTTTTTTGCTTACGTGCCCCTGTGAATTTCTTTTGGTATTCTAAGGGAGACAGCTCCAGTTCATCAAGCACTACTTCCTTTACGGTCTCATAGTTCCGATGTTGAGCGGGTGTGAGCCGAGTTGATAAATACTCTATGCGCTCAGCCACGAGTGGAAAGACTATTTGTCCCCAATAACTTCGAGGTACCTCATATGCCTCCAGAGTGTGCTCCACTGACTCGAACCAAATTGGGACCTCCGCGTCTGCGGGAAATTTTGGGAAAGCGCCCACTAACAATTTGGCGTATTTGCGCCACTCAGTGTTGGAGCAGCGCTCAAATGTTCCGCCAGCATCACTCACGCTACCTGATGGGCTTGCCGGACGTAACTTAGCGAGCTCTAACTCCAACTGCATTTGCCAGCTTCGTTCCCGAGCCATCTTAAAATCATGATCTGCTTGGTCTCGTGCCGTCCAAGGGACGTCACCACTCCCATCCTCACTCGCCCCATCGCCACCCTCCATTCTGCTGAATATGGTGCTAGCCTGTTTGCCCCGCAACAACAATACAGCAATGAGAAAGGGAACTCACGTTAGCTCGGTCCCGTTGTCGTGGCGTCGCTCTGGCTTGCTGCTGCAGGAATCTGGTCGTTGCCCCACCTCGTCGTGGACGCGCCTTTTGGGTGTTGAGAACTCGTTCGAGGACCGCTTTGACCCAGTCACTCCCTCGGTGTCTTCCGGGAACGCCAGGCTATCTGCAGCTTCCAGCTGCCGCAGCTACTTACTGCAGTGTCTGTCCGTTGGTCTGGTGCCGATTGGCGTCTTCATCTGTACTTCGTCTTTCCTCTCAGCCAGCTTCTTCCTTTTTCCACTCCGTCCACAGCAAGCCAATCCTGTCGACTGCGCCAGTAAAATCAGGTTCTCTTTTTCTCGATGTTGAAGACATCACTTCTCCCCACTCGGCGCCCGAGGCGCACCACCCGCGCTGGTGTAGCAAAGTGGGAGAAGAAACGTACGCCGCTATCCCAATAGCGGCTATTGGCCTGCTGGTCGCTTGACGATAAAGCAGAAGCAACGCTGAAGAAGTTCTAGATGGTTGAGAAAAACTTGTACTTACAGATCTTAAAAAACAATGGACATCAATGTTACAAAAAACAAAAGAAAAACAACTTGGAAATGAACCGACTTCTGTAGGGCGACCCTACGGGGTTCGGCGGAGCCGATGGTGCCTCCACACCACAAGCTCGGTTCAGAACCCTCGGCGGAGCCACGGGGCCTCTTCTTATCCCTTCCTGGCGCTCCGCCCTTACCACACTCTCGGCACATAATCACCTGCTTGTCCTTTGATTGGACAGTAAATCGGGTAGATTAAAAAAAACGCCACGAGGATCCCGCCTTCGTGCACGTGGGACTCATGCCCTCTCCCCAAACAACACAACAACCAAAACGTAAATAAAACAAAACTAGAAAAAGCATAGAGGCCAGGGCCAGCTTCGCGGCGCACAATTATCTAGACAGAGCTAGCCGTACTCGGTATTGCGGCCGTAGGGCGATTTCCCTCTACCACGTCAATTTCTTGACGACGGGGCTATAACCGTCTTGCCTCTGTGCGCCGTACGAGGAACCGCTCGCTGACCGCGCATATTTCTGCTTACGAGTTCCTTTGCCCAGATAAACGGGGACGCAGTCGAAGACATGCCCGATTCAACAATAGGCAACCCAGGCGTCGAACCGGCGGCCATCCCCATTTCCCGTGTCGCGAGCCCGCTTCTGAGAGTTACTGGACCAAAGCTGGTCCTGCAGAAAAGGTCGTCGGTGACTTCAGAGTTTTCGCAACGCGCGCCGCCGATTCTGCAGGCGTGCAAACAGTACGTGGCCGGGCCATACGCCGAACCGATGCGAGGAGTCACCGCGGTGCGCGGGGTCTCGGAAGAGGCCCGTTGACGCGCCGACTGCCCGTTCCGAGAGGCAATTAGGGGGCCGTCACACCGACGTTTTTAATCTCACCCCTTTCGTTGCCCCGGTTGGTTCCCTTTTCCTTGAGTTAGTAGTAACTGGAAACGCTCGACCATCTCTGGCGTTGAACAAAGCAGTGTAGTATGCTGGCGCCGTGTGTCCGCGCTCGCGGCAAAACCGGTTAGTCGCGCTTCGACCGCTTGTCACTCCAGCAACGCTGGCTGCCCGCGGCTCACATGCCGTCCCAAGCTTACACCGCAAAGCAAATAAAAGCACACAAAAATTGCCGCGCTACGAATTCTTACCGCGGTCCTACAGTAGTACTGGCTTATATGCCCGTGCGGCGACGATACTACACTGCGCACTGTAGTAAAAAAATACAAATAAGTAGTGGCTGCGGCATCACTTTTTCCGGCGGCACACGTACAGTCGCGGCCACTGTTAGAGGGAACGCGGCACGCGTGGCCACTCTTTTCGGGCCACCAAGCGCGCGCCGCGCGAAGTATTGCGGCGCAAGCGCAATCAGCGCCAGAGGCGGAGTTGGCTGCGCGTCGTCTGCTACGGTGCCTCCCACTTCGCCGCACGCGCTCTGGTTCAAAATACGGTAGCTATGGAGCTAGATAGAAAGTATTGGAACTGGGTTATCTCGGCGCGCCGTTCATGCTACACCCAGTATTCGGCTTCGAATTTCAGACGTTCGTTTTTGTCGCAAAATGAAGTTGGTCACTTAAATTTCACTTGTTTACGAAAGGAAAAAGAGCACGTGGCATAAGATTAACAGAGTGTGCCTTGGATGCTTCGCATGTCGAACAGCCCATTTAGGCGACGAAAGTTACGCCCACTTTTGATAAAACTCTGCTCGTTATGAGTTTAAAAGGGGCTGCATGTGTTCTTAGTGTGGCATTTCGTCAAAGCAATATCTCCCGGCATGGCCAGAGTTCCTGAGAGTGAGCGCTGGGAAATCGTCGAGCTCTATTTCAAGGGTAGGTCGCAGCGGAAAATCGCCGAAGCGACGGGAAGAACGCTCAAGACAGTCAACAAGATTGTAAGAGCATGTAAATCTTGCCGCCGGATCAAGGATGCTCCGCGGAAGCCGAGGTCTCGAGTTACGACTGAACAAGAGGATGCTTGGATCGTTGTGGCGGCAGCCGTGAAGCCATGTCTCTCTGCTCAACAAATCAAAAATACCCTCGACTTGAGAGCATGCGTGACAACGGTCAAGCGACGCCTCCGGGAAGCGGGTCTGAAGAGCAGGATTGCAGCCCGAAAGCCTCTTCTTCGCGCTCAGAACAAAGAAAACGGCTGCAGTTTTCTCGACAGCAGGCGCAACGTTCAACTGGGGAGTGGAAGCAAGTCGTCTTCACAGACGAGTGCACGTTCACTACATCGTGCGATCAGCAAGCCCGTATTAGGCGCCCTGACAACACCCGGTTAGCTACACGAGAATGTGTTTTTGGAAACGTGCTTTTCGTTAGAAATGTCCTTCCAGCATGAGCTTCCAATTTTGTACTCTGAACACGTTTAAATGGGTGTGTCATTCTGTTTGCACGCACACATCTCGAGACTCCGGGATGCTTTCGTTTTCATGATGATTATTGATTATGAGGTTTAACGGCTGACGCTACACAGGCGATGCGACGCGTCGTATGGTGGGGGGGAGGCGCTCCGGAATAATTTTGACCACCTAGGTATCATTACCGTGCACCCAAATTGTTTAGATAAACGCAGTGATGACTTATGAGACTGCGGTTGATCGTAAAGGCATTTCGAACACTGCACGTTCAAACATAGCTTGAACAAGTTCGTAACAGCTTCAGCTATCTGTACGTTTCCTTTTTTATGCGTTCACAATCGGTAGTCTAGACACCGAAATGTTCTTTTCTTTTTTCCTTGATGCAGGTACCAGCCAAAGTTTTTACAAAGAGTCTCGAAAAGCGGACGGTCACCTGTAGGTGTTTGGATCATGATCACAAAAGACGGTCTCGGACCTCTTGTGAAAATCGACGGTAAGTTCACAGCGAACAAGTACTGCGAAATTTTGACCACAGTGGCCCATCGCGAACTTGCAAAGGTGCACTTCTCCGGGGCTGGTCCTGTATTTAAACACGACCGTCCGCCTGTGCACACTTCGAAGAAAGTTGAAGCCCTACTACGCCAGCTCAACATCGCCGTTTTAGAGTGGCCGCCCGAGTAACCAGACTTCAATATTATTGAAAATATTGGGGGGGCCAAATGAAAGCGGCACTCGCATCCAAGCCCCTCAATGGAATGTCAAGGGACAGCCTTTGGAGAGAAGTCCACGCTAAATGGGAACGCCTTAAGCTGGATGCCACCTTTGTGGATTCGTTATACAGTTCTCTGCCACGTAGGATGGCTGCCGCGATTGCCTCCGGGGGAGATCCAACCAGGTATTAAAATTCGCCTTCCCCATTAGTTCGGACATTGCACCCTGCTGCCTCGAGTGTCTCCGAAAAGGAAACCATCATCTAAGCTTCATTTGCAGCCGTGGTCTTGGCTTCATCGTATATATAATAAATCTGAAGCACAGATTTATCAGTATCTCTTGTTTGTCGTGTGATTTTTTTTTACTTCCTTAGCATGCCAATTATGAAACCCACCCTCTGTGATCAAACAAAACGTTAAGAGCTAAAAGGCGCAGTTAATATTTGAAGTACAGCATGCCTGCGCGCTTTCATAACTGCTTTATAATAGTATCTATTGACGTGCCATTGCTACAGGGTTTGTGTATTCCAAAGCGCGTGCGCAATATAGGTTTCGAGGCGAAAGGGGAGGCACCGTAGCAGACGAGGCGCAGCTAACTCCGCCTGTGGCGCTTATTGCGCTTGCACCGCAATAGTTTGCACGGCGCCCGTCGTGGCACTCCGCGGAGCGCGGTCACCCGCTCCGTGTTCCCTCTTACAGTGGCCGCGACTGTACACCCTGTCTGCGGTATGCATGTACGTTGACGTTGATCAGGCAAACAACTGTGACAGCATAGCACGGGTGGTGTCGCGGTCGTATGCTTGATAGAGCGGAATGGATTTCCGACCACAATGGCTGCATTTAGATGGGAACGAAATATAAAAAGAACACCCGTGAACCAAAAGATATATGAGCATTGGAGAAGCACAAGCGGTCACAATCTTGGTACGCCCACTACAGCGTACCTAAGAATGATATCTTGTTGGCACATTAAAGCCTAGCAATTATCGATGTTGAACAGACATGTTCATCGTAGGCCGACACAGGCAAGCGGAATAAACTGAAACTGCATGTTAGCTGAACTAAACAACAAGTAAACATCGAAGAAAATATATACTTCTCTAGCAATGCACAAATTCCGATTTTACTTAGCCACGGCAGCAAGTGAGAAAAACGCTTACTGAATTGGCTGGCTCCATAAAGCTAAGCTTTGAGTAACCTGCTCCTTTGTAACAAGAAACCTGTCTTTTGCACAAATTAAGTTAAGCAGAGGCACTTCGGCATCGAGTTTTCACTATGAGAGTATCTTTTAAACAGCCCAGAGGCGTATGATTGTGACCCTGCACAATGTTGTGGGCAACGCTCCTTTTATTAAACGCAACTGTTTACAAAAAAAAAAAGACTACCTGCCTATCGTTTCACTCACTACACGCAGTCGCACCAGATAATGTTTGGTGGTGATGGTAAAATGGACGGACGCATGAAAACTTTGTTAGTCTTGAAGTTCACTACTCAACGCTCAGCGGGCCAGATAAAAAAAAGTTTACAATGCCGTTTGTTGCATAATGTGCTCGTTTCATTTCGAGCAAAACACCATTTAAACTCTACTATTTCGCCCCGGCTTCCACTAATGGCTGTCTTCACTATCGAATAAATATAGCAGACACGTGCCATCTGGTTTAGAAATGAACCCGACACCACTAGAAAGGAGAGCAAGATCAGAATTTTGTTCAGCTGACCGCTTGCTTGCAACGCTGCCTCCTCTTTCTACGTTCTCCCTTTCCTCTATACGTCTTCCTCTTTACATACTGTTTCCCTTAAATACGCAGCAGTACTGCCAGCGCCTTTTTGTTTTTTTTTTGGCGAAATTTATTTCTTTAGTGCGCTGCGAACGTTTCAGAAGGAAGATATAGCAGAGAGATAGGACAGAGCGTGCCCTTACAGCGACTTTTATTGCACAGATGGCGGGAATATATATACGGTCAAGAGGGCGAGGAGATCACGCACAGAAGAAAGGAAAAATGATGGCGCATGCACCAGACCCTTTTTTTCCAGTCTTAAAATTCACTATTCGACAGATTGACAGGTATCTTTTCAGTTAAGATGTCATTTTAGGATTAGAATAAGGTAGTCTGGCGCATGCGCCATCATTTGTCCTTTCTTCTGTGTGTTATCGTCCTGCCATAATAACAGACGACAATACAAAAAAAAAGAAATATTTGGAAAGCTGATGTGTTTTTGAAAAACCCGACATCGTTGTACAGACCTTGTGTAGAATCTGCTGCAATCTAACAGACACCGAGCGCATTTCTGCAATGTTGAAGGCTGGGCGCGCTCCACCTGTGTAGGCACGGAATGTACATAATAACGTGTGGTGCAGATAGGGGTGGCAGTGCCAGCGAATTATCGTGTGCCGTGTTGCTCAGACTAAGGAAACTGGGATGCTAAAAAATATTTGCAGGAAATCAACCTCTATGTTATTAGACATCCTCGTGGCTGACACAAAGGGCCAGATCTATTGCTTATTTCGCTGCTTACAATTAAACGCCTGTTTATGTTCTCCGTTCTATAGAGATGAGGAAAAGCATAGGCACTCATCACAGCACGCTCTTTCATGCCATGCCAAAATGAAACGGTTTTGGCACCGTGTGAATGCAGGCACAGACAAACCGGCCTTGTGCACAAGTTTCAAAGTTGCACCACGGCTACTCATGCTTGCCTCTGCTGCTGTTTACAGCATTACTTTGTCGATTACATTGCGATAACAAATACATATTAGCCACGTAGCTTCTGCATGCTTTGATTCTCGTCTAATGGAATGGTTGTGCCCGAACATGTTGTGTATAGTTACTTTTTTAATGTGGAGTTCAGTAAGGTAACATTTGGTGGTGTGGTTTGCATACGTATTGCTTCACTATGTGTACTTTTTCAAGCATTCCAAGTGCTCTTTCCGAGGGGGTGGCCAAATTCATAAGGGCTAACCGAAGACTGTGACCCTACGCCTATTATTATTATTTTTATACCCCAAGAAGAGTAAATATGTTATGCCAAATGGTGATCCTCATCTATAAAAATTCTTGTATCCACCTTCGTGTGCCGTGAAATGTTAATGAATGTCTCAAGTGTGTCAACACTGTTCAAAACTGAAAAAATGCTGTTCTGGCAAATCTGTTAGCCTTAATTGTGGATGCGCTCCCACTGTATAGGCACAAAAGTGGTTTCGCAAATGTTCAGTAGACTATACACAACTGCCTTGCTGCAAATGGCATGAAACAGTAAGGTGCAAATAAGCCCTGAAAGTGATGACGTGAACCCAAATATTTTACACCTACTGTGCTGTTTACGAGCACCTGCCCCCCCCCCCAAAGGTTATTCAATGAAATACCAGCTAATCAGCACTTACTTAATGGATACGCCTTTCATTTTTTTCCCGCACAGAAGACATAAAGTTTAAAATTTTTTACTTGTGTGTTAATGCTATATTTAACGTATGTTGATCACTACCGCAGCAAAGCATTATTTATTTGAAATATAAACAAAGAGTAAAAATTTCATTTCAAGTAATTTTTGCAATAAATTGGAGGGGCTATTTTGTAAGTATTCTATCTAGAACAGGGCTGACATGAAACAAATGAATGAAATGGAGCCACACTAAATTGGTCAAGGCTATTCTCAGAGTCTAGAGATGAGAATAGCCATGGAAGGTGCATAGAACGGGTGGAGGCCGCATTGCGTCAATAAAATGGAGCCAAAATAGCATCCGAACAACATGGATTCGATTTAAATGAAGCACTTGAGCCCAAAGAATGGAATTGCTTGTTTTTCGCCCCACTTACCATAATCCTGCTGCGAAAATCACAACAAAAACACTCCTACGAATTGCAACACCACCTACCATCTACTCGAGACACACATAAATGGCTGAAGTCATGCCAGTCTGCAATCTCAAGCTTTGAAAAACAACACGTGCCAATATTAATGATGTGCTGTATTCATTTTATATTTTTACACGTGTTGAAAGCCATTACAAATTCTCTTAGCTTGCCTACAAGCTTTTTGATCCCTCTTGTTCTTTCATTCTATATCCACCCATTCTAAATAAAACACTTACAAATTAACCCCCACGTCGACATAGGCCATTTCTAGTAAATTACGCTTTGCAATGGTGTAACAGAGCTTCCTTAGCCCCCAGCTGTGTCGCGCTATAGCCTCTTCTCAGCCATCCTGCATTGCTCCTGATGAATTGGAAATAACTAAAGCAATCCTTATTTTAAAAACCGGTGAGTGCTCCGGTCCTTTTAAATGGCCCCTAAAGAACCTTCTATAATATTTTTCAAACGTTCGAAGTAAACACGTGCATCATATGCAAAATGCTGCATGATCAGGGATTCTCCACGTGGAAGCGCAACAAGCCGCCAGTGCTCCACAAATTCCAAGAAAACAATCCCCCCATGCCTTTCGGCCTGGCACGTGACATCAAGAAGTTGAATCTGACGTGCAGAATAAATATGCTGCAATTGGTCAATCAAGCACCTATGACTTCCTGTTAGCCTGCAAGAAGCTGTCCACGCCACTCGTCGTTTGCCGAGATGCCCGCATGCATGCACATGCTTGCAAATCAGGTACTGTGGTCCGTAGGACAGGGTTTATACCGACACTATTCGTATAAGCACCGGCTGGCACAGCAACAGTGATTCGCCAACAAGCGCAAAGTTGACAAAGGGCGGAGTCACGACAACCGTAACAAGACGGTGTTTCGAGCAATATGTCATCGATAATGCATGCCGCGCAAGTTTGGGAGAGGTGCTTGGCAAGAGGGCAAAGCGGCTTCGGGAGAGGTACCAACGGAAGGTAGTGGATAGAAGAATGAAAGGAGTGATTACTGTGCTTAGATAATCAAACGCATTTAACTCCGCTATTACAGCGCCGTTTCAAAAAATTTTACCACCTTTATGGTTGTTGTGCACTTGCGCACAACTTCTTCACCACAACTGAATTTTCACCTCTGGGTAGTTAAATATTGCATCTGGTTTCTGGCTGCATGCAGTATAGCACATATTGCGTGCCAGCACCAGCAGTGTTCATGTACTCAAATATTCCTTGGTGCATGGCTGCGAGATGGGTGGCCTCGAAATCAAGCGGCAAACGTTTAGACCAGCATTGCTATTTCCACTAATACACACTGTCAAACATGAGACTCTGGTGCAGCATGGCATAATCTACATTGATTTTATTAGGATGGTGCAGGAAACTTAGTTTTGCAAATTTGTTGGCACAAGCAGCATCACTAGATGGAGAATGGGAGGCTTTTACATTATTAAAACCACACGAAGCTTAGAGGACAAGGCAAACATAGGAATTCATAAGAATTATTACTTGAAATTTCATACTTTGTTTCTGACTCGCCACAAGTGAATTTTCAAAACGAACTGAAAGGTATTGTTTGGCTTTCAAAGCAAGAAAAAACGAAAAAGTAAGTCAGACCTCACTTTGTTGTCTGCCAAGCTAACCCCGCTAGTAGCAACATAATGACCACCACAGCTTTTATTGCTGCCAAGTACCTGACATAACTGATGATGCCACTTTTATATACTCGTATTGATGTCACGAAGCTTTGAAACGTCGCTGCTCATTATATCTAGTGTAGCTAGCAAGTTACACAAGCCTGTCTAGCGTACTGACCTCCCACACAAAGAACTGCCTCTAGTTGCAATGGGCCACACTCCACATAGTGGCCACGCTGAACCCACGGCAGACTGCAGCAGTTGGCCTTGTTTAGGTGCATCGTAAGACGTGGTTATGCAAAATGGTGCGACATGTGTTACGTGTATGCACCATTTAGCTCACACTGCCGATACACCTGCACAAGTTTGACACCCAGGCACATAAAATTAGTATTGGTGACAGACAGGCACTTTTCTAAAGGATACCCGAGACATAGGCAGACGACACAGGCTCTCGTCATGTTGCGGTAAGCTTACACAAGTTGCACAACAAAATATTACCAGTACTCTACTAGGCAAGGTACCTTTTGGCGTTGCGTAAATCAGTTGCCAGGCATTCGGGGTGGTTGTTGCCAGACTGCTGCTAAATTTGGCTGAAAACTTTTTGCAGTTGTGGCTTCTCCGTAAGAGCTTGGTGCCATCCGCGGTGCATTTAGCGAGTGCATGGGCGACGCAGGCAGTTTTAATTAACGGAATGAACTGAGTCTAGCAGAAGTCGAGCGTGGCGCTGCTGAGCAAACAGGAGGCCGTTTTAATTAACGGAATGAACCGCGCCTAGCAGAAGTCGGGGAGCGGTCTATTGCTGTGTGCGTAGCTGTGCAATTAAGATATCACGTCTCAGTATTAGGGATGACGGGGAAAACTGAATAGAGTCGCAGGAGGTGATGCACTGCCCCCCTTCCTCCTTACATTTCTTTTTTTTTTTCTCTCAGCTTATAGTGTCGCGTCGACCGTGCGCTACGACGGGGGACGCTACGCTTCCCCTAGCTACTTCAACACAAGACATATCGTTCGGACTCGTATATACATGTGATGAATAAGCGTTCCAAGGCTGGTTAATCCGGGTACGTCGGATATGCTACAGCCGCGGTAGCTATGTACGCCTGGAAGGCTGCTTTATCGAGCTGCTTTATCGAACTGCGCTCGACTTCTGCTAGGCGCGGTTCATTCAGTTAAAAAAAACGGCCAGCGTCGCTCGTTCGCGAAATGCACCAAATTCTCACGAAAAAGCCACAACTACAGGAAAAAAATTTTTGCAGTCAATTTTGCGACAGTTGGCAACACTGACCCTTCCAGTCTGGCAACCACTTATGCAACGTCAAAAGGAACCTTGCCCTTTACTATTTACCCTCGAACCGAAACAAAAAAGATCAATGACTCGGGTCGCACGTACGCGACTAGCCGCGACTCTTGGCCCTACTTAATCGCCGAATACTGGCACACTACGGCGAGCGGTTGATTAAGATGCACGTGACAGGTATGAACAACCAGGCACTCGTACAGAAGAACAGTAACTTATACTCACAAATGTAACCTGGCTCGTCGTTGGCGTTGCTGAGGCAGCTGAAGTTTTATTTTTTCTGCCCAGAATCCGGTTGACAAAATCAGTGTTGCCAGGTCTTGGTAAGGGAGCGTCGATAAAATTTGACAACCGCCCGAAATGTGGCCTGGGAAGTATTTATTCACAACAAAGCTAAAAATGATTTGAAGCCTCCTTAACAAAAGTGTTATTTAGCACTCGGAAAGGCAGCGATGGTGTAGTGAACCAGGAAATGTCAAAATCTACTGTCGCTCAGCTTGGCGAGCTCGTATCACGACCGAGGTCGTGGTTGGCGCAAAAGACTGTAAAACGAAAATTTTTTGAAGAAGTAGCATGCAATTAATAGCTTTTATAATGCACCAGCTGTCTGTATAGTCAACAAAACAAGCGTACTACTTCTTAACACTGTGCTAAGCTTGCGTTGCGTGTCGCACGGACACCTCTCTTAGCGGAGGGAATAAAACGGTCGCGATCTGCGCATTGCAATTTCTGACTCTTAGGCTGTAATTTAACTAACCTCTTCACCAAAAGTTTGCGTGATTCTGCGCCAAACACAACCTGAGGGGCCTGATCACGATCAAAAAACACCGTTACAAAGACTCAGCAAGAAAAATCAGGCGATCCTCGCAAAATCGCGAAAACCAGCATCAGCTGATCCAATTGCAGCCTATATTACATTTCATCAAGCCGCGATTCCGGATGGTATGCAGCTGCAGTAGTCTTGAACTCGACATGCGTGAAAAGCCACGGTTGTACGTGCAAGAATGATGCGTAAATACCAAGCGAGAATGACGGCCCTAAATAGGCGAAGAAGCGCACAATTTTCGTCCTAATTAAATTAAGTGATAGTCTAAGGTGCTAGGCGTTGCCACAAGGTTGGGTTCAAGCTATACAATTCAATAGAATAATACCAGTTCAGCCATATAATGGGTTCGACGCTTCACCCAGAAATAAACACTGGGTTCGCCCTTAATACGTGACCCAGCATGGTCACACGTGTGTGTAGTTTTAATCTCACATACACATCGTTCTGATTGCGACATACGCCAGACCGCGTGAACACAATACGGCGGCTCGTAAAATACAATACCTAAGCGGTTACACGTGCATGCTTCATTAGTAAAAAATGTGCAAAGCCATAACAGTCCACCTAAGCCTGTACACTATTAAGTTAGTCTTAACCATACTCTGGAAAAGTACCTGATTATGCTATCAGTGAGCGTATAAGCAAAACATCGCAAAAATACCGAGGACTATGGAAGAGTGTGCACAAAACAAGCGCTAATTTTCAGCATTTTTACAGCTTAACCGCTGAGGAAAGCTCTGCATCAGTGCGAAGCAATCGGTCAGAATAATACTCGTGTTTTAAGGCACAGCAATTGTACCTGCTTCTTTTCGTTGCAACGATATTATAGCACACTACATTATCCCTATTTCATATATTAAACTGCGGAGCCACCACAACAGTATGGGATGGTTCTAATTGAGAAAGACCTCTAGTCTCAGGGCTCTAATGACAGAGAAATAAAGAAGAAATAATTCTGCATATGGCAACTCAGCCATGAAATTGATGTACTGCATAAATTATATTAGGAACACTATCTCAATTTGGCTGCTATTCAAAAGAATTTTCGAGGCAGCCGTACCAAATTACGCATATATTTACAGATTTTGCCGACTTCACTCTGCCCAATGTGTGCTGTCTGTTGGTGTTACTGTGTTCTGCGAATGGTGCTGAAGTCTAAATCAGGACGCTGACGGGGTAGCACTAACAGTCAAGTTAGCCTAGATGTTTTAACCCACGGCCTAACAAACGTATACGATGTCACAGATATATGATGCTGCGATTTCTTCCGAAATCGGCCTCGTGTGGTTGAAACCATCAAACCCTTTAAAAAGATGTGTAGATTTCAAATAACATACTGATAGTGACACCGTTTATCGTGTCTGATCTTCTATATATGCCATGCGGCATGAAAAATTCTAGACATATATTTCAGCATTTTCTGCAGCCTTGAATTCAGTCATGCTTGCCTCAACAACCTACTCATTGCGAGTTTATCAGATGAGCACAGTTCACATCTGAATTCTGTAATCCAACGTCTGAACAAGGCACATCTGTCAGCTTAAGCAGTTGTGCATTTGATGTCCAAAAGCTCACCTGTCCTATTCTCGTGTTCTCCACATCTAGTATTCAGCTATACCGAGGCAGATTTATAGGTGTTGAGAGCTTCCAATCTCCGAATACTAGATGCTGATAAGACCTACAAGCTCCTCATCTTATTTTTGTGAACTACGTACTATACTAACATTTGGTATCATGGTGCCAGGTCATTATACATATTCCCTCCACTTCGTGCTATTGATACACAAAAATGCTACCATATTAAGCTCCCTTAGACCAAGAACTCCTATAAAAACTTTTAGGGATCAACAGATGCTTGCGCGACAGTATATGCTACTCCTTGAATATCAAATAGGAGTTCCACTATGCATCATCGTACGACATCTTGAATGCAACTTGTGCTAGATCACCGACTCCTCAAAGGAGTACATATGGCGGCCAAGCAGTTCCCTGGCATGTCCTGAAACTTATGCGCACTATCTGAGCAGTATCACAGTATTTCTCTGTGGAGATTGAAGCCAAAAGACTCTCAAAATGTCACTGTATTATGTGGTTCGCCCTGCAATCATATCCAGCAATGTGACAATGCGACTGAATCTTGAATTGCCGCAAAGCAATCTACTCAGGTGGTAGGTACAACCGCCTGATACTATACTACACATTATGTTATTTGCCTGGGAAAGTCTTTGGATTTCCTGTGTACCTGGGTGTATGTGAAAGACTGTCTAATTGTGATATACCTAATTGTGCTTAAAAGTGGGCATAAATGGTAAGTGCTTATGTCATTACATTATTACATGGAAGAAATTACGTGAGTACATCTCGTGTCGGTACATGTTACACTCCCTCAGTTACAATCGTTGCATCCATATTCCCATGAACTGCAGCAGATGTCAAACATATCCGAAACATATCATAGGAGCTGTCAACATTGTCATTGATGCCCTGTCACATGACTCAAAAAACATGTTGTCTGGTCCCAGAGAAATGTACAGATTAAAAAGTGGCGACTGACTGACATGACAACCAATTCTGCCATCTGCAAGAAATATAAGCTTCGACGCTGCTAGACTTTCAGTGGTGCAGGGTCGTTGGCCGGTAACAGGAGACATATTAGCTTCAACACATTCTGTGACCCAAGAACTGACCATTTAGGCCCACGTGCAAGCACAATTAGGCATATTACTAGACTGTCTTTCATGCCCAAATACGCGGGAAATCTAAAGGCTTCCTCTGGCAGATTAAGTAAGGTGTGTGGCATCACGTGGGTTTACGTACCACCTGTGTTGAATGCTTTGCAGAACTTAAAGATTCAATCACATTGTGACATTGCTGGATATGTTTGTAGGCCCAACCACTTGATTGAGCGACGTTTCTGAGGATCTTATTGTGCCATTGCCTATACTGCTGCCTTGCAAAATGCAAACTTGTAGGCTTGTGTTGATTGCATGGTTCAGCGTTGGGTGGAATACATTCTTACTCCAGACATTTCTAGGTCACCCACTGTTGCTCCTGCTTTTGTAGCTGCTGGCTGCATCACTGATGTCATCCTTGGTCACAACAGATAGAGAAAGCCAATATGGGCTGACAGTATTCCACCAAGCCCTACCTCCCAATGAGCAATGGAATTAATGAAACGTATGTGCATGACATTCAAGGCAGACATTGGTCGCAACACTGTAAAACTTGCTTTAGGCGTGACTGTAGGTCTACCCAGTGACCATGTTCTTTTACTCTGATCGACACGAAGCCCACGTTTCTGCCAGTAACTACACATCTTGTCTATATTACATCATAAAGAAGCTTCCACCTATAGCTGTGTGACAGCGCATTGGAAGGAACATATGGTTGCAGTGAACTAGACTCCTGTACACGGATGCATAATGAAATGATAAGGACTAACCATCCCTCATTGGTGTCATGCCATGTTGCCAACTTAAAAAAAACCTTTCTCTCTAGTAACTTTTACTGAATTTTTATGAAAACAAGACAGGCGATTTACTTCCTATGCAGAAGTCATCATCAGTGCACAAACGGTCTGAAACAGCAAAAATATCCCACTTACATAACATCAATAAACATTCCCCACAATGCCATGATTAGAATTGCACGTTAACTGGTTGTCAAGTCAATCTAGCTAATAAAGCCTTTACCCGCATCATTTCTTCAGGCAAAGTGAAAATAATTTTTCTGTGTTTTATGCATTTGTTATATCTTAAATAATTATTTATGTGCAAAAAATTCCCTGTTGAATTTGTAACACCTGTGATATGATGGCTACAAAAAATTGAATAACAGCTTTAATGTTATCATATGATTTAGTAAATCTATGTTATGCATGGCTTTGAAAATATGCTAGTTCTCGAGTGCCACAAATAAAAATTGAGAATGTAATTTAAATTTTTCATTGCCTGGCACTTAAGCTCAAGTGCTACAAAAATAAAGTGTAACTTAATGTTTGCTGTGAGCTTCACTCCCGCAACCAGACCTCACTTGAAAAAGGTGTAGGCACTATTCTAAATACCTGAATTTTGAATCAGTTGGAATAAAAGATGGTGTGGTCTTGCATCTTGAGCTTAAGTTTGTTTCTTTTGTAGATCAACAAGCTCGTGGTCGTAAGTCGTGCCTAATGGTCTTTTCTGAGTTATTCAAATCATAAAAGCA